>JAUBOC010000001.1:131694-142255 GCA_032275365.1 Anablepsoides cearensis
TTAAGTATCTTGCCCAAGGACACAACAACTGGACAGCTGGACGGGGGATTGAACCGGTGACCTTCCGGTTCCAGGACAACTCCCCTAACCACTCTGCCACAGCCGCCCCCGGTTGAAATACTTAATTTGACTCATTTTTTTTTTCTTTTTTCAAGAATCTTACCAAGTATAATTTTCCTACTGCACTTGCAGAAAATTTTGACTTATTTGAGTCAAATTTTCAGGCTAACAAGACAAATAAACTTACACATTCTGAAAACAAGATTAATATTCTTCTTATATATTCTTGTTTAGTAAAGAAGTCTCAAAACAAGATCAAAAAGACTTTTTTTTGGCTGGATATAAGATTTTAAAACTTGGTTAGACTGACATTTTTTGCAGTGTGTTTGGAATTTCAGGTGGCACTGGCTTCCACCACATGTCCTGTTATCTGGCCTATATTGACATCAAATATTTTTAGTGGGCATATAAGGTCATGTTTTGGTGCAGTAAGGTTTACAGATTTTGAAAATATAAAACACTTTTTAACGTTTTTAAAGAAGACAAGTAATGTTAAAGTTTTGATTCAGGCATGCCCACATCAGAGTCAGTGTTTTATTTGTTAAAGTAAACAGAATAAAACCAGCTTGTGCAGCTCTCACTGGATCTAAGTTGGTTGTTGATGCAAAATCGTGAGAAAATGTGTGAATTTTCAGTTGCAGTCTCACTGAATTCTGAGGGATTTTGACCAAACAAACAACCAAGCTGTTTTAGTGAGTAAATTTCCACCATTTTAAAATATTTGTAACTATTAATCATTGTTGGCTTTTAGACTGAGGCATTTTCTTCTCAATTCTGTCAAGGGAAAACTCTCATGCAGGGTGGAGGCAGAGTTCAAAATGTATGAATGGCTCAAACTGATTTTACAGAAGTTTTCTTGCACAATAATTTAATGTTTTCTAAACTCCCCTGCAAATGCAGTTCCCCCACAAGCCACAGTCCAGTTTACTACCTTCAGTACCGCTTGTGATGAGCTGTTACCAAAACAAGTCTGTTAAGTCGAATTAGACCCCAAATGTCTTTATACAGAGCTGGCCTTAAACACAGCATGATGGATTAATGGTTAGCACAACTGCCTCCCAGCCAGAAGCTCCTGGGTTTTCTGTTTCCTCCAACAGTCCAAAAACATTATACCAGGCTGCCTTCAGGCCTTCCTTGAAAAGAGATCTGTGATTTGACCTGTTAAGTAAAGTAATAAACATTTAGTTATTAACACTTGCTTTATAAAAAAATAAAATGTGTATTCTTTTTTCTGTTCTGTTAACTAAATGATCTCAAATTATGGTCAGATGTTATTAAAACTCTCAAAGTGATCATTAGATGTAGAGCGTTCATTAAAAAACTTACTTAATAATGTCCAAATCTCATGAAGTCATATTTTATTCCCAGTGACACCCAGTAAACATATCAGACATTTAAACTAAAGTGTAGTTAAAAGAGGTCATTTTGAATGTTAGGGCAGCAGCACGATGGAAAATGTTGGTATGTTGCATCATTTCTTTGTTTGCTGGAGTTTTAGATGGAGCTGTCCTAATACTGTCTGATGTTGGATCCTGTAAGACTTTTCATCAGACCTGGGTTGTTTTACTGGATGGATGTTTCTTTCTTCTCGTGTAAACCTGCCTTTGTGGATTGTACAGGAAGTCCTGAGGCCATCCAGTGATGTCCTGACCAGAAACAGACCTGCAGACCCACCTGAGGTGTCCAGCACAGACTTTCTGCCTGGTCCTTTGAGCTCAGAGATTTATTCACATTCTAGAAATATTTTAATAATATTCAAAGTCTTCCTCATTTTCCATTGAGTAAAATTATTCTGAAATGGTTCTGCCATTTTAGTCAGTTTTTCACAGGCTGGTGAACCTGTGCCCATCTTTACTTCTGAAAGACTCAGACTTTTTTTTTTTTTTTTTTATTGCTGCTAAATATCCTGACTCATTGATTCAGCTGATTCTTATTCATACTTTAACTGTACGGCCTTTTGTTTTCCCCATCCCAGCTTTTTTGAGATGTGCTGTCATAAAATCCAAAAGTATTTTATTTTTGTCAGAAAAAGTACAATTTCTATAAGTTAGTTTTGGTATTTGATATGTTTACTATGTTAAAATGTTGCAAATAGCTGGATTCTACTTTTCAGCTGGATTCAACTCTTTTTTTTTTTTTTTTATAGACTTAAGTTAGAACTGATCAAATGTTGCCCTGGTTCTAGATGGCAGTCAGATAATTAGCTGTTATTAGAGTTGTTCCCAACATGTACTCTGAGCACTGGACTACACCAAACCATAACACATAATAATATTTTCCAGGTCTGACCAAAGCCTCTGTTATTTCTCAACATAATATAATTTTAGACTAAAAGTCTGACAGCAGGAAATATGCCTTTCTTTAAGGAATCCCTGGAATTCTTCCTCTGCCATCAGCCTTGACTCTGCAAGCGTTGCTTAAAATTAGTTTTATTTTAAGTGCTTATTTATAATAGGACTACTGTTAGTGTTTAAGACTGTTTTTAGAACAATTTACAATTTCCTGTCACTCCACTAACGTGTCAACCCCAGGCCACATGGCAAACACTAAGTTACATATTAACATAGTGGTTTACAAATGAACTTCTCCGGCTTTTATAGAAGAGTGCATGATGCGTCCTCCCACCCTCGACACCTCCTCCTCCACCGATCTGCCCTCGCGCTCTCTCCGCCTGAATGGCTGGCTGGCAAGTGACAAGGCTGACAGACGAGGCCTGTTCCTGGGTTAGTATCATGTCGGTGGGGAGCGAAGCCTCCTGGTGGTGTCAGCCATCATGATGCCAGCTACAGGTCTAATGAGGGAGACTGCCGCCTCGGCATTCCGTCCCAAGTGTCAGGAAACGGACGACAAATCAGCAGTGCATCATGGGCGCACCACAAATGATATGTTGACAAATGCAGATATTTCACTTTTAATTGACACTAAGAGACGGAGATGATCCGGCTGCCAGGGCTTCTGAGGAGACAAGGACAAGACAAGACGGGAGGGTGATATGGAGAGATAGAGAGAAAGCAGAAAGGGGGGGGGCGGGGGTGAACGGTGTTAGAAAATAGGAAGATCTTGGTACGGGCCTTGGAAGATGTTTAATATTTGCAGAGGGTGTCATTTTTTTCTGAGTATTATGGTTGAAGGGGAGAGTGGGGGAGGGGGGAGATTAGAGGTGTACGTTTCTGAGACTTGTCAGCGCTGACAGCAGCTGTATTATACATCAGCCTCACAGCCGACTGACTCCTCTAAACCCTGACAACACTGCCTATTCATTTAGCCAGGTGGGCTTTCTTTGAACACTGCCTGACAAAGGATGCACTAAAACATATTTTCTTTGTTTCTTTTGGGTTCTTATTCAATTGTTTTATTTTTAGGGTTATTGTGTGTTCTATATATTTGCTAACAGGAGTTAAATACTTAAAGAAAAATATATTAAAAGTTATATTTAATGGATTTTCAGTTTATTCAGTTGTGTTTTTCTTAGAGCAAGAAATATGTTGATTTTAAACCATTTAAAGGCACAGAAACAACAATGACAATCTCTTCATGATCTTTTAACATCGCTGCATTTATATGAAAAAAGATTGGAATAAATTCCATCTTTATGTTTTTATCGCACACATGAGACGGAACAATATTTTTAAGTGTTTTTATCTGCACTGCTCATGGACAGATTTATTTATTTACAAGAATTTACTACCCAAATGATCAGCAAAAAGAAGAAAAAAAAAAAACAAATAAAAAGATTACAATTATTTAAATTATCTGAATGTACATCAACAAACTGACTTTGTTGGAGTAACTCAAGTCAATCCAATTCAAGATAATCAACCTTAGGAAAGCTGTCACTACAAGTAGTCAGTGAAACTGAACATGTTGGACGTGATGGAACATGATAATGAAATAATTTCTAAAACAAAGTTTTTCTAAATGTGTTGTGGCTCATAGCAAGGTTGTCTGGTGTGAAAAGGACCTAAAATGTTTTCTAGTTTGTTTAGTCAACCAAAGTTAATTAGTTTAGCTGTTGCTCTGGTTTGCCTCTCTCTAGTAGAATATGCTTTATGCTTTCGCCTCCATCTGTGGATGGGTTTGTTTGTGCAGACTGTGCTGCATGCAACTGTGTGCAACGCTGTGAAAAATCACTTAAATAAAATCAGGTGTGCAAAACTTTAAAAGCTGCCATCACACATGAGACGTGTTGTTTTTGTGCACAGGCATCAACCAAGACTGATCTGCAGAAAACAACAATATTACAGCTTATTCATTCTGATCTTGGTTTGGTTTTAGTTTGAATTATTATTATTATTTACTATTCAGTTTATTTTTATAGCACCAAGTCACAACAAACATCATCTCAGAGCACTGCACAAAAAAATTAATAAAAATAATCTAAAGAAGCAGCAGATTGTGCTGAATCACTTCATCACAGTCTCATCCTGAGCAGCACATTGGTGACAGTGGAGAGGAAAAACTCCCTTTAACAGGAAGAAACATCCAGCAGAACCAGAACCAGAACCAGGCTCAGGACAGGCGGCCATCTGCTTTTATTTATTTTCAACAAATTGATGAGCAGTGGTGGGCAGCACTAATCTAAAAATTAGTTCTGCTATCCCTAAAACACTAACTCAAATGTTTAGGTCCCCTAATTCTAAAGCACTAAAATAACCAAGTCAACCCATGAACTTTCTTCAACAGACAACATGAGTCACATGTTGTCTTGTTTCTCTTATCATTGACTCCACAGCTGTATTTGACTTCATATATTATCAATATATCACCTGGTGGATCAGTGACACCAATGAACACAATGTGTGACAGTTTTCACCCTCAGCTGTTAACATTAATGTTAATCAATAATATTTACAGACCTCAGTTAATTCAATTTAATTCAATTCAGTTTATTTATATAGCGCCAAGTCACAAAATACGTTGTCTCAGGGCAGTTAGTGCTTCTAAATTTAGCCTATAAATTTAGCAAGTGCTAATCCACTAACAAACTTAAAAATAGCAAAAGCACTAGCTCAGGAAATTAGTTCCCCTATTAGTGCTTTAGTGCTTTAGGGGAACTGTGCCCACCACTGTTGATGAGTCGATGGCTCACATGTATGTGAGTAACTATTTCTTGAAACACTGTAAAGGCTTCTTCACACTCCCTCCAAACTGCCGAAGTCGGCACGGGTTGTTGCAGCTTCGTGATGAAAATTACGTCACCGGGCATCGCAGCGTCGGCTCGGCAACCCCATTTGGCACAACTCGCGGGCAGAACTTTTTACCCCCTTCCCGCGACGATGGTAATGTGTGATTGGTCTGATGTTTGTGGGCGTGTTTGTTTATGCTGAAAGTGCTCGGACACTCGATTAAAGGAAAAAAAGAAAGAAAAAACAAAGCGACTTCAGAGCTGGCTCTTACCAGGAAGCAGAGTTTTATAAAGATAGTCAAACCGTGAAAAACTCATGAATGGAGATAAAACAGATGTTGTGGACGGATGAATCTGACTGATAAAACTGTGGAGCTTTAACCAGAACAGGTTGTGAATAAATAACGTCGGGTGAGTGACGAGTCTCTGACTTTTCTTCTGCATTGTGGACTGTAGGAGAAGAAACTCCATGCAGGGATGTATGCTGCAGCAGGAGGGGTTTCCCAGGAGCTCGGCACGGAGTGTCTCTGGAGCTATGAAAGGTCTGTGTGAAAACAACTGCCCAACAACCACGTGACCGCGCATCGACCCGTCGGCGTCGCAGCGAGTATGTTTCAGGCTTAACTTGTGCTTTGCTGAACTTCTACAGCTCTATAAAGAATGAAAGTCTAATCAGGTTGTTCACTGAATGTTCAGGTGGTAAAGCTGGTGGTCTTTTTGCACAAAATATCTGATTTTAGAACATGTCAAATTGTAGAAAGTCTCCTGGACAAAAGCACACTTCAGATTCAATAAACCAAGTACAATATGTGTTATTATTCCTAATTATGGTCAAAACATATATTTTGCAGACAAAGAGTGAAAATTTTAAGAACTTTTTATGCCCTTGAGATGTGCCAAAGAAGAGTTGTAAAGCCTAGCAATAGAACTGATTCTTTTAAGTGTTTCCCTCCAGTTTTCCTTCCATCTTTATGATTGTGATTGTTTCTCTGATGCAGATTCAGTCAGACGTTAACTTACGCAGCTGACAGTCTGAACACGATTTTATCAGGATTAGTTGAATTACATTTCCTGAAATGTAATGGTCTTGCAGCCATTATAAGAACCTCTAAAACAATTATTATTATTTAAGGACAGATCACATAAAATGTTTCTTCACTCTGCATCTGTTCCATTCATGGCTTCAGTTGTTTTTTTATTTGTTTATACTTTTTGGTGCTTTTTTGTTGTTATTTCATTTTTTATTGTATATAAATTGTTTGGTTTTATGACTGGAATACATTTTTTAAAATAAAAATAAATAATGATAAAAATAAATAAAAGAAACCCAAGGAAGACTAAACCTGCTTCACAGCATTATGACTCATGTGCTCCAAAAACAAGATGCATAAACAACAATCAGACTCGAGCAGTGTCTGTTAGCACTCAGAGTACATCATGAGAAAAACTCTCAGCTACTACCAGGCAAAATCCAAGCTCAGTATCTGTAAAACCTGCTGAATGTTTGTGTTAGCTCAGGCTCCATTTTTAATGGAAGTGACTTCAAATGTAAAGACTGACAGATCAAAACTGGATAAAATTGGTCAAATTTATCCAGTGGTATAAAAATATTTTGCTAACAGACGTCAAAAGCTATGGCCATCAGTTTAAATCAAAATGTTGTAAAGTGTCAGGCCTCCCTTACAAAATACATCTGTGATCAGTGAGATTTGCTTGGAAAAATAAAGGTTTATAAATAAATCAAATGTGTTGGAGATTATGCTCAGTCACCACATCAAAAATTAGTCCCTAATCTGTAAAACTCTCTGGGCTGAAGTCATGTTTGTGTTTGTTGAAGCTGCTGATGTCTTGAATTACAGGGACTCCAACAGGTGTTCATTCAATGATTATTTTCTGAGAGTTATATTTAACCTGTCCTCTGCTTTATATAGACACAGACAGACAGCACACACATCAGCCTGTTTACTGATAATCAGAAATTTATAAATGTCATAAAAACTGTATTTACAACATAAAAAGAATGTTGAATGTAAATATATACAACTGAAATGTTGCTAGCCTAATGCAGAAAACAACTGTCTGTAAGAAACAGTAACAAAAAAAAAAACTGTTTACAACCTTTAGTGAGGAAATTAAAGTGAACATTATTATAGAATTCCCCAAGATTCAGGGATGAATCCAGAATTATAAAACCAGATTCTTTGATTTATCATGATCAGATTTTATCTATTAATTTAATCAGGACCGTGCACATTATTGAACAATCTTATACTTCTGTATAGACTGTAAATATAATAGAACAGAATAGAAACAGCCTTTATTGTCCTGCAGAGGGGAAATTCAGGTGTGACAGCAGCATCATCAGATCACCAAAAAAAAACAAAAAAAAACATATTGCTATGCACTAATATCAACAATAGTGGTGCTAATAGAATAGAAATAACAAAAAAGATTAAAAGAAATGTACTATACATGGCAATAAAAATAAAATATGATACTGTGCAGTTAAATTACAATGAGGTGTGCAGTTGAGCCAAATCATTATTAAATAAGTCCTTTTCAGTAGTGTGCATAATGTGCATGTGTAATAAATATTGTAAATGGCAGATATTTACAGTTAGTGTTACAGTACAGAAAGTAGATGTGCAATAACCACATGACATGTTATTTAGGTACTGACTGAGAAACAACATTGGTTACTGTGCAAACAAGCATATTGAGTATTGAGTTTGTTGGGAGCAGTGCTGATTGTAGAGTCTAACAGCTGCTGGGAGGAAGGATCTGCAGTGACGCTCCTTTTGCATATGCTAATTTAAATCCTGAGGCAGGAAGATAAAACAACACAAAGTCACAATATATAAAATCAGGCAAAACACATAAAACACACATTCAGACAAATGAAGCTTAGGCACAAATTCAGACTGGAAAACTCTCCACCTCTCCTGCTCTATCCAATCACTGCGTCTGCAGCTGCAGTTAATCAGCGTCAGGTCCTCACCTCCCTATCATCTCACAGAGATCCAAGTCTAAAAGCCCAGCACCCAAGGATCAGTCTGCTCTCCATGTTCAACCCACCTCCACCTTCATCTCAAGCTCTTTCCTGGCTACCTCTTCCCTCTGGCCTCCACACCACCACCAGTGTCTGAGCCCCGGGGAGAAGACATTATTCATAAATCTCAAGCTGATTGCTAGCTCATGAGTTTGCTGCACCCTTGTCTTCTGCCCGGGCTCGAGCGCCAAAGAACTTTCTCCATATCAAAAAAACTGTTTCACTGCTATAATTCTCTGTGTGAGTCTTTTCAGGTCGATACGACATTACAACAATAAAATCAGTCAAAGTAAGTGCATGACTGGGAACTTATAAAAGATGGTGCTGTTTAATGAAAACAAGCTGAATTTTTGAAAAAGCACAAGCGCAGTGTCAGGTGCTGTCAAACAAGTTTTACTATAACAGTTAAAATCAGCTCTTTTAATCAGTTCAATTAGTTTGTGAATTACTACCAGCTACACATAATTTTAGCTCAATAGCAGTAAAAGTGGTGGAGTTGTATATATTTTTGTGTTTTTGCTGTGGCAGCCCCTCTTGAATCAGGCCAACAGGTAACCAGTTCAGTGATTCATTTCAGAGAGTTGCTTTTAAATCCATCAAGTGGTTCCTGATATATTTTACTAACAGACAAAAACCTTTGGTGGATGAATAATAAACTTTAATAAAAGACAAACAAACTGTCATGAATATCCTGTAATGACAGTCTGAGTTTAATGAAGTTATATTTAATTTTAAATGTTACTTTCAAAAGTTAAAATGTTTATTTTTTTAATTGGAATGATTAATTCTGAATAAACTAGTTCTGATATTAATAACTGTGATGGATGATTAAAGGTGAGTTCTATCCTCTGGTTGCACTATGTGTTGCAGTTGCATGCATTGTCCAACAGAGGGCAGACACAAGCTGCAGCCCTGAGCCTTGCAGAGCAGAAAGAACAGCGGAGAGTTTTTCACATCCCAGAGTTTTGTTCATTAGATCAGTTTAAGTAACAGCAGATCCTCGTCCCGTTTAGTGTAACAACTCCCTCATCAATAAAACTCCAGCTTTTTGTTGTCACTCTTGGCAAAGCTATGAAGAAGAAATCACTCAGCTGCTCTAACTCATGTGATGGTGGTGGATCACGTCAGAAGCATCTCTGATATCAAACTGTCAGGTCAGTGCCTGGATTCTAAATGGGGGATGAATAGCAGTGATGTCAGAAGTGTTGCTGTGCTGGAGTATCCTCTGCACCAGAGTCCAGACTGAATCTCTTGACTCGAGGAGGTACGCTTGCTCTCTGACAGAAGTAAAGGTTCAAGAAGAACTGAGTCTCACATAGCAAAAAAAGACTATTTACTCTGCTGATGAATTTGTGGTTAATTGTGAGTGTTGGTGTGTATGACTATGTGGGGGGAATGTTAATGTGTACCCTTGGGTAGGGCTGATGGAGAGGGAGACATCTCTCATTAAAGTAATTAGACCTGCAGGAGAGGTTCCCCCGGTCCAGAAATAGATCTGCACACCGCATCTCCAGCAAAAACACACACACACACACACACACACACACACACACACACACACACACACACACACACACACACACACACACACACTCTGTACCAAACCTGTGAGGACCTTCCACACCTGACTCACACACTTTGCTTTGACTCTAATCTAGACCTGATTATTTTCTGGACAGAGATGTTTCCACCTTCGTCTCTGTGTGTTTGACTCTTTTATCAAGACATCCCATGAATCACAGGACAGATTTTAATGGAATTTTCACAAGTTAGTGATGACTGTCTGCACTCACATCTACAACAGAATATCTTTGAGAGTTAACTCAGTAATTCCTGAAATTCCTTAAATGTCTTTTGACATGTTTTATTTTTGTAAGGATGTCAAGCTAAAATTAAGAACTGGAGGAAGTCATCTGACACCCTGGTTAAAAAAATAAAATAAAATAAAATAAAATAAAATAAAATTAAATAAATAAATAAATAAATAAATAAAAATAAAATAAAATAAAATAAAATAAAATAAAATAAAATAAAATAAAATAAAATAAAATGCCCCCAGTACCATCTGGAAACATGTAAAAACATTTACGGGCAGAAACCACATGGTTTCCACTGGTAGAACAAGGACTGTTAATGTGAGGTTTCGGCAGAATGACCCAGGGCACAGGCAAAATCCAAAAATAAAATGATTTAATAATCAAAGGAGGGCTGCAATGGCAGCAAAAACTAACAACAGAGATTCTCAGGGGAAAAAAGGCACGAAGAACAGGAACACAAGCGGACACCACACTGACTGTGAAAACAGTACAATGATCAGACAAAGACTG
>JAUBOC010000001.1:183439-195129 GCA_032275365.1 Anablepsoides cearensis
GTGTTGTGTTTAGACATTGGGGAACATGGAGGACACGTTTGTGAAATGTGTTTTAGCATTTGAGAAAAACTGTAACAGAAAAAAAGTTGGGTCTCACTGCCCCCGAGGGACTGCTTTGTGACCACACCCCTTTTCCACTGTGGCCATCAAAGTTAAACCTGAGCAAAATGGCCACGAGCCATGCATTACGGAACAGGATACAGGAAGACAAATTTTTCATCTTCTATCTGCGTTTACCACACAGATCCTACATATTCAAGATAGATCCATTTATTCGGAACAAAAGCCTGTTAACAGTGGTTCCCAACCTCTTCGGGGCATCCCAAATTTTTTAACATTAGATAAGCCTTTATTTTATCATGTAAGCCATCATTTACAATGATAGTCTGGTCCAAATTATAGTTATTATGGTGTTAAGAACAAGGCTTTTTTGGGAGGTGGTTGTGCACTATAGATCCCTGTGTGGCGAAGCCTAAACTTTTGTCCTTTATTGGTTTTATTTTCACATTACTTTTACTTTAATACTAATAAGTAGATTTACAACTAGTACTTGAATGGACATGAGCACTTTGCTAAATCTGGTATATTTATGACAACATTGTAGCTCATTAGTTTGACTGTCCCATTTAAATAGAACCAATCAAAGTTGTTCTTTTCTTCTTCAGCAGACTTTGTCCTGTTTAGTCATGCAAAAATCCAAATGTTCAGCTCATTCAGAAAATCGGTGACTTTTTTCTTTTACTTTTCAAAATATTGATTTCCTGATAGAAACACATGGAGATCTGTTTAAATCCTACTCTTTGAAGCAGCATTCTTACCTTATTTTGTTTTTTATGTTGGTTGTAGCTAGCCTTTTACTACTTTTACCTTTATCTAGTTGCAAATTTCAGCTTCTACCTAGCCATTTGCTGCATTTAGCTTCTAGCTAGCTTTGTGCTACTTGTTGCCTTTAGCCAGCCTGCTGCCAGGCTGTCGCTTGTTTTAGCTTCTGGACAGCTATTTGGTATTTTTAGCTTTTAGCTAACATTTTCATCTTTGAGCAACATTTTGTAACTTTTAGCCTTCAGACATTTTACTTTTGTTTTTTTTTTAATTAGCTGTTTGTCATTTTTTGTAATTTTAAATGAATTCACTGTATTATTGCTTCAGCACAAACTAACTTCCTTTCTGTATCATCATAATAAACAGAAGTGAAGAGAGATGCAGTCACTTCATCAGTCTCATTAACCGACTGAATGATGTAAAGAAATAGGAGGAGATAGTTGGTGTGGGTAGGTAATAAAAGTGTGCAGCTGTCAGAGCGTTGCATTCAAATGACTTCAGACATGATGAAACTGATGCAGAGAACAGCTCTTCTGGATCAAGAACAGGATTAAGTTTTTGTATAATTTAAAGTGCCTTTGACATGCTTATCCTTCAAATACAAAAAGTCAAAGAAAACATATTTATATCGTAACTGGCATATTTTCTCTTGAATTTGACTCAGCAAAGTGAAACAGGAAGTGACATCAAAGGGGAACTCTTTAAGAAAATAAACTCTCTAGTCTTTGTTTATTAAAACAATCTTATTTAAACTCTTCTTCAACCTTGATAGTGACTCAAAATAATCAAAAGAAACATCAGATTCTTCTCTAATTATTGTAGCATCGCTCTGTTTCCATGCAGATAATCCCCTTTGACATCACTTCCTGTTTCTTCACATGCAAAAATCTCAACCACTGTTCATCTCAACGGCGTGAAATTTGTTTTGCAACATGTTATCAATGTTCTCTTTCCAAAAACACATTCACATTTATTACAAAAAAATGATGTCACCGGCACTTTAAACAGTGAAACATTCTGATAAGATCCATTCTTGTGGATCCTTCTCACTCAGTTGACTCACAGATCCAAACTTCTTCCAAGAACAACTAATTCTAAAGACCCAGACACATTTTAATTATAATTTATACAATTTCCACTGTGATGCAGCATGGTGTCACAAAGCTAAAGTGACCATGAAGTGAATAAAACTCTGAAATGTTGAATCTGTGGCCAAGAAACTCAACAGATCTTTACTAAATTCAGAACCTCTCATCAGTTCTCAAAAACATGAGCGAATAAAGAGAAAACAGCAAACTGTGATCAAATCTGAGCACTAAGAAGTATCACTGAGTCACCATCTTTCAGAAATGATAAAAAAAGTTCAACAAACCTTCAGGAATATTATAATTGTTCTGCATACAAAAAGAAAACCCTAAAAACAAAAACCTGAAGATGCTGAAGCCACAAAACATTTGTTTCAAACTAAGTAAAGATTTAATCTGGTGAAAACTGTGAGTGTGAACAATGATCTCACCAGGTTTTTAAAGAACAGCTGGATGGAGTTCCTCTTCTCCAGTTTTTTGGGCGGGCTGGCTGTGTTGTCTGCTGCCTGAGAGGCTGCAGAGACGGGTTTGTTTTCTACAGCTGCTTCTGACGACTTGGCTGCAGCTTTGGGTTCCTCCTTCACTTTAACCGCCTGAGCTGCCTCCGCCGCTGCAGCCGGGGCTGGAGTCGTTTTCTTAGGCTCAGCTGCCTGAAACGATTGGGACAAAACTCAGTGATGACTCTCGGTCAGTGTATCTTTTGGTCATTGGACTTTCATTTTGGAAACGGGTATTAAAAAACAAGAAACGAGTGGTTATTTGATTTTTGTCATAAAATATTGAAATTAAAATTAAAATACAAAGCATTTCTCAATTATTGTGTCAAAAAGACATGAACAATTTTTTTAAATGACTTAACTTGAGTTTCATTTTCTGTTTCAGATAGCAAAAAAGGAAATTACATTTAAAAAGAAATGGAAAAAAGTCTTGTTTGTTCATATTCCACAACATGTCATGCCAACTTACTTTATTCCTAAAATAATCTGTTTCACCACCAGAAGGGGCACTTGCAATATCAAAGTTATTCAATAAACATCCCATTACAAGCAAAAAGCATTGATACTGACTTTGGTTTTGAATATATTTGCCAAGTATTTATTTGGTATCAGATGGATATCAAAGTCGTAGTATTGCCCACCCCTCACTAAAAGGAACTGGCAGAAAAAAGCACATATTTGATCAAAACTTAGAAGGGAAAAAAAAGAAAACCCTTTCTTCTCACAGAACAACAATCATACAACACAGTAAAGGAATGAAAGTTGAATTTAGCTTTTTATTGAGAAAAATGGAGGTGAATTGGGGCAATAGACGACATGTAGCTATTCAGTAAAAGAGATTTATTTGGCCAAAATCCAGACAAAGTACCTCTGCAAGCCTTTGGTCACAGAGCAACAGTCATCATATGATTTATTTATGGACACATGTGTTTCAGCCTTTTATTTATGGAAATAAACATTTTATTATGCAGAGCTGCCGGGCGAGCGCCCCTTTTGGCAGGATTATTTTAGGGATACAGTAATTGGCACGACTTGAACATACAATCCTTTTTGTGTTTCCTTTTTAAAGTTATTTTCTTTTTTGTTATCTAAAACAAAAAATGAATCGTCATTTTTTAAATTTCATTCATCCCTTTTTGACACTGTGAGAAATGCTTTGTATTTTAATTTTAATTATCAGTATTAAAAAAAAAAATCAAATAACCACACGTTTCTTGTTTTTTAATACCCGTTTTGAAAATGAAAATCCAATGACCAAAAGATACACTGACCACTCTCAAACCCAGTGAGAACCTTAAAGGGATAGTTTAGTCATTTTGTTCTGTCAGCTAATTATCAGTTGGTACCTGAGCAGTTGTGACATCACTCAGAGTGGAGAAAAGAGCAGAAGTCAGCTCAGGCTAAGCTAATAGCTAATAGCTAGCCAAACAAGTATCCATGTTTGTACAAACATATAAGTTGTGCTAATAGGTCGTGTGGATCAGATCACTGCTGCTGATGCTGCAGGAAGTATCAGACCGTCTGCAGCATGAAAGTTCATTCAGCTTCCAGCAGACTGATACATTCAGCAGCAGCAGGATACAAACATTTAAAGTCTGTGTTTGGCTTAGAAAACAGCCACAAACTAAACAAACCACGTCATGTGCAAGGTTATTATAGTTAACCAAAACTAACTAAATAACAAACCATTTTAGTTAACTGAAATAAATAAAAACTGTAATAAAATGAAAAAACGATAACTAATTAAAACTGTATTATCTTTTTACAAAACTAACTCAAACTAACAGAAATTATATATCCTTAGTTTTAATGTTCGTCAATTTATTTTTATCAGTGTGGACTGATTAAATAAATCTCTTTTTTTTTCTTCAAACCTAGCAGTTTCACATTAACTGCGAGCATCTTATAGCACCTCATGGCCCGTAACGTCATTTGCTGCAGCTCAGCGCAAAATGACAACAAAAATTGGGAGAAAGCAGCAAAGTTCAGTTTGGGATTTCTTTGAATGACTGTGAGAACAATAAAAGCAAGTGTCTTGTAGTGGAAACAGATGATAAAAAAGGTTGAAAAAAGGTTGAATACGTCTCAAGGGACTAACTAACTAACTAACTAACTAACTGTGTATCTTGACAAGCTCACTCAGTAGCCCCCATGAAAAACAAGCAACAGCCCGGCCAGGTAGCACCGGGTTGTAGGCAACTATATTTATCTTCCTGAAATAATCGCCTAAGTCCTTTGTTGGCAAAACTGAGATATGGGATTATTTTAGGAAGATGTTGCTATAATGGACTATTTTCACTGGTAACCAAATAGCTGCTGGTTAGTGAACTAACAAGAACACCACAAGTGAGAGTATGCCTCAGCAAATATGTTTATTCAAACTATGAAAATACTAATACTACAACTAATGAAAACTAAACTAAACTAAAACTAAGCATTAAAAAAGCAATAATACCTAATAGAAACTAGCAAATCCACTGTAAAAACAAATTAAAACTATTTGAAATAAAAGAAAAAAAGTCAAAACAAAATAAAATTAAATTACAATGAAAAATTCCAGAACTATTATAATCTTGGTCATGTGTTAAAGGTTAATATCACATCATAGAGATACAACAAGTAGAGTGAGTTTCACATGAGAGTGTGATCTACTGTAGAAGCTACTGGGCTAACCGGAGCGGCCAAGAGTCTGGATTTACTGTTAGCTCTGCTGAATCGTGCTACAATTTACCACAAATTATTAAGTAGAATAGATGCCACATAAAGTAAAGTAAAAAAACAACATATTAAAATATAACCAAGCCCTGGTTTGGTTTCATTGGTTTTGACTCTGATTTATGTAATATTAACCAGTGTAAAATAATATTTTACTATTTTAGGTTTCTGTTAGACAAACCTAACATGTTGAGAAGATTGTTAGCTAATATTAGTATAGAGCAGGGCTGTCAAACCCATTTTCACAGAGGGCCACATGAGCATCATTGTGTCCCTCAAAGGGCCAGCTGTTGACGTTTCATGTTTAACTTTGACTAAATAGGAAACGTTCCGTTCCTCATGTCAATATGGCTGAGCACCACTAACAAACAATAACTGAGCTCTACCTGGTATTTCCTGCATAGAAACAGTGTTTTAATAATACAGAAATATTATTGAAAATTAAAGTAAATGAGTTTAACTCACTGAAAGTACTGTAAGTAGGATCCACTTCAAATTCTGAACTCTCCCACTTTCTGACAGGGAATCCCCCCCAGGGATCTTCCAGTTTAAATTGACAGTTTTAAGTGGGAAGTTCCCACTTTACAGTACAACTAGGCTGCAGCAAAAAAAATCCATCTAAATGTAGATTTTACTTGGCCGGCTGCCAGCTACTTTTGAACACGGTACAACTTCACCTAATGATGGGATGTTGTAACTTGATGGGTAAAATAATCAACATGCATTATGGGAGATGTAGATTACAGGCAATGCTGGCTTTAAAGCATCATATACTAATTTTAAAGATATTAATACACCTTTGTAGCTCTCATGGGCCACATAAAATGCTGTGGAGGGCCACATTTGGCCTGCGGGCCTTGATTTGATATGAAACAATTTTCAACCTTTAACCAGGTATGAAGTGAACATTTTCTAAGTATCAACTGGTAAATATTTATTATTATAAATGTCAGTAAGAAATACTTATTTATTGGTTGAAGTCAACTTTTCAACAAGCTAAAAGTCTAGTTACTGACTGATTCAGGTCTGTTTAAATCATTGTTACTTATAAATTCTTTTAAATATGTCTTGTTTTACATGATTGTTGACTGAAATTAACATATGAATACATATAAGAACTGTATTAATTTATTAAAAAAATATTACAGATAATTCATGTCACAGATCCAGTTGCTGTTTATTTAAATAATTGCTATGATGCCCTGTTCGGTCACCATCTTTGCTCCTCCATGTTGTCATAGATGCTAACAGTGGACAGGACAGGTTTACTTTATTAAAGGGGCAGTATTATGTGTTTCTCAGGCATATATTTAAATTCTGTGATTTCATGATACAGAAGCTCGGGGTAGTTTACTTGGCATCTGAAAATACATTTCCTTTTGAATCTGAAAAGGGCTGCACTGAGAGGTAGCATTGGGAGCTCAGCAGACAGTTGCGGGGGGTGGGGCGGGGAGGTGTGCTCTGTGATGAGGAAGCTCGGCTTGAAGACGCAGCTCAGAGGAGGAGCTGGTCCCAAAAAGCGGTTCTAGTCCCAACCGGTGGTTTTTGCTCCCCTGCCTGCTGCCTCAGGACACTACAGGATTTATCAAACATGCATGAATGAATCAAAGTAAGACTCTGAGCATGTTTTTGATGAGAGGATAACATTATAACATGATATAAAATTCAAAAAAGTTTATTTTACATAATATAACCCTTTATTATTTAACTCTATTTATTACAGCAATGTGACATTTTTTATATAAGTAGTTATTTTATACACCTGAGGGTCCTCGTTAGCCATTAGCATAGCCTGAACATAGACTTCTGCTCTTCTCTTCATACTCTGACTGATGGCACAGCCGGTCCAGTATAAATTAATATATTCGACAGAGCGTCTCTTAAGAATGACCAAACTGTCCTTTAAGTAGTGTATTTACTTTCAGGTAACATCTGAAGTGACATGAAGACGAACATCTGCTGTTAGATCCAGTTTGTCTTAGTGACGTTATGAAGGATGATCACACACGTCAAACAAACGCAGAAAGTTGTTTAAAATACTTTTTAATCCCAGACGTATTTGGTGACTTTACTCTGGTTAATGAGGCGTCTGATCACAAGCAGGACTATATTTACCAGGCCTGCAGTTTTCCTGAGGAGGCGAACTCCACTGGTGGAGGCTGCTTGGACTTTTGAAGTCATGTGATCTAACAGTACCTCAAATTCACATTCATTTGTTACTCACAGCATCACAAAGCAAAACATACCTGAGATTTTCAGAAGAGAAGTGAATTAGTTCTTACTTTGGACTTGAAGAGAGAGATGAAGGATGATTTTGAGGCTCCTTTCTTTTCTTCCTGAACCGTCGGAGGCGGTTCTGGCTTCGCCGCCGCCTCCAAAGTGCCAGTTTTTGAAGGATCCACCTTCTGTTGTCAAAACAGCACAGAGGAAAACACAAATCACCAAACAATCAGCAACCAAAGACCTGGCCATGAAGCTGACGGAGTCATGGCAGGAGCTGCCACCTGTCACAGCAAAGAGGAGGTGAAAGGAGCAAATCAAAATGTCTGTATAAGAAAAGAAGAGTCGCCTTTAGGAAGAAAGAAACCCACACCATGATTCACACCTACAGACATTCTGCTTTCTCTGTAAAGGATGGGAATAGTTTAGAAAAGGATTGTGTTTTTCAACCACAAAGAAACAGAAAGTTGCATGCTTGAGAGAAAAATACCTATGTGGGAAAAAAAAAGGATTATTTGATCAAATATGAAGACATATAAAGCCAGTACCTCACAGGACTGACTGCTGCTGACTGGTTGGTGAACAACATTTTGAAGCCGTCTCTGAATTGTCTCAAAACGTTTGTCCTACTTTGACTCGCAGATTTGCAGTTTTATAGCTTGAATCTTAAACATATTTAAAAAAGATTTGTGCAACTTTTATTTTTCTCAAAATAGTCCCAAAGTTGTGTCTTAATTTATCTGGTGAGATAAATCATAAACGTGGGAATGACTGGCAAGGTTGGTACAAAGTGTGTCGGGATGGATAAGATGTGGGCGATAAAATAAAGTTCACAGACTAAAACATACACTGCCTGGCCACCAAAACAAGGTCACACTCTAATATTCAGTTGGACCTCCTTTAGCTTTGGTTACGGCACACGTTCTCTGTGGCATTGTTTGGATGAGTTTCTACAATGTCACCAGATTTATTTCCATCCAGTTTTTACCAATGATTCAGGTCACCAACATGTTGCAGCCCAGTCAGGTACTGGCTTTAGATTACCAAAACCAAGTAGTTCAGCTTCATCCAAGCCAATTGATAGTGAATGAGTAATTGTGTCATTGATGTAAAACAAGATTTTTCATAAAATAATTTAATAACTGTGAACTTGAGATAAGCTACAGCTGGTAAAATATATGACCATCAGGTTCTTATGTTGGACATAGTTTCCTCTGAACCAATAAAAAGATCTGATGTTAAATGTGAAATAATTATTTTTATCAATAATCAAACAAGCCTGTTTCCCAAAATAACAAAGTCAGTTTAGTTCAGTTGGTACCACTGGTTCTGGTAACACTCCCACCAGCTACAGGAAGAAAGAAAGTGAAATATTTCTGATCATAAACAATCCTGTTTCTGAAAAAGTTTGGATGTTTCAACTAAAAACAGAACAATGATGAAAAACTAAATGTGTGTGTTGTTTTAAAGGTTGTTTTCTTAGAGTAGCCCAGCTGGACCACTGTGACTCTGAATGTTGGTGCCTGTCAGACCGGACTCTCAGAACCTGCATATTTCCTCTGCTTTGCTTCATGGCTCCATGTTTGTTTTACAAGTGACTTTAATGGTAAATGGACTGTACTTATATAGCACCTTTCTACCCAACCAGGATACTCAAAGCACTTCACACTACAATCTGTGTCCTCATTCACACAGCACTCTACTAGATCTCCTACAAAACTAACATGAACAATCAACTATGGAGACTAATCAGTGCCAATCACATTCATACACTGATGGGACACATCAGAGGCTTTAGGGGTGAAGTATCTTGCCCAAGGACACAACAACTGAGACAGCTGGACGGGGGATCTAACCGGCGACCTTCAGGTTCCAGAACGACTCCTCTAACCACTCTGCCACAGCCGCCTCAAAATACAATAAAATACAACCTCAGGTTCAGAAGGGTCTTTCTTTTTGTTTGAAGTGTGGTCTTTTAATCCTTTATCCCTTATTATGTTGTTAGTGTCATTAAGTGCTTATTCTTTTTAGTGTGGTTGTCTCCTGGCATTCAGAGTGGTCGGCAAAGTAAGGGTTTTATTGCTCAGGGAAACATGTTTTCATCTGTGTATATGACAATAAACACCTTGAATCTTTTCTTCATGCTACACCAGACCAACATTTTGAACAACATTTGTAAAACCTTCAGCACAATGAGTGAATTAACAGGACAGGTTTGTTTTATACCAGATGGATTTTCCTGACACAACATGAGCTTGAACCTGTAGCCCAAGAATCTGCTGCAGCTCTGCATTTCTAATACAGTTAACATAAAAGTGTAAATATTATTTCTAATCTAATATTTGTTTTTCTTTTCTAATTATTAAAATGATCGAGGAATTTTGGGAAGCAGCAGCATCGTTGGCACACTTGTTTTTTGTTTTTGTTTTGTTTTTAATGTTGGATTTCTTACCAACACATTAAAATAAACTGAAAGAAACTCCACTGAACTTTAAAAGGGCAGAAAAAAAGTGAACAACAGTGTGAGCAGGGTTGTTTCAGCTGAGCCCTGGGTGTGTAGATCAGTGTATGTGTGGATGTTAGATCAAGTTGGATGATAATCTGGTTGACTGGTGTTAGCAGAGCTGATCTCACAGTTCCTGGGTTGGGGAGAGCTGAATGCCAATCGCCTCTCCTGCTGCTTCCCAGATCAAGCTGGCTGTTTCTAATGAGACAGGCGGACAGGGAGCTGTCACACTGACAGGGGTGCCTGACACATGAAAATGAGACCCCCGATCCACATGCTGGGATGGAAGAGGCAAAACTGGGAGGGACCAGGCGGGTGAAGGTGGGAGGGGGAGGGGGGAGGAGGGGCAGCAGCCTACCAGCTGTCAGAAAACTGAGTGACAGGTCAAGGAAGGTGGCTGAGCGGCAAAATTCCTCCAAGTGACAAGAGACAAAAGGCACATCACATGGAAAGGCACAGAGACTGCTAACTCTTCTGTCTGACTCGTCTTTGTCCTCTGACAGGCCTACATGGGCCAATCCTGTTCCTCTCAGAGACCATTCAACAGCAGAACATGTATTATTGATCCGCTCAGAAATTCTGAATCTACTGTTACCGCAACTAAAATTGAAACTGCCAGTTTTGCTTATCCAAATTTCTCTGACTTTAGATTTTAGTTCATGATAGAAACAAGGGTTCCAATGGTGCCTATTGTTTAAACGCTGCAAAGCATATCTGGCTATTCCTCCAAGATGCCCTGCAGACATGCCTTTCTGAGTGATGACTGTGGGATTATCTCTCCATTACAGTGATTCTATTTGACAAGCCGTTCTGTCACATCTCTAACGGCTGCTTCCCTTGAAGAGCCAGGTGCTCTCGTCGCGTCGCTCACATCTGCAAATTGCCGGAGATTTGAGACAGCCCCTTTGCGTTACATTTTATCTGCGGGGGAGAAAGCAGCGCTCGGTCCCCGCGACACTCCCATTCTTTAAGGTGTTCGTGTTCCATCTGCCGGAGGGTCCGGTGGGAATACTTCTCTCTGAGCTCCTTCCTCAGTCCCAGCGAGCAGCCTTTCATGTCAGACAGGATACCAGACAGGAATCCCAGCTAGCACTCGGCTTCACTTAAGACTTACACGTTGACAGAGAAACGGAGGACTGTTCTCTTATCTCTCAGTGGTCTCTCTTTTTTACAGCCCAGACTTAAAAGCCAAACTCAAAACATGTGCAGTGTTCTAGAGTTCGGATCAAGACAAATGCACCACTTTATGCCACAGTTATGTTCTCATTTAGGCAAAATACCTTAGAAAATAAAATTCCGAACTGCACAAAATCAAATACATTTTGTATATAATGTTGGTTCTCACTGACCACTGCAACTAGAGAATGTTCATGTTATTCTGTGTGCATCTGACTGTTACCAAATAATACTAAAACCACTGGATGCATTTAAATCAAATTTGGAGACAGTAATCATGTGACGTACATCTGCAACTCATCGACTTTTGGATTCAAGCTGAATAAATATGTCTGACACATCCCACTGACCAGGCCAGCTTTGTAACTGAGAATATTTTCCTAATGTTCTGCCTGGTTAAATAAAAGTTAAATAACTAAATACAATAAAAATAAAAATCACACACAAAGTGACAGTTCTACAGTTCTCAGTTCTACAATGAGCTGAAATTTACCTGAGTTTGAAGTGAAGTAGAACTGCCCAAGTGGAAGAGTAGAGATACAAGAAGTTTTATTTTATATATACACTCTTTGAGATTATTTCTATACAGTGATGTATAAAGTACCTCAAAGTGATACTTGAGTAAAAGTACAAGTATCTTACCATAAATTTACTTTGGTAAAAGTTCAA
>JAUBOC010000001.1:227704-245346 GCA_032275365.1 Anablepsoides cearensis
CACACACACACACACTCACACACACACACACACACACACACACACACACACACACACACACACACACACACACACACCCACACACACCTACACTATTCATTTGGACTGTCAGTGCCCTCTTAAATTAAATGTCTGAGAGATGATGTAAGACTTTAATAAAAGGCCAGGCTGCTGATATTGATACTCATTATTACGTGGCCTAAACTAACCCCATTATGTTCCCATTAGAGCTAATAACACGTACAGATAACTCATTTGTTTCGTTTAGCCGTTCTGCATACACAAAATTAAAAGGCATCGAATTGTGACAAAGGAAGATTTCACTTTATTTGTCCAGATTTAAAGTCCACAAATTTATAAAAGACTTTAGATGATGAAGGAGCTGTCTGAATAATAAAAACCAAGCAAAATACATATTTCTGAGGTTTATGGTGTATTGTGTGTCAAATCCTTTTCTTCTCGTGCTTGAATTTGTAGCAGCTCTCCAGCAGGTAGTCGCTACACAGCAGCACCAGAATAGCTCGGTGAGATAGCATTGTAGCTGGTGAATTGGGTGAACGACAGCGAGCCCAGGGCACAGGCCTACATATTCAGTGAGAAGAGGACTCAACCTGCTTTTGGAAGATGAAGGCTGCTAAAAATAAGCCAGAGGAGCAGAAATCACAGCGAGAAAGTGAGAAAGGAAGACACAGAAGAACTGCCATCAGCAGGCTGGGCCGGGTTTCACCCCTCGCTGATTTAAGCCAGAAAGATCCTACATCTCCACTGCTGCCCCCGCTGCCCCTTCTGCCCCGTGTCTGAGCCCAAACTCCCCGTGAGACGCTGTGCCCCTGTGCTCAGGCTGTCAGGCCAGCACACCAGCTCACTACCGAGAGGCATTATGCTAATGGGAGTGCCTCCTTCTCTCTCTCCCTCTCTCCACAGCTCTTCACCGCTCAGTGGATTGGCTTGCCTTAGGGCCCTGCTGCTTGTTTTGACAGAGCATCCCCTGATAGTTGGGATTAGTCCAGCTTGTTTGGCTAAACTAGGAGAAGGGGATCTTAGGCTACTTTGAGTTTTTGGAGCTCCGCTGGAGCCAGATGCCTCCTGCTTTTATCCCCACCAGGAGAGGGCCTGCTCCCCTCAAGGCCTGCCTACAGCCATGGGCAGCCATAACCATCCAGGCGGTGTCAGGACCCATACACATGCAGCACAGAGAAACATTTCCACTCCTCATACTATATCCAGAAGGCAAAATATTCAGAGTACATAAACAGTCGTTCGAAATACAAAAGGAGACTCTCAACTCTTAACTACAGCCCGCCTCCGGCAAGGCAACCTGCAGGTACTGCAGCGGGTCTGTGCTCCAAGTTTGAAACTTAATTTTCATAAACCCTCACACCATTTAACAGTAGATGATGAGTTCAGTTGTTTTTTGAAAATGTTTGATAATTTCATTTCTTCCTGATGTTCAGGCCTGTCCAATATATTGTTTTTTTTTTTCTATTTTTGTTTCAATTTTGATTTTTGCGCCAAACAACCTCAAAAATAATGTTACTGACAAAAAAAGAAAAAGCTTTTTAACATTTTTTTGGTCATAATCTGCTTTACTAGCATGTCATCCTCTTGTCTTGCCTCCTGAAGGAGCTGAAGCTCCGCCCCTTTCTCTATGAGACAATAGTGGTGTGGGGCAGACGCACAGAGAGGTTCACTGCATTTAGAAATAGATTTAACAGAGAAGATCCAAGTTTCTAACAGAACAGCAGTGTCTACACAGTGTGTGTGATGTAGCAGAACAACTACAGAAATGACTAAACCCAAAACCTTAAAAAACAACAACGTTATGATTAGAAAAGAGACAATTTTCAGTTTACATGTAAAACACTTGTTTTAAAAAAAGGAAGGACTTTTTTCTCTGCTCTCTAACAAATGTGAGGAACTTTTATTGGAAGAGTTAAAATAAATCTAGGAGACATTTTATGTAAATAAATATAATTTTAAATGAATGAGTGTTGTGTTAGATTGAAACAGTTTTTATAATATTATTGTTGAAAATGATCCATTTTCAAAAATGTTTTAATGTTTCAACAATTGATTTAGAAATTTCATTAATCCATATGATGATAATAATAATATTTTTGGTTAGATTATAAAACATGTAATCTAAAAAAATAAAAATATAATTTAGGGGAAAAATAAATTTCATAGAGGCCTTGAGTACAGTGGACCATATTGCTGATTCATTATTCATTCCTGTAGCCTACTTTTGAAGAAATAGTTTGTTAGTGAAATTAAGTGAAAATTCAATACAAAGGTAAATTTTCACATTCAAAGCAGTTTACTGTACTTTAAGTGCAAAAAATTCAACATTTCCAATCTCAATATAAATTTGTTTTCAATAATTGTGATTACCAAATTGATGAAAAATATTTGAGATGATTATTTTTCCATAATTGAGCAGCCATGCTTAATGTGCTTTTAAAGATGGAGAATAAACCACCAGGGTCCCAGCATTTCTCAGGGAAATCTACATCCTACTTACACGAGGAAGTGCTGTTTTATGGCTACATTCCTGTTCTACATTAATGGAGGCGTCGGCCTGCTATTCCTTTGAGAGAAGGCTGGACCTCTCTATTAAAGTGGCTGACCTGTGGTCGCTGGTTCAAACAGCCGGTATGCACATTAACGTCACATTCCCAGCGTTAGCGTCTGAAGGAGAAGGAAAAGAGAATAAATAAGAGAAGGTTGGGCGAGCTCCCTTTCAGCAGCCGGCCCCAACAGGAGGCCTGTGCTATATTTTATTCACTAATGTCAGGTGGGTTCAGGCAGACGCAGGGCTGTCCTTAGACTGGCTTGCTCCTCTGTTTTCATCAAGGTCAGCTGGATAGAAAGTAGAGCTTATCCCCCTGCTAGACTGACTACAAAACACTGCTGCTGAAGCAAAATGCATGGAGGGAAGATTTAAGAGCCGAGAAGAGCAGCAAGGGAAAGAATGAAGACGATCACAAATAAAAAACAAAGAGAGAAGAAGACTTAGGAGGAGAAAAGGAAGCAAATGAATATGTGGCAGAAACAAGTTGAAAAAAGAACTTACTTGATGGGAGAAAACTGGAGAAAAATAACAAACATTGAAAACAAATCTGGAAAAACAAAGGACTTAAAAGCAAAAGCATGGAAAAACTTAAGAGATTGGAGGGTGAGAGAAATTAGGAGATGATTCAAAAGTTAAAGAAAAGGAAGAAGAAAGTTAGAATCAAGAAAAAAGAGGCGGGGGAGGGGGTCTGACCAGGACCAGGTCATAGAGGCCCAGGGGTGATGTCAGCCTATTAAACTGATTTCACAGGTTGCTTTAACGAAGCCTCTGGCATGTTAAAGAGCAGGAAGCGTCCTGTTTCAGCAACACACACACACACCGGTTTGTTTTTTATATCCCCATGGGGACCGTGGATTGACTTCCATTCAAATTCTGGAAATTTTATATCCTAACCCTGATCATAGACCCTAAAACTAACCTCACAGGTACCTCCCTGATCTTAAAACTAACCTAAACTCAAATAACACCTTGATCCTAAACCAAACCCCTCCACCCGAAATTAGCATCCGTACCTGTGCATCGTGGGGACCAATGCCCAGTCCCCACAAGGCTGCCTCTTTCTGGAAGATGGTTTCCACGATGTAGCAAAAATGTGCGCACACACCCACAGACAATCACACACACACATACTTTAAACCATGGACAGTGTGGCATCATGTATCGACAGCTACTGACAAACAGGCAGCATGAAGAGGAGCAGCTGCTTGGACACTTTTCTCCTGACTCAAAACACCAAGTAGTGTTCGGCAGCAGACCTGGGCCGTCCACAGATCACACCTGAGCTCCATCTCTTGGCCCCACGATGTCCCGTCAGAAACCTGATCCTGAATGTTGAGGAGTGCAGGCGTGTGGGTCACTCCAGGCCCACAGTGGGGCTGATAGGTTTGAAAAAAAAAGGATGGTTTGCAGCAACAAACAAGCTAAGGAGCGGGGTACATTATTATTTGGAAGACTTTCTGCTGATTTTTTAATTTCTAGAGTTGTTTACATTTCTAATAGTAATTAGTTCTAAGGATATGTCATGTATCTTAAATGAAAACACTTGTGTAAAACTCAGTTTAGATTAAAGGTTTTGCACTTGTTTCAGATCAGATGCAGGTGTGTGTGTGTGTGTGTGTATGTGTGTGTGTGTGTGTGTGTGTGTGTGTGTGTGTGTGTGTGTGTGTGTGTGCGCGCGTGGGGGGTTGACGGTGAGTGTGTGTGTGTTCTTGTTCCCAAACAAGCCCAATCTGCTGAATCGTCCTGTCTGTTATCTGCAGCTGGCACTGTGTTGCGTTGCTATCAGTCCCTGCAGCATATGTTACCAGGTGTTCTCTCCCTCCAAACGCAATCATTCATCAAGGTAACCCAACTGCAGACAAATTAATTAGGAGAGTATCAATTCAACAGCACCAAGCCCAGAAGTTGAAGGTGTGGCATATGAAAGCAAACAGACAGATTTCTTGGCTCATGTACGCTGTTTATTATTAATTTCTTCTGAAATCATGAATCCTACATTTTATTAGTGCATTAGAATTTTATTTTCATGTACAGGTACAAATGTAATGTTAGGATATCAAACAAAAATAAAATTCATTTAAACAGACATTACCATTAAAACCATGTTTCATGTGAATAAAGACTGAAACAGTTTGTCTCTCAGCTTTATTATCACAGAAAACAGGAAGGTTTTAGGAAATAAAAGGAGGTTCAACATCAGACGAGAAGTGGAAAAAGCCAAAGGATCCATTCAGTGTGAGTTGGGCTCAAACTGCAGAAGAAGAATTGCAAAGTTGCAGCTTGGGATTCAGTGACCCTGTCATCAGACATACACATAGCCTGACATTCCTTAGAAGATAGCAAATCACCCACCATGTTCTGCCGGAGCTTTAACTAAGATTAACTTATGATGAAAAATGATAGAAATGCAGCCATTTTTGATAAAACTCTGTAAATAATGTTGTGTAATCTTTATGAGAACTCATAAAATGTGTCAGCTCTCATGTTGAAGATCCAACTTTAGATCTGTACCTGTAACTTTTATTGATTTATAGCCATATCAAAATCAGATATCAGTCTGATATTAGCCAGTGAGTATCAGATTAGCCTGCATCTAAAATCAGCAATATAAGCACTACAAACTGTTTAATCCAGTGGTCCGCTCAGGATTTCTATCCAGCAGCGCTTGGATACAGAATAAATAACTTAAGTGACCTTGAAGTGTTATATTATATTTTAAAGGTATATTTTGTTTTTATTGATGACCTTCTATTTTATTATTAATTTATTTATTGTATTTCCTTGTACAATATTATTCTGTTTAAGTTAAAGAAATGTGATACCCATTGGATTTAAATAAATGGGACCAGTCTTGGTCATACTGTTGACTATTGTTTACGGACTTTTTAAGATGCCACACTACAATAAATAAATAAATAAATAAATAAATAAAAGTATGCAGGATTTGTTCTGATATCCTATCAGGTTGATAAAAACCAACAATATCATCGGTCTGAAAGAATGGTAGTGGATTCACCGGTTTGGATGGAACTGCTGACGCTGCACACAGCTGATTTGTGACCCTCCTTTTCCTTTTTTTAATACACCCTCAATCAGCACTATGGTCAGAATACAATCCTTTTAAATCCAGCAGCCCTGCTTGCCACTATTGCAGCAGATTCAATTAAACGTGTTTGTTTTGTGTATTTGCACCAATATGCTTTGAAATAAAAATATATTTCCTGTGATTGTTCGTTTGTAAACGGAGCTTTACTCTGAGTAACAATTTTGACCATTTACTGCAACTTTTCTGCAAATGTATCCAACCACTTCAGCCCCCCCTTCCTGGAGTTTAAGCTTGGCTCAGCCTGCCAGAAGAAAACATGTAGAACACCAGAAAATCTATCATCAAATATTCTTACTAAAATCTGTGCCTGTCAGTGTCCTGACTTTGAAAGTAGTGGAACCTATATTACACAGAGTGCAACATGGTGGAACACAAACACAAATCATTGCTTGATGAAAACATACATTTATGTTAGAGAAGCAGAATTCTGAACTCACAGAATAATTCTGCTTCTCTAACATAAATGATTCAGAAGAATCTGAGATAAAATAATTTCTTACTGCTGCAGAAGAGAAAATATGCACATGAAGTCAGAATATTTCACAAGTTAGTGCAACAATATTCAGTGTAACTTTACCAGTATAGTAATAAATACTACTAAATAAATACTAAATACTGTATGTATTTAAACTGATGTATTTGTAAGGTTTGTGAAGGAGTTCACCAAATTTAGGACTTTTAAAATTTTAACATTTTATTTAATGTTTATAACCGTGGTAAAAACATTTGACAAATTTGTTGTTGGATCTGTAATAATTCTTACTGAACTTTAAGAATCATCAAAATGAGTTATAAGATCATTTGCAAATATTTTGCTTTAAACATTCATTTTGTCAAGCTTTAAAAGAAAAAAAAGCTTCAAAACATCACAATTTTAGTTGCAACATTGTAAAAAGAGAGAAATGTTAATGTGGGTTAGTTGTACTCTTTCTAAACACTTTGAAGATATTTTGCTGACAGGTTATTTTATTTCAACATTTACTGCCAAAGTTTTAAGCAAAGGATTTTGTGAAGCATTGAGAATGACTTCCAGCTAGAAGTAAACAGAACATATTTATTTATTAGGTTATGCATACATTTTTGTTAATATAATATACTTAAAATGATCAAATTAGTTGAGTTGTACAAGCAAATTACAAATACTAAAGTGTTTTGTTTCAAATAAATTAGTTTTTTTGAGGCAACAAGTTTGCATAGTTTTTTTAAATAAAGGCCACTTATTGTGTTATATGTTAGCTCAGTATCTGTAAAACTGGTGGCCATTTTGGTTTGGATCAACTCCGAAGGTTTGTTAATTGTAGATGTTCACCATACATAGGGTTTTACAAGATTTCCAACATGTTATTTTGTTATTAGCAGTAATTTCGGTAAACAAGAGCTTATATGTTGACATTATTGGGAAATTCAGATTTTACTTTGAAAGTGTTACTTCCTGTTTAGCCTGGATATATAAAAAAAGAGACTGAAAACATTTACAGAAGCCCAGACCAATACAGTGTTTTGATTAAGCTAGCCGTGTATTACTGACAAATAAAATGAAAAAGATGTAGAAAATTAATCTTGATACTCATTTTTTGCAAGTGGACATTTTTTCAGATAAATGTTTTTGTTAAATTTTCATGGTTTTGCAGACATCCATTACTTTCCAAGAGTGCTTCAAGAATGACACAGATCTGCTGCCAGAAAAGTAGAATTTGCACCTTTTATTTTGAATAAATGGGTGAATTTAAAGTTTCAACACTGACATTTTTTGTATGCACGTTTTGCTGAAAATACACCCAATTAGAAACAGGGTGACGGTTAATGAAACTTAAGTTTAAAATGAATCAAACAGCAGCAACATTTTTTTACTAAAGAAAAAACATAATTGCACCTATACTGAAAAAGATAATGTTAAACGCAGTTCAGACTGAATAGCAGGCAGATTTCTGAGAAACTCATAGACGTGCATGGTCAAAATGCAGCACAGCAACACTTTATATGATAAGTGACATTTTGCTTTTGATAAAGACCCCACCACCACCACCTTCCCTCTCAACACCACTGCCCCCGTAGATTGTGCTCGCTGTTAAATGCACTATTTGTCTACCAGGAAGAAGCAAGCTAATCACCTCATCTTTATTTTTGCTTGACAAATACATCTTCATATAGGTTTGAGTACTGCCTGGTAATCTGCTCATCACCAATTACATACACACACACACACACACACACACACACACACACCTCAGAAGTACTGGCTTTGTGCTCTGCACTCTCTGGTATTCTCTCAGCTCTTAGCAAAATGGATCTCAGCGCCATCTCTCAGACACCGGTGACCTTCAGTCATTTAACAGGCAGTATGAGAGGAACATGATATCAACACCTGAACAAAGCACAGTGTAAAGCACCACATCAAGCTGCTGTTTATTCATATCGCAGTTGGTTGGGTCTGTCATCTAGAGGTCAGTCATTTGAATACTCCCCCATTACAGGTGACCGCCATCCCTTTGCCTTCCAGTTAAAACAGCCGCGCATCAGCCACTTCAAAAGAGCCCAGCTTCAAACATAACGTTTCCAGTGTGACAAACGTGCTTCACAGCAACAGCTCAGACAAAATATGCAGCAGCTGCCTAACGTAAAGGATGAAACATTAAAAAAATAAAATAAAAAAATCTAAACTGCGCTTCGTTTATGTCAAAGAGGAGACACAGAGAGAGGCAGGGAACAAGAGAGGAGAGGAGACTAAAGATGAGGAAGAGTCAGACAGAAAAGACAGGAGATGGAAAAGAAAAGCCCAAACAGGGTTTGTTTTAATTACCAGCACAGGAAAGGTGGAGAAAAACAGAGCTTTTTGCTCGTTAGTCTATTGCTTTGAATCAAAGGTTTTATTTACATACTAGATTTCATTGCTTCTGCAGACCGTGAGATCTGGGATTTAAAAGCTCAGCTAAGGAGAGGAAGCCCTGATCCTGCTCACAATCAGCAGCAGGAGTAATTCCACAACAATTTGTCTGACTTTATTAGAAATAGTGCAAATGCAGACAAACAGAGTTATTGTGAAATGCACAGTCCATGTCTTGTGGATCATCATGAAACTGAGAATCTCAGAAAACTAAAAGACAGAGGAGCAAACTGAAACCTCCTCACTGTGCCAGCCAATTAGAAGCCTCAGCGGGTCAAAGTGTAACGTCTGAGATGGTTAGAGTCCAGTAGCTGCACAAATATACTGTCAGAAGGAACACCCACTCTTTTCATCCTGCTTTTTTCTACATTTTTCATCTTTCTTCTCCCCCTCAGAAAGGGTAGAAAAGGTAGATTTGTGGCTCAAGGGATCATCATTATTCGCTTTGTGATGCGGCCTTCCCTCAACCCTAGGGCCCAAACACCACCACTGCTGCCCGGAGTCTTGCCACCCCTAGAAGCTGCAGCCTGCTTACTACTGTGTGGAATAAAGATTTCTGAGGGTGAAAACTCCATTAGCACTGTGCCTCAGCTTTTGTCAGCCGTTAAAAGCAAGGAAAGAAAGAAGAAAAGGATAAACAGCAATGACTGATTACTGAAGTACATGGATGTGTTTTCATCACCTCTATGGTTGTTGCTTCTTTTATTGGTATTATTTTAGCCAACTCGTGTATTTTTGTTAGCAAAATATATTGCAAACCAGCAGACAGGTCTTATTAAAACTATTTTAGATGTGACCTGTATGGACATCTACAACTGATTTTGGAATCATTCCCATTTAGATTGCCACCACAACCAACTGAGCAAAAATGGCTAGAACCCAGCTAATTTTACTTATTTCAAGCAAAAATTTGGTTTGGTAGTTTAATAATCTCCAACATGCACCTCTTTGCTGAGAAACTTTGACATTAATTTTTAGAGTGAACCCTGTTTGTCTGTTATCACAATAGTTCATGAACCACTGAACATTTTTTCATGAAACTCAAACAATCACTGGCTGCACAAATACAACTAAATACAAACCAACCCAGTTGAACATGGTTAGCCACCGGAGCTAATCAACCCAATTAATCAAATTAAAATTAATGTGGTCGTAATAGCCAAAAACCATAGCTCACAAAACTGAATGAAATTACACATAATGCTAATTTTAATGTTTGACCAAAACAGCTAGAGCTCTCTGATTTCTAAACATACCATAGTCCCAGTTTAAAACTCTAGCATGATAGGCAATAGGCATTCCTTCAACAAATGTTAGGTCCTTCACTATATTCTTCCTTGGCCACTTCCAGGGGGGAGACAAACAGCAAAAGGCAACTACTGTGTGCATCAGAATAACAATGGAAGTGATTGGAGCTAACAACCCGAATCACTAGGCACCGGGATTTGAAACATATGTCATGTTGTTGCGCATCAGTGATAAAAACTAATAACAGTATTCCCTGACTGCACTGTATGAGTGAAATTCAGACACAAAGCTCTGGCAGAGCACAGCTCCCCCACCGGCCCCCGTCCCACAATGTCAGATACATCAGCAATGCTAATACCGAGGCCGTGTCCTGAAAAGACAACCATTTATGCTTTAAATAACACACATAAACAAAAAGGAAGGGGGGGAGATGAAAAGAGCAAAAAGTGTAGAAAAAAACATGAGAGGGGAGAGGAAGAAAGAATGAAGAAAGGCTTTAGTTGAGTTGGGTGGGGTGGGGGGTGGCAAAAGAGGAAGTTAATTACGTATTCTGAACCTAGCCGATGTAGTCCTTGGGGATCTGCCTCCGCACCTCAGGATCTGTAAATAATTGACAGATAATATTAATTGGCTTTGGATTAGTGAGCAAGCTCAGTATCACACATTAATATTTGATCAGAGGATATAGGGACCCTGGCAGGGGATCCGAAGGGGCAGCTGAGGCTGTTTTGTTGATTAGGCCAGAGAAGGGAGGAGACAGAGGCAAGTGTAGAGGTAGCAGCAGCAACAGCAACAGCAACAACAGTAGCTCCAGACACACAGATGGCAACACACAAGTTCGGTTTGATGCGCCCATTCGCTGCAGGCTGCAGAACTTCCTACTGCCAGCAGACTGTGTTTTGCTTTTAGCAGCTATTCCATATAGTTTAGCTATTAGCTGCTGTTTTTGCTGATTTTAGCTTTTGTTATGCTTTCAACTGAATTTAGCTTTTAGCTTCAGGTTTTGCTCCTTTTGGCTTTGGCTGTTTATTTAACTTCATAGCCACTTTTTGAGTTGATTTTTTAATTTTGCTTGTTTTAGTTATTTTTTATCAACTTATCTGTTCTGATTGTTTCACCTTTCCTGCTGCTCATTTTAACTTTAACAATTCATTTTAGATGTTTTTATATAATGAAAACAAAACACATAAAACCAAATAAAGTAATATTAATTTAACTAAATGTCAACATCTCAGATGGTGCCAAAGTTAAGGAGAAAAAAATAAATTTAAGAAGTGATTTAAAAGCCGACAGGAAAGCAGCCTGTCTGAAAGGCAGGTTGTTCCACATTGGAGTGGAGAAGGCACGATCCCCTCTGAGCTTACGGTTGGTTTTTGGGATTCTCAGGGGCAGCTGGTCTGCTGACCTGAGAGAACGGGAGGGGTTATGGGGGTGCAGCAGCTCAGTGAGGTAGCGCAGGGAAAGACCATTTCATGCTTTAAAAACAAATAAAATAACTTGAATTGAATTGCAACCAGTGCAGTGAGGCTAAAATAGAGAAAATGTGCTCATGCTTTTTTGTACCAGTTAAAAGATGTGCAGCAGAATTTTGGACTCTCTGGAGGTGAGCAACAGAGGCAGCACTGACCCCTATATAAAGTCCATTACAGTAGTCCAACCGAATGGTGAAGTCCTTTTTTCAAAGTTCTTTCTAGAAAGAATGGGCTTGACTTTATACAGCTGTCTTAAACAAAAAAAGCTACATTTCACCACTGCTCTAATTTCATTATCAAATTTAGGATCACTGTCCACTTTGACGCCCAGATTGTGATGACTGGTTTGATATATTTGGACAAAGACTGTAGATCCAAAAGTGGCATATCAGTGAAGGGGCCAAAAACTATAACCTCAGTCTTCCTCTCATTGAAGTGCAGAAAATTTAAAGCAACCCAGGCCTTCAAGTCCTCAAGATACTTAAGCAGTGTTTCAGTAGAGACATGGAGTCAGAAACCTGCCAACCATCTGCGTATAAGTTAAAATAAATTCCATGCTTTTTTAAAAATTGACCCAAGTGGAAGCAAATAAAAACAAACAAGACATAACTCGATGTCAACCATTACTGATGTCCCCTGTCTCCATTCAGTAGTGACCAACTGTTAGCAGTTTTATTGGAATCATCACAGGTCTTCATTATTTAAATTATCTCATAAGGTTAACAGACAGATGGACTGTGGGGGGGGCTTAGGTGAACACAAACATGTTGAGCAGGTATCCCTTATGATGCACACAAAATTTGGTTTAGATTGGATTTAGAGCCAATCAACTACATGATGTCTAATTAGGCCATAACCCACAAAATTTGAACTGCATTCCTGTAGTGGGGTGGATTAGGATCAAAAATAGCAAATCCGATGCAGATTGGTTGAAATATGTGGAATTTACAGCCAAACATATGTTTACAATGGCCACACGGCCATGACCACACCTTTCACCAAAGTATGTGTGCTTTAAAACAAGTGAGGTCAACTTATTATCTGTGTTCTAACTCAGTTTGTTGTTGAATAGGTCAAGAGAGCCAGAGATGGAGCTGTCCAAGCCTAAAAAAGGTAACTTCCTGTTGTCAGGGGGCAGGACTTTGATGATGTCATATGACTACATGGTATGGTTGGGCATGCAACATGGATGACTCATACCAAGTGTGGTGTATTTTAGCCTTTATTTCTGAAAGTTACAGCTTTCTGAAATTGTAACGGATGGGTGGGCCGACAGAGGGAGAGCATTTCTAAGTCCACCTCGGCCACTGGGAACAAAAAGGAGGAGTCCTAAGACTGAACCATGTGGGACTCCACATAAGAGAGGAGCAGAGGAGGACACATGATCCCTAAGGTTAGCACAGAAAGTTCACTCAATCATATTTCTGAACCACTCCAATGCTGTGCACACCCACTGCTCCAAGCGAGAAAATCAAATCTGATGGTCCACAGTGTCAAAGGCAGCAGCTAAGTAAAACAGCACAAGAATAACACAATTTCCAAAATCCGTGGCTAAATATATATTGCTTAAAAACTTTCAAAAAACTTGATTTTGTGCTGCGTAGTGATTATAAAACCTTTCAATTATTTTGCTCTTTTAAAAAGTCTAACAATTGGTTGTACACTATCATCTCAATGATCTTTGACAAAAAAAAGTAGTTTGGAAATTGGCCTAGTTGCAAATAACAGCAGGCTCTAGAGCAGGTTTATTAACCAAAGGCTGGATGACTGCATGTTTAAAACTTACAGGGAAGACAGCTGAAGACAAACTCAAGAACACAAGGTCTGACAGATGGGAAAACTGTGTTAAATAATCAAGGACAGACAACATATGAAAACCCTGCAGGTTTCAAATGATTTGCAATCTTCTGCAATGAGGACGAAGTGACAGACTGAAATATATCAAAAACAGAGCAGGGAACAAGGGCTGAGGATGTGGAAAGAGATATCCCAGCTCTTGTGGAAGCAAACTTATCAATAAAAACGTGAAGAAAATTCTCACAAGCAGCAGGTGACTGCTCAATACAGACAATCTGTGGGGCATTTAGAACAGCATCAATTGTTTTAAATAAAACTGGAGGATTGTGATGATTTGACAGAATTAAATCCGAGAAGTGTTTTCTTTTAGCATCTTTCACAGTTCTTTGGTAGTGACGTAAGCAGTCTTTTTATATTTGAAAATACACCTCCAGTTTATCCTTTTTCCACCTGTGCTAAGCTAAGATCTAGTGATAATCAAGCCAATCCTGGCAGGAACCAGGATCAGCATCATCAGCCATCCTGGAGGCTTGACACAGAGGCCAAAGGTTCCATAGATCCACCCTGCGCCTGTGGCAGTAGTGTCCAAAGTCGGTCCTCAAGGGCCGGTGTCCTGCATGTTTTAGATGCTGCCCTGGTTCAACACAGCTGAACCTAAGGAGTGCTTAATTAGTGGGCCTCTGCAGACCTTGATGGCAAACGGAGAAGGTAAATCATCTATTTGATGGGGTAAATCAAAAACTTGCATGAGACCGGCCCTTGAGTTGGACATGCCTGGCCTATGGGAATGATGGGAGTGAGGACTGCTGGGCTGGGGAAACACCTCAGCCTTGCCAACAAAGGGTACCAGCTGTTGAAAAGATCCAGCAAACACTGAGAAAAGTAGATGATGGAAGGCACTGCTTCATACTCCTACATAGAAATGTGTCAGAAAACATCTTTTATGTTTTACCAGTCATCTACTGTGTTTATCTCAGTGATGGGTGCTCTTATACCAGAGAAGTTGCACCGGGACACTACACAGGAATGTTGGAGTCCCCAAAAGAAGAAGGGGCAGTTTTATGCTTGGTGTGGTCCAGTTTTACTAGTTGTTTGGCGTAAAGTTGAAGCACTAATAGAGTTTGGCGATTGCACACCGACAGAGAGTTGAATACAATAAAGAAGAAGACAATTTTTTTGAGTTTATTCTGTAATTTTGTATGACAATTTTTAGTTCTTCATTTTGCGTTTGGTGTTGGTCAATTTCAACAAATTGTTGAATTATTTTCACAGCTTCTCTATTTTCCTCCTTTAGCCCTTGGTATTTTAGCCCTAGATATGTTAGCAGATGTTCCTGTAAACTATTCCATCAGAGATCTCAAGCCTTACACAATAAGCGTGAGACACACGCGTTTTCCTGACTTCACACACACACAAACGCCACACGACATTCCTCACACTAAATAACAAAGCCAAGGAGCGGGACGTGAAGGCAGCTGTGCCAAACAGAGTCAAAAATAAAAATGGTCTGCATCCACCTGTTTTTTTCTCTCCCTAATTTGTTTTTATTCCTGCATTGAGGGTCCTGTACAGGTGTGGGGTGCATTCAGAGCTGAGTCACTCCTGTCAGTCACACAGAACCTGTCCTGCGTCATCATAAAGCAGCAGGAGCGAGAGACAACTCCAGGGCAGTCTGATCATTTTTTTTACCTGTTGTGCACACGAATAATGCTTTTATCATTTATCGTTAAAAACAGGATGATCTCTGTTTTCTCAGACAGAACAGTCTGTATTTAAAGTAGGGTTGCAGGTCAAAATGTATAACAATAATGCATTTTTATTTGTTACCCAGTTTCAAGATACCCAAGGACACAAGACTTAAAAAACACTAAAATAAACAACACAAAGAGACAATAAACACACAAATCTAAATGACTCAGAAATTAGAGTGAAAAGGCTAACTCAAACAGATGAGTTGTGAGTTGAAGGTCAGAAGAGAGTCAATATTACGGATGTCTGGTAGAAGAGTGGTCCAGAGTTGGGGAGCAGAGTGAGAGAACACTCTGTTTCCCATGTTGCTGAGGCAGACAAATGGCAGAAGAGAAGGAACAGAGTGAGCGTGAATGGGTGGGGATGTGCTGGAGCTCAGACAGATAGGGAGGGGTGAGGTTGTGGATGGTCATGAATTTGCACAGGAAGATTCTACACTGAATTCTGAATGTAACAGGAAGCCAGTGGAGTTGCTGAAGGAATGGGGTGATGTGATGAAATGAGGGGTGCTTCAGAAGTTTAAACCATTTGAGGCAGACCAAACAGGAGAGAGTTACAGTAATCAGTTTGAGAAATGACTATGAACCAGGATAGAAACAGAGTGTGAGGAGAGAGATGGACGAAATTGGTTGATGTTTCAAAGGTGGAAGTATGCAGACCGGAAAATGTTTTTTTATGTGTGATTGAAAAGAGAGAGTGCTGTCAAGAATGACTCCCAGACTCTTTAGCTGAGGGGAGGGAGGAGCCAAGGAGCTGTCAATGGTGAGAGAAAAACTGTTGACTTTGGATAAGGTGGCTTTGGTCCCAATGAGTAGAAACAAAGACCTCAAATGATGTTAGTGCTTGGAGTAATTAGTCTCAACTACTATCAGTCTACACACTGCATCTTGTTTTATGTTCTAGACTGACTTTTGCACAACCTGCATTTTTGGTCCTGTCTAGTACAGTAGATTGTACCCTCCTGGGCAGCTGTGGAGCAATGGTAGGGTAGCCAACTTGGGACCAGAAAGTCACAGGTTTGACTCCCCACCAACCCCACGTGTCCCTGATCAGAACACCTAACCCCCAGGTTAGCTACCCCAATGCTCAAATAGCTGATCGCTGCACCACTTGTGTGTTTCTCACATGTGATGGTCAAGTGCTGAGCACAAATCTCATTATTGTATGGGAACCCAGCCACACAATGAGCAGCCTCCAAGTATTACATCGGAGGATATCTTACAGGCCCTAAAGAAAGTCACGTCATGAATGGCCACAGGACCAGAAGTCAGCCAAATGTCAGAACTCCAGAAGCGTGCATCCAGAAAGGGAATACCTCAGACATACAAACAGATGCTAATACCTGAGGCCATGGAAACTGCCAAACAAAGACTGCAAACCTTGGCTGCTCGACTGACAAATATAAAAAGGAGATAGAAGCCAGATGAATTAACATGCTTTTCTCCACCGAACCAGCTAACGTTATGTCCCAGTGGCAGTGTGATAAAACATGATCTAACCCACCAAGGCTGGACAGAAATTTGGGAGAAAGATGTATCACATAAGCATGATGCACAGTGGTTAATAGAACCAAAAACAGACCACGCTAATCTCCCTTAACAAAGTCCAGTTAACATCACAATGGTGGACATCCAACAAAGACCAGGCTCAGACATGATCCACGCCTACTGGCTCAAGAACTTGACTTTGTTCCATGGGCGCTGAACAAACTGCTGAACAATGGAGACCCCACTATCAGTCACCTCTTCTATGTGTATGACTTCAAACTACATGCTTAGCGTGAGCAAGACATTGACTTACTGATCCACACCAAAAGGATCTACAGCAGGGACATCACAATGTCACTCGAGCTGGAGAAATGTTAAAGGATAGTAACAAAGAGAGGGACAGTAATCCAAGCAGAGGGACTTGCTTCCCCAGAAGGGAGAATGGCAGATGCTGAGGAGAGCTATGAGTACCTTGGAATACCACAGGCAAATGGCAACCGCAAAGAAGCCACAATTAAAGCAGCAATAGCCAAATACCTCCAAAGAGCAAGGTAAGTTCTGAGAGGTCAGCTCAATGGCAAAAAACAAGGTCTGGGCAATCAACAATTATGCCTTGCCAATAATCAGATACCCTGCAGGGATAAAAAGTTGACCAAAATAGGAAAATTAGACCATCAATGTATGAAAGTGTTTCACCATGCATGGTGTTCCAACCCAAATCCAGTATCCACAAGCTTTACACTAAGCACAAAGAAGGAGGCAGAGGCCTAGACAGCAACAGAGCCTAGATGAAATATACAAGCTCCAAGAATACATCAGGAAGATTGCCCCGAAAGACAAAGCGCTAAGTGAATGTTTCAGAGAATGCGCTAAAGGAACAACCATGTGAGGAAAAAACCCTGGATGAGATGTACCACCGACAGATAACAGAAGTGGCTGATATGACCAAATCCTACCAATGGCTTGAGAGGGCAGGACTGAAGGACAGCACAGAAGCACTGATCACAGCAGTGTCCCCAAGCTAGAGTAGTGGTGGTGATGGGGTTTGTTTATATGTATAGCTTACCACACACACAAACACACACACACACACACACACACACACACACACACACACACATATATATACACACACATATAAACACACACACACATATACACATATACACATACACACATATACACAGTTGGACAGGTACACCTGTCCAACTGCTCGTTACCACTTAATTTCTTATCAGCCAATCACATGCCGGCAACTCAGTGCATTTAGGCATGTAGACATGGTCAAGACAATCTCCTGCAGTTCAAACCGAGCATCAGTATGGGG
>JAUBOC010000001.1:289703-301106 GCA_032275365.1 Anablepsoides cearensis
TAATAATAATAATAATAATAATAATAATAGTAATAATAATAATAATAATAATAATAATAATAATAATAATAATAATAGGTAATAAGTAATAAAAAATTTAAAATAACAGTGATGTAAAATTTTATATAAATTCATACCAGCACCCACAATAAAATGTCACCATTACATTTTCTTCATAAAGAAAAAAAAATACTGTAGCTATTTGGGGGACACAAAGACCCCCCAGCTCCCCCGCCCCCTCCTGACACAGAAGCTTGGTGTTCAGATCAATATATGCAGAAGTGATGTGCAGTTAAATAAAAGAAAAGTTGCATAAATTGATTTATTTGTAGTTTTTTTTTTACGCGGGGTTTGAACTTCGCAGAGGCTGTTCTGTCTACAAGTGCCCCCCTCCCCCCGCTGTGCAGTAACTTTCACCCCCTCCGTCTTGTCCGCAGAAGATTTTCGGTGCAGAGGTGCGCCCGGTGCCACCTGGGCATCTCGGCCTCGGAGATGGTGATGCGGGCCCGGGACCTGGTCTACCACCTGAACTGCTTCACGTGCACCACGTGCAGCAAGATGCTGACCACCGGGGACCACTTCGGTATGAAGGACAGCCTGGTGTACTGCCGCCTGCACTTTGAGACTCTCCTGCAGGGAGAATATCAGACACACTTTAACCACCACGCGGACGTGGTCCCGCACAAAGGCCTGGGTCCGGCCAACGCGCTCGGACTATCCTACTTCAATGGCGTGGGGACGGTGCAGAAGGGCCGGCCCAGGAAAAGGAAGAGCCCGGGGCCCGGGGCCGAGCTGGCTGCCTACAACGCGGGTAAGAAGTGCCAAACAAGCGCAATGTGTGCGGGTGCAGGATGCGCCAGAGCAGGGATTTTATTTAGTTTACTTTAAAAATATCTTATTTCATATCAAAACTCATCTCATTGAAAATAATCAAATGATGGTAATTATGTCTATATGTGATAAATCTTTTTTTCCTAGTTAGACACTTTTGTCAAGTGTTTAGAAACTAGGAAAAAAATCAGCTTCCTCTGATCAAAGTAAAGTAAAATAAAGAAATGCAGCTGATAAATCGAATTAATAAAAACTAATTTAGTCAAACAAGAAAAACTTTTGCTAAAAGTTTCCAAGTTGCCTTTTAACCCTTTGACTGCTACCATGTTTCTGATGAGCGCTTCACCCTGAAGCTCCAGCCTGTCCTGGTGTCGCTTTAACTGATATTTAATATGTTTAAAAAGACACATTTTCATTGTTTTATTATCAAAAGGAAACAAATTTCATTTTATTCGCGTTTAAATAAAAACAATCCTGTGCCCAGGAGCTTTAAAATGAGAAAACTGTAAAATGTGTCAGCTTGATTTAACCTGAGTAGAATAAACATCACATAATAAACAAATAAAACAATTCAATCCAGGATATTTAATTTGGACTATTTTGTCAGCTTTAAATTTATTATTTAACTTGAAAGTTAAACTCTTTAAAGGATAAAAAGATGTATTTAATCTCTGTGGATGTTTGGCTTTGTCTTTTTTTCCCTTCATGTCTTCTTTTGAGGAATGAAAAGTTTTTTTTTCTTTCTTTTTTTTTTAATGTTCCGGTTTTTGCTTTCGCCCTTTTCCACTTGTCAGGCTTCATACCCGTCTACAGACCCTAACCAGCCCCCACCCACACCTCCTTCTTCTCTCTCTCTCTCTGTCTCTCTTTCACACACACTTGCACGCACACACACACATACACACACTGCAGGAGCCCCTTTGCATTGGGACAGGGCCAGAGTGGGTGTACACCAGCCAGATTTCTGTGATTTGATGAGTTATTCACTGGAAGAGAGAGCAGGGAGCTCTGGAAGTTTCAAACAGCAGCAGCTCTGGCTTCAGCCTCACTTTTTATGCTCTGACTTTAACCTCCCGTCTGTCCATGTAAAAACACGTGCTTACTGCAACCTCAAACTTGTGTCCGGCTGGAACATCAGACATTTGGTTCATTGTGACTGGCTCCCCTCAGACTCTCTGCTTCATTAGATCAGCAGGTTAGGATGAACCAGCAGCAACAAGTGCACAGATTACAGAAGTGTGATGCGTCTCGTGCAGCAGAAGCATCCTCGTGTTTGCCTTCACTTTTAGTTTCCACATTAAGCATCAGCTCAGACTGTTTCAGCCTCTCTTCGCTGCTCATGAAAACAAATGAAGGTGATGAATGCTGGAGCGAAGAGGCAGTGCGCCCTCTTCTGTTTCCAGTCTGAAACAGCAGCACAGTTGTATTGACCAACAATGAGCTGACCCTCCAGCAGCAGCAGCTACATCAGCAGCTTCAGCTCACATTACCTCTGCACTTTCTGCTACTGGTAGCACAAGCACTGACAAGCTGCTTTTTTAAAAAAAAAAAAATCTTGTTTTGTTTTGTTAAAATGCTGCAGCATATGCTTTGGCCAGAAAACAACATTTGTTCTGCCTGGTGTGTATGGGCTAATTAAGTGAAGTGTTATTCTGATGCTTTTCACTCACTTTATATTCATCATTTTGCAGCGTTCGGATATTGAACTGTTATGCATGCAGCAACACCTTGAATATTGCCAAGAAATTTGCAGGCTGGGCGGAATATATGTGTGTCGTTGTTGTTGATGATGTGTGCGTGTGTGTGAGTGTGTGTGTGCACGCTTGCCAAAGCCACAGCTACACCTCTTCCCAGGATGGAAAGACAGAGACAGACAGACACATGTGCTGAACAGAGGAGGCTGAGCTGCAGCTGGAAGGAACAGCTGCTGGCTCTCAGACACACTTTGGATTCAATTTCTGAATTCAAATGAAAATAAGAGTGTGGCCGCTGTAGCTCAGTGGTCAGTGCGGTCCTGTTATCCTAAGGCTGATGGTTCGAGCCCAGGTTGTGTCAGGAAGGGTTATCAGGCCTCAAACATGGTTCCTGCTGTGGCGACGCCCCTCCAGAGAAAAGAACAATCAGAGTAAAAATGTGACTAATCTGTAAAGAGACTTTTCTCCTCCTATAGTTGTCAGTTTTCAGTGTTTGCACTGTGCTGTAGCTGCCCTGGTTATCTTCAGCTTTGGTTAATCCACAGTCAGGACCTCATGTGTCTCTCTACAAAATGCCTGATCAGTTTATTTTTATTTTTTTAAGACGGTTAGAATAGATTTAAAATGCAGAAATGAATCAATGCTTTGGTTCACCTGAAGGTATTTTTCTTTTCATTTAAATCAAATTTAACATATTTTATAAACCACACTTTGGGTGTACCACAAGGTGTGTTACAGCAGATATATAAATACAGTTTTAAAAAAAGTACAAACCGGAGGATTTTAAACGGCTGTGAAATGACTAAACAACCCTGAGGAGCAGGAGATGAGGAAACACCAGAGGCAGGGCTCAAAATAAAGGAAATAAAAAATAATTCTAAGATTTAAAGACTAGTAAAACCCAGACAGTAAATAAGAGAGGAAAAATAAATGGGGTCCAAATAAAATAAAAAATATTGTTTGTTTCCATAAAACAAAAATAAACATAATTAAGTAAAATGGGTAATTTAACTAACTGACATTATATTCTAATTCAATTAGGAGTCAAAGTATAAAGAGGATTAAACTTTCAGATTAAAAGAAAAAAGATTTGATATAAAATATTCCATGAAAGGCAGACTGAAGGAGGGAATCCTGAGTCAGATTCTGTGGAGTTAAAGTCATCATTTAGAGAAAAACTGATGCTGATGATAGTTCTGACTCTCCCTCCTGCTGTTCCCCGCAGCTCTGAGCTGCAACGAGAACGACGGTGAGTCCATGGACCGGGACTCGCAGTACAGCTCCAGCCAGAAGACCAAACGCATGCGGACCTCCTTCAAGCACCACCAGCTGCGGACCATGAAGTCCTACTTCGCCATCAACCACAACCCTGACGCCAAGGACCTGAAGCAGCTGGCCCAGAAGACCGGCCTGACCAAGCGGGTCCTACAGGTCAGGCTCCTCAAACGTTACTTCTGTTTCCCAAACTCATTTATTTTCATTTGGATTGTTCTGAATATCACCTTTCATGATGTCAACACTTTTTAATTTGCATCTAAGTGATACAGTATATAATGGATTATTTGACATTTAAATCATAAAATATCCTCGATTTCTTTAATATTAACAACTTTAACAAAGATACAGGACAAAGAGTTACACTTCAACAGAACACTGAATGTTCAGTTTGCCTGTCAGTCATTTCTGCAGTGTTTGTTTTATGTGAGAGGAAAGAAACGCGTATAAATGAGCTGTTGGATATTTAAACTTCCTAAAACAGAGATTCTCAAACTGGGTTCTTAGGACCCTCGGGGGTCCACAAGCTGTATCTTGTGGGGTCCTCAAAAAATGTCAATACATTTTTATTTGTTTTCTGTTTAAAAACAATGCATAATGCAGTAGTAAAACAAACATACTAAACCAAACAAAATATAATATTCTCATGGCATTTAGAGGTTAAAATTATTAGTACAATATTTTTAAAATAGCAAGGGGTTTCTGAGGGGGGTTCTGACGTGTTTGTAAGGGGTCCCCAGACCTAAAACCTTTGAGAACCCCTGTTCTAAAAAACACTATATTTCATGTTTAATGCAGAAAATCATAAAACTACATGAATTTATTAGAAGTATTTGATATTTGATGCATTGATGATGTTGAGGAAAAAGCTGAGTTGTTTCGTTGATGTTTACTTTTTTACCCTCACTGGAAGTTTTATTCAAACCTTTCTGCTGAAAGAGACAGTTTTGTTCTTCAACAGGCACAGAGTGGTGCATTTATTCTAGTGTGGTATCTGTTTTTGCACAGGTTGCTTTAACGCATTGAAGACGTGTTTGTGAGGACGAGTTAGCTGAGGGATAAGCTAACGTTAGCCTGCTGCTCTGTTTGTCGCCATGTTTTCTTTCTGCTGCATCAGTCGTTCTGATAAAACTTACTGAAAACGTCTTGGTGGAGATTGTTTGGCTGTAAATGTTGATCTGAGTGGTAAAGATTTTCTGGGCGTCTGAAGCCACACAGGAAGCTACAGGAGCCTGAAGTGGACAAATATTAAATGTTAAAAAACAAGAAAAATCAAAATTGAAGAAATTTGTGCTCATCTGTCTGCATTTCCACAGTGTGGAAAATACTGGGTTGTAGATTATTGCCACACATGAGCCCAAACACACACACACCTACACTCATACATCAAACCTATAAGTGTTCCTTTTAATATTAAACAATATTTAATTAGGTTTTCTGCCACACAGCTGTTTGATTTTAGCTGCTGTCGCCCCATAAAAAATTGAAAATAAGCTGAACTGAATCAGATTTTTAAATAATATCAAGAAATAATAAAATACAACAAAATCAACTGTAAAAACTGTGAAGGTAGAAAAGATTTAATGAAGAACGATACAATGTGACGATAAGAGAGCCATGAAAAAACAAAATGTGCTTTAATATGTGGAAAGACAGCAAAACTGTTTGATTTTCATCAGTAAGAAGAGAAGAAACAGGACATTATCTGGGGAGCTGAGAAGAAGAAAAATGAGACAAAAAGCTTTCTGAATAAAAAAAAAAAAAAAACAACTTCTGACAAAAACAAAAAAGCCAAGCCATTCTGCTGCTTTAATTAACGCTTGCAGGAAACAAAGCAGCCGTTTTGCTTTGATGCGTTTCAGTCGGGGTGCCTGTTATTCCAGCTGAAGAGCCTCTCCTGTCGTTTGTTTCCCATGGCTCCGTCATGATTCCGTCTAACGTGCTCCAGCACTCGCCTGGGCTCGTAACGCCTCCTCGCTCAGTCTGCAGCTCACACGTGCAGCTTTGCTTCTTCTGGAGTCGCGTGGAAATAAACGGTCATCAGGGACGGTGAGGAGGAGGACGCCGGCTCTAACACCCAGCTGCCGGCCATTCCTGATCAGGACTACCTGAAAATACAGAGGAAAACATTCATCTTGTTGGAAACATGACAATAATGCTTCACACACACACACACACACACACACACACACACACACACACACACACACACACACACACACACACACACACACACTGCAGACAGGTCAATTAGACTTTTTCTGTGCAAACACAAAAGGAAAAAGACTAATTTTTATCTTCTTCTTTTTTCTTGCTGCCTTTTATCTCCCAGACGAGTGAAAAGTAAAGGTTTTTCTAAGTTTTGTCCACAGTCAGGGGAGCAGCCTGGCTTTGTGTTTTTAAGCTCTGCTTTAATCCCAGAATCCGGTCCGAGCAAACAGACTTTCTAAAGACTCTCTGCTGGGTGCAGTCAGAGCAGAGCTGGGGGAGAAAACAATAGGAGTCTACATTATTAAGTGCATCAAAGTTTTTCTATATGCTCCATCCGTACTGAAGAATAAAACAAACCTGTATATAAACTGCAGATTGCTGCTGGTAAGAACTGCTGCTTATTGTTGCTTAAACGTCTGATTGCTGCACAAACACCAGGGTTAGGATCCAAGCTGAGAAAATATCCCCATTTGTTTTTAAATTAAAACTGAAGTAATGGAAGACTAAACATGCACACATATATCAGCAGATAATATGAGAAACATTTTCACACAAACATCAGTGTTAACATCATCCTCTCAGACTGTTCGGCTACATTCACCTGTTGTTCATTCTGTCTGTCTGGAGATCAGCTGCTGATGTTCACAAGCTCAAAAAGCTGAAAACAACTCAAACTAAAATCTGTAGTTACTTCACTACTGGATTTCAGAATTCTGTGATGCAGGTTGTAAATGACTGTTGATGCATCTGATGTGCTTCAAATCTCTTAGACCTGTTTGCTGCAGCAGAAAACCGTTTTCATTCCATCATGGTTTTCTGCTGCAGCAGAAAGATGAAGTCCAACTCCCTCCATCACCTTACAGCTCTCACCTGCTTCCTGCAGAGAGTCCATCACTTTGTTTACAGTCCTGTTGGTGTGAGAACAGCTGTGATGGTCGTTTTCTATTGTGGCTCCAACGTGCGATTATCCAAAGCCAGATGCAAATCCTCCAGAGCTTCAGTGGACTTGTTTTAACAGAGGACGTTTCTCACTCGATGGTTGTCTGTTAGCAGAAGCAGGTAGTAGCTCCGGCTGGTTTGAGCTGTTGTTTTCTGTCTCCTCTGGGTAAAAAAGTGCAGATAATAACCTCTCTGTAATGTGCTTTTTGTCAGCATCATTTTTCTCTTAAGTTAAAAAAACAAAGTTTTTCCAAATACTGATTAAAAGTGTAGAAGGTTCTGTGTGTGCGTGCGTGTGTGTGAGAGTGTGTGTCAGTCATGCGTTCATGTGTTTCTGTTTGCTTTTTATTTACAAAATATTAGCAATAAATAATGACTTTCTTTGACTTTTATAAATCATTTATAAATCATGGAATCCATTGACTATTTGATTACAGCTAAAATCACAATAAAGTCTATGTTTGAGCTTTTAGCCAATCATCCGTCTTCACAGTGAGCTGCTGCTTGTCTCCAGCAGTCACTGGGTGACCAGTCCATCAGTGGACATACTAATGTAGTACAAACAGAAAACTCTTCTCAACTATTTTACTTTGCTGTTGTCAAAATACTGTGATTTTTTTATGTAAACTTTAAATCTATTTCATAAAAATTTTATATCTCAGCCTCTGAAGAAACAAGAATTATAACATAGAAATGTCATCATTTTAAATACTATCTTTGTGTGATTTTCATTAATATTTTTTGGAAAAAAAATAAGTTTTTATAATTTTGCAGCATCATGTTTCAGTTTATCAAAGTAAAACTTTCAAACGAGTTAACTTTTCACGTTTCTTTTTCCTGCTGCAACACTGAGGCGCCCGTCAGGGAGCGAGCATTCAACAAACACCACATGCTGCTTCTATCCCACACAGTCAGACTGTAAAACTCCTCATTCTGTCACAAAACGAGGAAATAAAATTACACCTACATGTGTTCTGTACACATCCTTATAATGGACCAAGACTGAACACCTGTGGGAATACAGGTTTTATTATTTATTTATTTATTTATTTATTTATTTATTTATTTATTTATTTATTTATTTATTTATTTTAGTAATAACTAACCATACGTAATATGAAATTCAAAACAAATTAAGATAATGATAAAATAATTACTTTTAGGCCTAATTTAGTCCAGTTTGAACTTCAACATCATTTCATACAAAAACATTCAGGAGATTCTCCTGCTTCATTCTGATGTTCAGAGAAAACTGCATAAAGGAACATTATAAATCACCTCTTATTGTGCTCATAAAAGTTGTGACCTAAATCAGCTCAATGGTCAAAAATTAAAAAAAAAATCAGCTTCATTTTGATCAATATTGTCATCCCCAAATGGAACATAATTATTCAATATGTTTGGGAACACTGCACTGAAAGAACCTCAGTTACCTTAAAGGTTAATTTTTCTTTCTACTCCCTGTTTAACTATCCCCCAAAATAACTCTAAATATTAATAAACCCAATGTTTAATCATTTTGAGGTTACCACATATTAGAATAAAAACAAATTCATTCAAATAAGTAATTTTGTGCATGGTTCATTCGAAATCTGTATTTTTCTCCTTTTTTCTGATTCGGCCACATTTTTCTTCTACCTAAAAGTCTTTGATGAAAAGGTGGATTAGGTAAAATGTCAAATGTTAAATAAAATGAATGAATGAATAAATAAATAAATAAATAAATAAATAAATAAATAAATAAATAAATAAATTTCACTGGAATATTGACATTAATTTAAAAAATACAGCGATACATTTGATTTAGCAAAGTGCTTTAAAATATTCCTAATTTTATTTTTAAAATATAAAACCTAACTGATTTTACAAAATAAAAGCTTCTCACATTTTGCTTTAATAAAGGAAAATTTCCTCTTTAAAATAAAACTGCTTCCTTACAATAAAACTGCTTCAGATGTCAAACATTTTACAGTAAATACATTTTACAGACACAATCCTCTGCAGCTCCAGCTTCTATCAGAGATAACAAGCTTTGATTGAGTTAGTTTTATTGTGGAAACACTTCACCTAAACTGGTGGTTATTTATTTTGTAGAGCAGAATGTCACACATTCCTTCACGTGGTTTACTGAGCAGTTTGGTTTGGAGGAGTGGTTTCTATTTTTCTCACGTTGTATTTATAACAGATAATGAAACATGAACACATCTCCTAACAAAACAGTAGAATCTGACAGATTATGTTTGCTAGAATATATTGTAGTTTTTATTGGACTTTAAACATAGTTCAGACTTTAGTGTTTTGTGGATCACATTTGTTATAAAACCTGAGTTTTTGATGCCTTTTGGTTTAAAATCCAGTTCTGTGTTTCTTGCTGCAGGTCTGGTTCCAGAACGCTCGGGCCAAGTTCAGGAGGAACCTGCTGCGGCAGGAAAACACCGGGGTGGACAAAGCGTCTGACGGCTCCACAATGCAAGGCGGGACACCCTCAGGCCCCGCCTCTGAGATCTCCAACGCCTCCATGAGCCCCTCCAGCACTCCTACCACCCTAACAGACTTGACGAACCCCACCATGCCCACAGTCACCTCTGTGCTCACCTCAGTGCCGGGTGGTATGGACGTCCACGAGTGTCGTAGCCCCTCACAGACCACACTGACCAGCCTCTTCTGATGGTCGGAGCACTAGCCCCCTCCTTTACTCCCCCTCAAACACACACACACACACACACACACACACACATACATATATACGCACACAGACACCCCCCGACACACACACACTTCATACCCGGCCCTCTTCTGGATCTAAAACTGAGCACTGTTAACACCTTCAGACTTTGAGCAGATTAGTTGAAAGAAGGAAGCAGCAGGATGTTAGAGACTCTCTGCAGAGCCACGAGGCTGAGCCTCACAGATGGAACCGTTGTTGTTATTTTGATGTTGTCTTGTTGAGAACTTAGGAGACATGGTTTGCATTTTTTATGTTTACAGAGAACGACTGGAGAAAAAAAAAAAAGCTTAATTTTGGGGGAAATGATTTTTTTTCTCCCCCCAGCACAGTATTTATGTTGTTGTACAAGAGTCACTGTTAGCAGGATGTAAAAAAGAGTTTTCTTTTTCTTTTTTTTTGTTGCTTTTTCTTTTTTTATCTGAAATTAAACTCAAATGAAAATAACTTATGACTTCAAAGTTCCATTTATCTCAGCTGCTGTAGTTGAAAGTTGATTCAATCATTTGAAGAAAAAAAAAGCATTTTAATGCGGGGCAGGTCCACAGTGGAAGGTAATTGGCTGTTTTTAATTATGAATACATATACAGCCTTTATATAAAAAACAAGTTACTGGTAATGGTTATGATTTAAAAAAAAAAATTGTTTTTAGTTTAATTTAGTTGTTTGATTTGAAAGCTTTAAAAATACAAACAAAACCCAAAAGACTGGATTCAAAGACCTTTGAATGATGTTTTCTTGTCTGACTCCTAATAGATATTGATATTTGGTTCCAAACACAGGAACTGTAACCCGTCACATGTGACTGAGGATTATATCAACAAGTAATGAGAAACTATGCAGTTATTGTGCATTAAAACAAACATTAGCTCCATGAAGGAAATGTCCAAAATCTAATCCTGAAGAATGTTTTAAAACACTTTTCTGAATAAAAAAATAATGTTTTTGGAGCAGAAATCATCAACTTTTTATTAGTTTAACCCAGCTTTTTTCAATACCAGCTGAGAAATCCTGACTAAATATGGTTTGAGGTTTCCCTTTTCAAGAAGTCATCTTTAGAATACAGTACAAATAAGATTTAGACCCATTAATAGGGTTGGTCTGATTAACCAATCAGGTCATCTCTCTGGACCCATGATATCAGGATGAGTCACATATCCAAATGTGAAAATGTGTTTTATTTGATCCTGATGTAATCCACAGTTTGGTGTGACGGATCACATTTAGAGTTTATAAATTTGTGTTTAAAAACTAAACTTTATTTTCTGGTTAGAAAAAAAAAAATTCCCTGAGTGATTGTGTTAGTCTGCAGTGTTGGTATTTGTTGTTAAAGGTAGGAATCTGGTCATGTTTGTAGTGATGTTCTGTCAAACAGTAATAGTGCACAAAGAAAAAAAAAAGCAGAAGTCCTTCAGATTAGACTAAAGGCCAAACAAGGGCCAGTTTGTAAATGTTTTTCAGACTATAACAGATCATACTAAACCTCTATATTATTACAATTATTAGTTTCTTGCTTTATTACTATTAGGTCAATAACGGATGTGTTGTAAAGAGAATGTTGAACTGCTAAAGTTGCTGAATGTAGCTGTCTGCCTGATCTGCAGCTGTGGTTTGGTTCCCCTCAGCCTGGAGGCAAACCTTTATACTTCTGTGTTCTGTGACCGATGTCAGACCCTCATGAAGTAATACTATTATTATTTCATAGACAATCCCTTTAATATAAATATA
>JAUBOC010000001.1:449344-462911 GCA_032275365.1 Anablepsoides cearensis
CTTACATTTACACCAGAAACATAAAATCATATGCATTAAAAACCACTCTAGCCAAAGCAGAGCATACAGCTGGGATGAGGGGGGGGCTTGGGGACAGCAATGGACCGGGGGTAGGGGTCAAAGGAGCCGGTGACGTTCAGGATAGTTCTCCGTGCCAAAAGCTAATCCAAGACCTGCAGAGTCCACAGAACAGATCTAATACATCATATGCTCAGTCACAGAGGTTTAACAGGTTGGTAAACTTGTTTTTATCTACATAAATAAAACATTGGACATGAATCCATCAATCAAATGGAATGGAATCCTTCATGAAACAATTGAAATGGTGCTGGATGAACCAAAAATTACTGGGCTATTTTCCTCTTCTTTAAAAAAGTGAATTCTTTTAAAATAAACAAGCTTTTAATTTTTTTTTTTTTTTTTTTTTTTTGGAGCTACAAGTTCATCCAACAGAATAAATGCTCATTTAAAATGATCACCTGTCCCTCCTCATCATCTTCAGTTCATACAGTTCTTGTCTCATTTACAGTTTTCTGTCTGACTCCTTTAGTCTTTCATGAGGAACTTCCAGATGAACATGTTTTATGTTTTATTTTAAGTAAAATCTCTGTTTATATTTTTAGCTGTTAGTTTTGCAAAACATTTATTTTATACTTATATTGTTTTACTAATCCTAAATAGGGGGAATTAAAATGGGCACAAAGCAAAGATAAAACTGGAGGGACCACCACATTTTGAGGGGTGGGGCGTGGGTCATGGCCCCTCCTGGCCACCCTCACTTGTTGTGCCCCTGGTGATTGACAGGTGCTGTTCCACAGAGGAATAATGAGCTGAAGCTACAGCACCGTGCGTCTCTCTGTTAGATCTGAGAGGCAAACGAGGAGTTAAATGTGGCTGTAGTGGGGACAGGACTTTTTTCATTTGTGTCTGCTGAGTTCTGTAGCGTTGAAGTCCACTCTGTGGCTGACCGGCTGGCTGTGCTCTGAGGAGATCAGCTGACTGGAGGCGTGTGCTGCAGTGACCACTGGGCCGAGCGCGGCAGCTTCTCTATGGTCCGAACCACCGACAGCCACCCGGAAAACCCCCCGGTAGTGTGAGGATCTGTTGTCTGGTGTTCTGTCTCCCTCTTGTGTCACTTGTCATTTCACATCTCTTCCTCAGTCAGCTTCACCCTGCAGTTTATCAAACTCACCTGTCAGGTGTTAGTAGTCAGTCACCTACCAGGTGTTTCTAATCTTCTCCCTCCCTCAGCTTATATTTAACCATCCTCTAGTCTTTACTTCCTCGCCTGTCCGTTGTTTGGTTCTCCCTTGTTCATGCTCCTCTTGCCAAGTTTGTATTTAGTTATTTTTACCGCCACGTCGGCTTTTTCTTTAATAAAGCTATTTTTCTGAGTCTTCGTGCAAGCCTGCATTCTGGGTCTGATCTAGCCTCTTCAACCTGACAGGTAGGACTTGTATGCCCTCACCTGGAAACACCTACACCTCTGTGCAAATACCCAAATTACCCACCAAGCCTTGCAGCATTAGAGCAGCTACTGTACAACAGCTGTTGTTGCACAACATGCTCACTCACATATCAGACCCGTCTACAGTAAAAACTGTCCACACACAATGTTTTCCTCCTCATTCATAAAAAGCTCAAATTGTGGACATTTGAGGACAGTTGTAGCCTGGGACAAGTTTGTCTGGTCACCTTATCATGTCTTCTGGACTGAAGTCAGTTCTGTAAACGCTTTCTTAGAGACAAACTGACCTAATCTTCCAATAGACATGTCCTTGTCATGCAGATCAAGCTGACATGACTGTTTTTGTGATTAATTTTATAAAAAACGAGAAATAAAAGAATCATTACATTCTTATTTTTAACCATACAGTTTTAAATGTTAATTTTTTTTCTCTTATTTTTCATATAGCAAGCAAACAGTAGCCAATAACAAATACAATATTTTTCCCAATGAAATACTTGTGTCAGTAGCTTTCTGACCCTGAGAAGTAAAGCTTTTATTTTGACTTGTCTGATAACACCTGCTGTAAGCAGCTAGTTTGAGAGACAGAAAAAAGAGGAGTACAGTTTTCCTCCTGGAACTGACAAGACGTCTTCAGATCAATGAAGCATCTGAAGAAAACCTTAGTTTATTCAAGTTTAAGCTACATAAGTCTGAGCCGACCCTGAAAGGTTTGTCACTAAAGCCCCTTTTCCACTAGTGCCAATAGTGCAGTGTCAGTATGGTCAGTGTTGGAACTGGTCAGTTCTAGTGCTTTTCCATTGACGTTCCAGTCCGGTTCCAGTGGGTGTGTTTTTGGTGGTTGGTGGAGGTGGTTTTTAGGTTTTTTTCGGAGAAAAAAAGCTGAATATCCACAAAGCAGCTCTGGTTGTTTAATTAGCCTGAGACACTTTTGACATCTTTTTCTGATCTGCAGTAAAATTGAATAACTTTAATGAGATTACTAACCCTTAATCTGACCAGACTTTAACTACCCTTCTCTCTAAAATGACAAATCTTTGTTTTTGAAATTGTGTCATTTTGTCAGTTAACTAATAGAAGAGAAAAAATATTTCCTTTGGGAAAATATATTGTTCCTTCTTAAAAGGTTTAAACAACAAACTTTATTTAACTTAGACTAAATAACATCAAGTCTACTTTATTTTTTACTTTGAAAATATTTTCTAAGCCTTTATTACCTTTTGTGTTTTATGTTATTAATTTTTACTATTTTAATAAATTATTCAATCAGGTATGATTGGCCTATTTTTATAATAAATTACTAAAAAGACAAAGCTGTTTACTTCATCATTGAGTATTCATTGCTTATGAAAAGGGTTCACCTAAATCTCATCATCATTTCATCATTATTCTCAGTCAAAGTGATAACATGTATATTTGACTCATCTGCTGGGGGTGGAAGTATTTCAAATCTTTTGAATTAATGTGTTTTTATGAACATGTTTTATATGTTTTAAGGATTTTAGTGTTTATTGTAGTATATTACATGTCTGGTGAGCCAGAGAAAAATTTCTAAAGGGTAGACATTAAAAAAAATTTCTATTATATCTTGTGATTTTACACTTCGTTGTCTGAGAGTCTGATTTAAAAAAGGATGAATAAGTTATTGATCAGTGTAGCATGAATGATCGTGACCTGACATGACCTTTTGAACACAACTGGTCATGTCTCCCAACTCTGATGCCCCTCTGAGTCCCCAAGTTAGATATTATCAGAGGTGAGCTTGAGGCGGGCAGACTGACTTGTGAAAAAGCAAAACATTGGTTCTCTGGCTCAGAAAATGACAATGAGCTGCTGACATCAGCGAGTGACCAGAGGATTAAACAACAAACACATTTATTACTGTGAGAATATTAGATATTACGAAACAACAACTTTGTTTGTAAAAAATATTGAACCACAGGATCATTAAAAAATCTATTAATTCTGTTGGTTTATGTGAGTGTGTGTGTGGGCACATTTTTGCTACATCGTAGGAACCATTTTCCAGAAAAAAGGAGAATAATGGGGATATAAAAACAAACCTGTGTGTGTTTGTGTGTTTGATATGATCGAGACAGACGTCAGCTCGAGTGACTGCCGTATTAATCAACAGATTTATTACAGAGGGAATATTAAAACAGCAACTTTGTAGTTAGTTTTACAAATATTGAACCACAGGATCACTAAAATGAGTTAATTCAGTTTGTTTTGTTTGATACGAAACAGATGCCAGTGAGTGATTGCAGGATTAATCAACAGATTAATCAACTGAGGGAATTTTAAAGATGATACCGAACCGAAACTTTGTAGTGAGTCTGAAAAATATTGAATCACAAGATCACTAAAGTAAGTTTATTTTGTTTATTTTGTTTGAGACACACCGTCACACAATAAATACATCACAGTCCACTTCAGCCCAGCTGAGATCTGCTCCATGCTTCTTATAGGTTCTGTGCTGCTGGGTTCATTTATGAATTTATGGGATTAAAGCCGGACCACAGACTCTTGTGAAAGAGGCTGTGGTTGAAAGTCAAGGAAATGCCTGCAGAGGCTCTCAAATATAATCAACAAACAGTAAAAGAAAACATTTTATTGTGCTGAAGACTGTTAAAGAAAAAAACAGCGTCAGAGAGGGAAAGCCTTGGCACACATCTGCTTTATCTGCACTTTACCTCCATCACTGGAAAACCCAGTTGTGTTCTCTGATAATTACCTTAAAAAATTGGGGAGGTGAGGAACCTGCTGGGCTTGGAACCATCTTCTTTCCTGGGCTGCCAAGCAGTGGGACGCCAGGTTGTTTAAAGCAGTCCCACTGGGCATCTGTGAGGCAGCGCTCAATGAGGCGCCGCCAGCGACACTATCCCCCAACAGCTTAGTGCTCATCAACTATTTAGATATGCACTTAACGCTCTTGGGGAAGCTAATGTTTAGCTCCTGGCAAGCAGAGGGAGAAGAAACACTTGTCAAACTAATGGCTAGGTGATATAAAAGAGAATATCTTTTGCAAAAGCAAAACTAAACCAGATTCTAACTTTTCTATACACTTCAGGTTAGTTTCCTCTAAAGGAGAGTGGAGGTGAGAGAAACGGATGTTGGTGGTCTCATGAGCAATGCTCCACCCCTTACCCTATTTCTCTCACTTCTCTTCATGCAGAAGAATCCCCAGGTTCTGTGCCATGAGGTCCCTTCTTCTTCCTCTGACTGTACAGATCTCCCTTCCTGTCTTTCTGCTCTCAGCCAGGCTCCCAGACTCCTCCTCAGCCCGTGCTCTGACACCCCCCACCCCCAACACACACTGCCCCAGTCACTTCCATCTCCACTACATCCCCACACTCCCACAAGCAACTCCATGAGGGGTCGCATGATGAATGAGCAGAGAGTCAGCAGGACCTCTGCTCCTTCTGTGTGTGTGTGTGTGTGTGTGTGTGTGTGTGTGTGTGTGTGTGGAAGGAGTCTGCACGTGCATGCATCTACGTGTGTGTTGGTCAGAGAGTGATGACCACAACTGCCAGAGTGATCACAGTGGGATTCATTACAGCGACAGACAGGGCCGCCTTTAAAACACTGACCGTGTGTGTGTCGGTGTGTGTGTGTGTGAGTGTGTGTGTGCAATTGGGCATACATTGGAGTATGTGTGTGCATGTCTTGACAAACCCTCCACTAAAATGGCGTCTGAGGATTACACTGACTGGGATGGAATAAACAGTGCTGTGTGTGTGTGTGTGTGTGTGTTAGCGGGGGGTTTGATAAATTATTTACATCACTGAGAAAGCAGCGTCGACACTGTTTATGCCCGCACCTGCTCTTCTCAGTGCTTAAAAGATGATTTATGTGTTATGGTCACATTGAATTTCAGCAGCTATTGGTCTGCTGCCTTTTGGGACATAAAGCAGCAGTTACAAAGTGCCGCAGGCTCGTTTGGGAGGCGGCACAGACAGAGAAGAGCGGCGTCATATAACTGGACCAGGCAAACGCCTGTCCAGAGGGCTGTTACAGCAGTTTGTTTGCTCTTACACTCAAATGAGTTATGGACACACTGAGGGAGGGAAGGCTGGCAATGCTTGCTATGAATCTTGTGGCGTAAGAAGGTATCATGGAGATAACTTCAGTCTATATAAAGTTAACAGTTTTTGCTTATGATAAACTTAAGCAAACAAAATACAAATAGAGTCTTGACTAAAAACAATTGTCTCAATAATGGAACGTGCTTCATTTTGCAGAATATGGTTATACTGCCTCACAGCCAGAAGGTTCTGGGTTCAACCCCTGATTTAGATCTGCAGTCTTTCTGTGTGGAGTTAGCATTGGTTGGTTTTCTCCAGGTACTCTGGTTTTCTTCCCACAGTCCAAAAGCATGCATGTTAGGCTTCCTTCAGGCCCAGGCCTCTCTTGAAAAAGAGATTTGTGATCCCAATAGGATTTGCTTGGTTTAAATAAAAGTTCAAATTTTCTTAATCAGTTGCAAAAGACAAACATATATATGCACACTTGATTAGTCTCCATAGATAATTGTTCATGTTAGCTTTGTAGGAGACCTAGTAGAGTGCTGTGTGAATGAGGACACAGATTGTAGTGTGAAGTGCTTTGAGTGTCCTGCTTGGGTAGAAAGGCGCTATATAAGTAGTTTATTTACCATTTACCATTTACTTGTGTATCTACAATGCATTTTGCATGTTACTTAAAACGAAAGACAAAATATTAAAAAATCATGTTTTGCCTCTGTTTTTAATGAAGCGTTTTAATAAAGATAAGATAAAATATGTCAACAGCCCTGTCTTTACGAAACAGGTAACAAAAACATTTATGACATTTTATATTACTTCCTGCTGCCTTTCATAACAAATATTTAGACTAAGATTATTTCATGTTGAGAAAAATGGAGGTTTAGCAGTTCTGGCCATTGTTTGAATATAAAGTTTAGAGTAAAATAACTCTACGGTCCTCTAAATCTCTTAGCAGTGTGAGTATGACTGAACTAGAGCTTCAATATAGCAATTTTTATGTTTGCTAAAATTGATTAGCCATAGCAATTACCTTCAGTTGGATTGACTCTAAAACTTACCGGTAATCACTTTCCTTTATTTACATTTTTTTAATGATCCATGAGATGTTTGGCTAACAGGCAGAGATGACTGCAAATTCAGCAGCAAAGGTTTAAACAGATATCTTGCACAACATGTTATCCTAAAGGTATACATTGTAGATGACTGTCATCTAACAATAACTAAGGTGTCCAGCTTTCTCCACTCCACTCACAGAATCTGGTCAGAGAGTCGAGCGCTGTGCACATCAGCGTCTGGAGGAATGTACACATCGACCAAGATGAATGAAGTGAACGACTAAGCGGAGTTAAAGAGCCAATAGGTCAAGAGGACAGTGTTGCAGGATCACTGTCACATCAGAACTCCAGTCATTGTTGATGTAAAAACGTATGTCTGTTAGTCTGACAGCTCCATGAGGGTGTGCTCTGAGGAGCTGGAAGCTTGCTCACAGCAGAGTACGGTACCAGCTCTCACAACCCACTGGTGACACACAAAACAGATGAAGATGAAAAGTCTCTATTTTTCTTCATCAACAGCTGAGGCTCGTCCATTTTGTTGCACGTTGCAAAGAATGAATCAAGGTAGCGGTGGGTGCAGAGCAGACCACGCTGACAAAGATAATGATGATGAATTAGCTGTTCAGGACGACCAAGGTCTGTAATGATGATAATGACTGCACTACAGCTCCTCGGATGAAAAATTATTAATTGTTACAAAAGAAAAGTAAAAGAAACATGAAAAAAATTGCAGAAAATATTTGCGGTTTCTGCAAAGCTGCAGAGGTTTCCCAAATGTTAGATAGGTTTGAAGGAAAAATCTGCAAATGACTGAGACTATGAACTCTGAACCACAACTTAGCAGGAATTCACAGTATAGCAGTATTTTTGTGTCTGTTAAGACTGCTGAAATTGTGGCATCCATCTTGCATTGAGTTGACTTCATGAGATTTATAAAGATCCATCCAGTGGTTCATGAAATATTTTGGTAATAAACAGACAAATGCAGACACACAGCGACAGGAATAAAAATGTGCCATGTAAACAACCCAATCAGATTATTCTGATCCGATTCAGCTCGATCCGAATGAATTTGTAATCTGAATGACAGGGGAGGTTCATGCCAATTGATCATCCGGACTGTGTGCATGTAAACACTTAATCTGATCATCTTATTCGGATTGAGACTATTTCATGTGTTTTGATAACACCACATTTGTCAAAATGTGTGATTTGTTTCAACATTTTTTTTTTTTTATAATTTAAAAAACCTACTGTATCCTAAGATAAACCCATTAGGAAAATATTTCAGAAGAAATTCAGGAAACATTCAAATGATTAATTTTTTAAGTATTTTAAATTAAAGCTGAAATACACTTCTACAAAATTTCTTTTTGTTGTTATTATAAATCAAATTCCAAAGTACAATTTTGCTTTGCAAGCCTAATTACACAAACTTTTACCCATACTACTTCACATATCAGAGTAATTTGACTACAAAGTTGCACCAACAATGCTGCGCTTTAGCAAGCAAAACGTAAGAAGTAAGTCGTCCGGAACGTCTTAGCTTCTGATTGCATCATTTTCCCCATAAGATCTCCCAACATGTCCCAGATATCAGTCTCCTGCTACAGACAGTGTCACAGCCAGATTTACATACAGTCACAACACACACAGATACTCAGTTGCACTACAACGCTACACACCACCTCAATATTTCATAGCCATATGAAATATGCCTGAATGTGTGCATGGCATCTGCCATCTTTGGGGCTTTGTGGCCCCCAGGAGGCCCGTTTGATGTGTAATTGGGAAGTGTGCTGAATTAATCAGCAGTTTATCTGCTTTTTAATTGAAATAACACTTTCAAAAACACTGAGAACACCACCATGGATCCCTCTCATATTTTATTTTGCCTATTGTCTATTTTCATGTGTGTGCTCACTAATGGCCTGTTGAGATTCAAAGGAAAATACTAGTGTTGAAAATCAGAAAGTGCTTGTAAAGAGAGACATTTCTTTGCTGTGTAGTTGAAATAATCTTTCTCTCTCTCTCTCTCTCTCTCTCTTCCACAGAGAATTCTTCTGGTGTTTGATTTCTTTTTTTCTTTTAAGTTTGGTTGTTTTATGGGCTTAATGTTCATTCCTGATTGTAATCGTTTCCAGCTAAAATTCAACTGTCATGTCATGTTGGGTTATATAATCCACTAAGTCTACTTTGCGATATTGCATAGTGATGCCTCAGGCAGTCAGCCTCTGGCTGCGCTGCCACCCACAGACCTGGGTTTATTAACCTTTTCTTCCATTGCCCTCCATCCAAAGCTGATGTAAGACATAGCATATATGTTTTTGAACATTTTCCATGTATGAAAATTAACTGCAATGTGTCATTTATAGAATGTAATCTTTATGTGCAGCTTTCTGTCTTTTAGTCCAAGCATTTAAAATACTGCAAAGTGACTTGATGTGAATCAGTCTATATTTAAAAATAAGATGTATATACAAAATAATGACAAAATCAAAGATTGGAAAAACTGACTAATAGCAGAATTGGTCTGTGTACGTTTCAATAAATGGATTTCTTTTTATCAGGCTGGATTAATAAACATATACATACACAAAACAAATTAAAACAGTCAGAAAATATTTATCATTTTAACTTTTTCATCTGTAAGTTTTTCTCCTAATAATGTTAATCATTATGACTAAGATTAAGCAATAGTTGTAAACAATAAGTTACGAGTTTATTAAACGAACTAAATCTATTTTGGAAACGATTGATAATAATAATAATAATACTTATAATAATTTCTAAAAGAGATCAAATCAATGTGTGTGAATTGATAAAAAATATAATATAATATAAATTGTTTGAGCCTATAGTTGTGTTCTTATTAGGCCCAGTTTACTTGGCGTTTGACAGTGTTTGCTTTCTACAGTAGAAAGTCCCTGTTTATGTGCTTTTTTGTGGGTCAGAAGCTGCAAAGTTTGGGAACCGCTGCTATGTACTACCAGGTCAACAACAAACAACAAGGAGAGCAATTAGGGACTGTGAATATTTTGTTTTAGTTTGCTTCAGAAAATGTTAAAAATATTTTATTTAAAAATGACAGTGGAAATGACCAAAAACACCAAATATTTTTTGTTATCATCTGCTGCAGAAGCAAGAGGGTGACAATGTTTTTGTATTTGAACATGTTCATTTTTTTGTACAATGAGCAAAACATCTCATTATTAACTCAACAGATTTAACATTTTTTTAGAGTTGACTTTTACATCCTAATAACTTTTGGTGTTAAATGTAATTCAAGATGGCTGCCACAGCTACGTAATCAGAGAAAATAATAAATGGCTATGACCCAATTTCAAAGCTACTGAGCCTAAATTTTGTGCGGCAGTAGCTGACAGTCATTCATAACAAATACTAGGAGCGCTAACAAATCATCTTACATGAGACTATGCATCATGTCGTTTTCAAGGTTTAAGCAAAATCATTATGATTCCATTTATTTTTTATATGAGATAATCTTGGTCTGAAACTCAGGTAAGAAAGATGATGGGCAATATTCATTTCTCTATGGAATGCTCGGCTTATAGGTCTGTTCTGATTACTGCTGCCTAATCTGGTCATTCAGGCATTAGTTACCAGGTGGAGAGCCTAATCTCAAGTCTTATGACTTATAATGATTGTATTCAGTCAGAACAGCATGGTTAGTCATCGGCACTCAGAGGCCCATTAGAAAAAAAGTAGCAGATTGTGTCGATATGCTGTCGATACAGCCCAAGAAAGGTTTCATATAGTTGCCTAAGATGTTGCTATATTTATAATGATCGCACCAACCATTAGATGAAAGCAAGAAAGTGTCTCTCTCCATCCCTATGACAGCAGCCATAGCAGAGATAATAAATTGTTGCAGTGGAGATCAATGTCTGCTGGAAAAGGGGAGGGAAAAAAGGTGTGAGTCTCATTGTTCCTGCACTCTGTGTTTCTGCTCTTTAAGGAAGATCCCTGGCTGCCAGCATGACTAATGGCAACCATTCTAGAGTGGCCGTTTGGTACTTGGCATCACAGTGGACTGGGAGCCGGGGCCGTCAGGTCTGAGACAGCAGTTGTCCCCAGCGCCCTCCAGGCGGGGCCTCTCGAGGTCTCTGCTCTGCCTAGATGTAAAGAAGGTGCCATAAATCAGCCCATTTGGGGGTTGCTCTGCTGTATCATCCATCTTTGAAGCCAGTCCCTGATGGTGAAGATGGGGCAAGAGGGGTTGCGAGGCAGAGGGTTGAAAGGGTCCACATATCCAGGGAATGGTAGGAGGAGCTGTGGGGAGGCAGGGCAGGGGTCTCTACTGGCCCAATGATTCAGTAACCCAGGGTCAGGAGATGCTGTGAAAAAAGAAATGACCAGTGAGGCCACACCAGGAGCACTCATTTTATTTATATAAATTTTTTTATAACTTTTTAACATTTACACCTGGTAGTCAGTCGCCATTTTTCTGTGTTCTGGCTACCCTAAAATTAGATTTTGAAGACACTGCTATAAAAAGTAGAATTGCTATTCTGTCTGCATGGTACAAACATCTTATTTGCTCCATCACCCACCTCTCAGAGGAAACTTAAACTAACGGAGTCAACTCTGCGTGTCTGTTAGCAAATGTTTCATGAACAACTTCACAGATTTTAATGACATTTTTAAAAAATATGTGTAAATTCACAACTGATTAACCTTTAGAGTTAACCAGATACAAGATGACCAGCTACTTGACTTAAAAAACAGTAATATGTCTGCAATGGGCTCGACACGCGGAAGGCGATGTCACCCTCTCTCCATTCGAGTTTGTGCGATGAGGCAACTATTGCTCGCCCTCCTCCAGCCAAGCGACCAGTAAAAATCGTGCATGTGAAAGTTCACACTCATACACATAGATGTACACACGCGGGTGTTGCGATGTGGCATATGAAAGTTGAAAACTGTTCAACTATTGTCGCTGTCACGTGGTGCTACAACCAATCAGCGAGGGTTTGATTGACTGACCAATGAGTGGAGAGTATGCTACACACTGCAGTTAGCTAACACTTTCAACATTATTTTTGCTCTGTCAAACTTTCCAGTTTTATATGACCCTTCACCAAGTGATTACTAAAACAAGGCAGCTTTATGGGAATTTGTGCCAGGGTGAAGTTATCTGGTAAATTTTTCCTCATAAAATTGTATCTTGGTGTGCGTTTGTTTGACAATATCATTAGCATCGCAAGATTTGTTTAGTTTACAAGTTCGTAATGCACACCCCCCCCCCTTTTTTTTTTTGCAACCATCAATCACCTTTACAAGAAGCAGTAGAGGAACCAATCATATTTTGTGAAAACAAGCGACCTGAGAGCGCAACCTGAGAGCGTGACCTGAGAGCGCGACCTGAGAGCGTGACCGAGAGCGCGATTTGCAACACTGCCATTGCTATCGCATCCCATGTGTTGGGTTTCACCTGTTTGCAATGACAGCCTTTAAACGCTGTTGTGTGAGCTCATTTAAAGTAGCTTTTCAGTGCTTATGAAAAATTAGGAGTAGCAAAATTTGATTTGTCACTGGCCAAACAAACTTTAATCAATCGGCAACCAAGATGTCTGCTTCTAGGTAGCCTACAACAGTCGGCTTAAGTTCAGAACAAGGCTGACAGATTATGACTCAATAAGAATGAACCTGAGTGGATACACTCAGCTCACATTCAGCTCTCTTAAGTGCCAGTCATCTCATCGCATCTCCACTGACACGTTTGTATGTAGTTCGGCTCAGTTTGGCTTCAGCTGAATGTGTCTCCATAAGGTTCAAAAAAGCTCCACAGACACACAAACAGTAGATGAACTACTCGCTGCACTGTATTTTTCTTGCTGGTAAAAATAGCAATATAATGTAGCAACACAAGAAGAAAAGAGATTATGTCTTGAAATATGTTTTCTTTTACAGTAAAAATAAAATATTTTCTAGTCAGTCAGTATGGGTTGATTTAAATTTGTTATTTTAGCAGATTAAAGATTTATGAGGCCCACTCCAGAAGTTTTGAGACTGTCCTCGTAGAAGCCCTATTAACAGTGCTAGAAAACTGTCGTTCTCATATGTCCTTCCCACAGTTGTCATAAACGCACGTGTCAAATTTCATTTTTTTATGTTACAAGAGACGTCTAGGGCATCACCGTGAACACGGCAAGTCGCATGCGGATTGTCACAGTGATCAGTGTACAGCATGCAGGCAGGTCATAAAGACAACTTGCTCAGTGACGAACAGAAGGAGAGGCGTGTTGGTGACAGCAAGGAGATGGTTCAGCTCATTGCCTCTGATCTAAGTGTCATTGACTCTCTGGTGACCTGTGATGAAAGCTGGATTTATTGTTACGATCCAGAGTCCAAGAGACAGAGTGCTCAATGGAAGCACTTTGACTCCCCCAGACCCAAGAAGGCCAGACAGAGCAGGTCCACTGGGAAACTCATGATGATCCCATTCTTTGACAGCAAAGGCATCATCTTGTACAGTTCCTGTAAAATTTAGTTTTCTTCCACTTCTTCCAATAATTTCTGCCATCATTCACTCTTCTCTTTCTTCTGGAACTGTCCCAACTATTTTCAAAACTGCAGTTGTCACTCCAATCCTTAAAAAACCTGGATTGGATCCAAACAATTTCAATAATCTTCGTCCTATTTCTAACCTTCCATTCATCTCCAAAATTCTAGAAAAAACGGTTGCCTCTCAACTTCACCTCTATTTAACCAAAAACAGTCTATATGAACAGTCCCAGTGGTTTTCGCCCTGGTCACAGCACATAATCTGCCCTTCTCAGTAGGGGTGTAAATCACCAGCTTTATCACGATACGATTCTACATCAATATGTTCAGATGACGATTCGATATTTCTCGATATGATAAAGTCTGTCATGATATGATTTCGATTCAATTCAATTCACATGTCTGCGATTGATCTAATGCAATATCATATGTTCATCTAACACAATGACTGTGTTAGATGGGCATAAGATATCGATTGTCATCCAGACTAT
>JAUBOC010000001.1:522729-532781 GCA_032275365.1 Anablepsoides cearensis
TCAAACCTGAGACAACTGGAGCAGTTTGCTCATGAGGAGTGGAACAAAATACCTGCTGAGAGCTGCAGAAGTCTCACCGATACATTGATACTTGATTGTGGTATAGAATTGAACTATGTACCTAAACGGCAGGACCGTCTCAGACAGTGTTCTCCTCTTCCAGTCTTGGCGCAGACTTCATAGCTTCCTGAGCAAAGAACTCAAGAAGGGTAAGAAAGTGATTTTGAATGAACCAAAGTGTGTAGATGGAACAAAAGTACAGGAGAATAAGGGGAAAAGGCTAATAACACAAGAGGGAGACATTTAAAAGACAGCTTGGTCTGGGACTGATGCGTGTTCTGACCTCCTCGGATCATTCAGGAAAAAACACAAAGGCAGGAAGAGGGGTAAAATGAGCCCGCCTCTGATGCCCCTCTAAACATCTGAGCCAGGCAGACCAAATTGTGGAAAAGCAACCTACTGTTCTGCGGCTCAGAAAATGATGAGCTGATGACATCAGTGAGCGACCGCAGGAATAATCAACAGATTTTTTAATGAGGGAATATTAAAGACGACAGAACAGCAACTTTGTAGTTGGTTTTAAAAATATTGAACCACAATGATGACATAATGCGCTGTTCAAAAATGACATGTCTGAATAAAATAGGAATCTTAAAAACTTTATCTTTGTTGACTCAAATCAGGTTCACAAGTACAGCACAGCAGTCAGACCTCAGAGCCCAGTCTGTCCAGACTAGATCTAAGCAGAGACTCTGCAAAACACTTCTTTTTCCCCTGTAATAATAATGAATTGACCTTATAATGTACATCTCTTCCTGGTTACACTCCTGGAGGTGTTACCTTTTACGTCTGACGTCAGAACTCAACCCATTTTTGTTTAGGCTACAGAAAGAACACATCAATAACACACACAACTCTTTGTCTGTTTTAGCCTTAAAGGCGGCCATGATCAGAAAGTAAATATAATAGTGCATCTAATATTCTGTTAATCATTTACAAAATTTCTTTCAACAGATCACTAAAATGAGTTAATTCAGTTAGTTTTGATTGATATGAAACAGACATCCGACACACAATAAGTATGTAACGTCCGCTACAGCTGAGCTGAGATCAGCTCCACGCCTCTTTGGTTCTGCACTGTTGGGTTCTTTTCTGAATGTTTTTATCAGTCTTACACTTAGACACAAGCTTAACACTAATACTATGCTATTTCTAATGCCCAGTTTGTCTTTGTTAGCATATTTCTCAAATAACTGTATGTGTTTTGGACTTGGCTCCAGATACAGAAATGGGTCTTGACATCTGGGTCTCTTTGAGGAGTTTAGGGGGATGCTTCTCTCTTCTGTTCCTGAGTCTGAGGTGGGGTGACTTTCATCCTGTGGCTGATGTCAAGACGGTCACTGGGGATGCCTCCCTCCTGCTTCTGTTCTCAAGCCAGGACATTCCAAGGGGACACCACTTTCTGTGGCTGACCTGTTTGATGGGCTCCAGTCAAGCACCTCTTTGGTTCTCCTCACTTCTGAGGGTCTGCTGTCAAGGACTTCTTTTCCTGTCTAGACTCCAGTCATTGAGGGTCTACTGCTGGTTGTCTCAAACAGTTTTTGTTCCAGCCATTAGAAGGTTACAGCTAGCCAAGCTTTTGTATGTGTTTTTTTTTTTCAGTCTAGATGGCCTAATTGTCAACCGCCACCATATTTGCCCTGCCTGCCTAAAAGCAGTTTCCTGGCTGCCCTCCAGAAATCTCTTTCCTGCCTTGTAGTTCCTGGGGCATCCACTTGAACTCTCTTTGCTTATTTTGTTTCTTGTATAAACTGTTTTTTTCTTCTTCTTCTTGTATTTTAAAGTTGTTTGATTTACTTGTTTTTCTTCTCTCATTAGTCATTGTTTCTCTCAGCTCCTTTTGCCCTTCAACTTGGTTATCAGATAGACTGCTGGTAAAAGGAACTAACTCTCTTTGCTTCTTAAATAGTCTTCTGTTTCTGATGCCAGATTGTCAGATTCTACTGTTTACCTCCACATTGTGCCGCGCTCATGGTTTTGTGTTTCTTGCGTAGTTGATTGTCTGGTATGCTCTTTTGTTTTGCAGTTTGTTAGTCTCTTTCTTTATAAACATAGTTGTCATTTTAAGGTGGTATCTTACTCAGCTGCAACTGTTGGAAGACTATCTGCTGTCTCAAAATTGCATTTAATTAAATAGTCAGTTCCAATTTCACTGAACTTTGTTTGGAACCAAGTGACCATCAAGCTAGTAAAGGGCGCACTTTGAAAGGACAATTTTTGAAATTTATGACCATTCTTGTGTGCATGTCTTGCAGAACTACATTCTTGTTCATACACAATATTTTGTTGCCCATGTGCGCCCACATAGGTTCCTTTTATACCAACCTTGGCAATCGGCCACATATTTATGATTTAATCTGCTGAAGTACACTTTTCAACTTATAGGGAAGTAGTAGTTTTAGACCAACTTTTCAATAAATATTTTTATCATCAGTGTGGTTTTTAGACCTGGAAATTTCCTTTTTTTGTCAGAGGACAGCTCAGATGCAGATGACAAATTACAGCTGCAGTGCTCTTGAAACAGATTGGAGACGAGTAAGGTAAAATACAGATTGGTTTGAGACTAACTGGTGACACGCATGTCAACTTTGTGACTATTGTCAGAAAAAAAGTTGTTGCATTAAATATTTTGAACATGTTTAAATTTCTAAAGGCAGGGATACGCTTATTTTGCGACTCAAACAAAAACATGTACAATAGGTTGCCTTCAGGCCCAGACTTTCCTTGAAAAAAGGCTCAGCGATCTCAATTGAATTTGCCTGTTTAAATAATGGTAAGTAACTAAAAAATCAAAGAAATCCTACGAAAAATGTGAAACCATCTGGAGACTCCCACATGAATCCTATTTGGTACTTACTTGCAGTACAGTGCAATACCACCTTTGTTTTTTAGTCCGTATTTTTGGATCCTCCCTCCCTCTTCACAAAACATTAAAAGTTTCAGAGGAAAAGCAGTAAATTATAAATCTCCCAAAACTATTCCCCTTGATTTTAGTATTATCAGGTAAAGACATGTTCATTTTTAATACCTGAACATTTTTTTACAGGATGGCTATATTTCAAATCAAATCAAATCAACTTTATTTATAAAGCTCTTTAAAACAGCGGCCGCTGACACAAAGGGCTGTACATGAAGGGCCAAAAACAATAAAACAAATCAACAGTAAAAATACATTCAAACACTAAAAACAAGCAAAAAACAGGTAAAACAGACCAAAGTCTCAAACTGTGTTAAAAGCCAGTGAATAACAATAAGTTTTAAAAACAGGCAATGAGGAGGCCTGCCTGACGTGTATGGGGAGCTCATTCCAGAGTTTTGGAGCAGCAACTGAAAATTTTACAGAAAACTTTGTTTTCCCCTTTTCTCCTTTACATAAATCTTTCAAAATCTGTTCTCACCCTATTGTTCTACGATTCAATAAATTGTTGCATTTGGCCAAGTGTGGTTAAAATGGAAATGTGTTCATTTGAATGAATAACCGTAAGTGACAAGAATGGAGAGCATAAAAACACTCAAAACACAGAGCCTATTTCTTTGGGCTTTTGTCTAGTGTTTCACACTGTGAGCAGTTATTTATGTGGAATACTAATGGCTGGAATTGTCTCCATCAGTCTTTTTCTTTTTTAGATTAGAACATTCTATAGGCTTAAGGGTGGTAATACTTCCTTACAAAAGTCTGAAACATCAGATTCTCAGTTTAAAATTGTCCAAAAAGGTGAAGTACTTAAAAAAGACATATTTAAAAAAATCAACCAAACTGAAACTACCTCTCTCTATATATATTTATACATATCTATATATAGCATATATAGCATACATATGAATTTTACATATGTTTATTTAAAGATCAAGTATTTTAAACTGTGATTAACATGCTTACTTGCAAAACTAATTATATTTTCATTAAAAAAATCTTGAATGAAGCTGTATGTGGCTTTAAGGTCAAGGGGTACTTATGTTACACAAAATATTGTTATGAAAAGCAATAACTACACAGGTTACTATGCATTACTAAAAAATGTAGTAGCAATATTTTAATGGCTGTAAATAAAAGTGATGTAAGGTTATGTTTAGAGTGGTGTAATGAAAGCATAAATAAAGACTAAGTGGTAACTATGTCCACTGCCCTGCTACTGTTCATGAACTCTATGTGCCAAATGCTTGACACTTCTTGCGCAAGTGGGATTCTTTTAAAAAATGACCCCATTTACATGATAAAGGCAGATCACTCTGAGGTGGTGAGCAGGGAGCAAGGGAGGGAGGGACAGAGGAAAGGAGGTAGGGCTATTGGGTCTGGAAAAAAGGAGGCAAGAGATAGAAGGGGGTCTTGAACAGAAGCATTAGGATCACTGTTATTTCTTCCCAGTCTGGAGGTCAGAGACACTACTGGATATGGTCAACACTGACACTGAGAAACTGGATGAAGAATCTGGACTGGATTTGGGTTTTGTATGTTTTGGATTTGCTCCCATGCTCAAAGAAATGCTGTGCGTTTGACAACAGAGCAATGATGACTTTGGCCAAAACATTTTCCAGAATTTTTGAACATCAGCTGTTAAAGAGTTGCACTCTAATATGGTGGTAATGTGTTTTGCCATTCAATTGCTAGATGGATTTTAAATCATGTTTTATTTTGGCCACCAGTGATTGAGTACATGTGGATTCAGTAAAATATATCCTTAGATGAACTGGCTGTTTTTTTAGGAGACAACACTCGCTTAAATATGACTGGTGCCTTGTTTACAGGATTTATCTTCTTCTTGCTAGAGGTAATAACCCTTTGATTCTGTATTACATTGCATGTTCAGAACAAATTTGTGATCTGCTGTGATCAATCTTTACATATTACATAGAACTGTAATAGAGTGAACATTTTTTAAGATAAGTTTTCAAAAATAAGGTTCAGACAGATAAAGTAAAATCAATGGGATTATTTTCATATAGGTGGTGAGTGATGGTGAACCAACGTATGCTGGACCAGGAAGGGTAGAGGACTTACATGGTGAGGCTGGCAATCACTTATAGTGACCTGTATTTCATACTTATAACTTTTCCACAAAAGGTAAAAAATAAATGCATTTTGTTTAAAACCTATTTAATTGTATTATTATCTGGTAAATTCTGTTTCAGATTTACAAGGACAGTACAAGCTTGTCCATCTGACGTCACACCGGGCCCTTCAGCTGGTCAATGACTCGTTGCCTTTCTCCAGAGCTGACAGCTTCTGTAGAGGTCAGTTCAGCTCCCTCCACACCCTGGACCAGTCAATGGACCAGGAAGAAGCACTGGAGCTCCTTCGGCAGACTGGACTCCGCTCCCCTGTCTGGGTCAGGAATCCTGGCAGTGCAGCCTCTAATTCCGTGGCCCTCTCCAGGCAGTGTGAGTAGGATCAGCAGACTTGTGTTTTATGACTAAACAATTTACCAAGAAACCAAATTGAAAAGAGAATTCTTTCTCCTTTTGTTTAGATTTACAGTTCTCATGTCTAAATTTCCCAAAAGAGTCGCATGAAGGCTTTGCTCATGTCAACGTGACATTTCCTGACTTATCATCTGTGAGTGTGTGTGTTCGAGTCCAATGGGACCCCAAATGGAATGAGGTGTCCACCATCTTTTCCTACGCTGCACCTGTCTTTACCAATGAGTTTCAGCTGCGAGGCCAAGTGGATGTGCAGGGTCGCATCCTCCTGGCACTTATCATCCATGGAAAGCACCTGCCGTATAAGGCATCTTTCTCAAACGATGGTGCATGGCATCACATCTGTGTCACGTGGCACCGGAGCAGAAATCACTGGGCCATCTATGTTGATGGGGACAGGAGTGATGGGGGGTTAGGTACAGACATTCACAGGGATATATATGGTGATGGTATTCTGATCTTGGGTCAGGACCAAGACTCATTTGGTGGGGATTTTACAGAGCCTTTTTTCGGAAACATCACTGACCTGAATGTTTGGAACATATCTTTGGAAGCAAGACATGTCCGTGCCTTGAATTCCTGTTCACCCATTAACCTGGAAAAGCTTTTCACTTGGAACCTTCAGCTCATAAGCAGCCATACTATGGTCAAAAAGGTGCAAGCCCATCTCTTTTGTCCAGGTAAGAGAACAACATTTCACTCCAAACACCAGAACATATGAAATGCAATCATAAATGTGTTTAGTTCACAATTCAGAACAAAACTGATGTATATTTTGTAAGCTATTTTAAATCATTCTTAACAAATAAGACAAAAACAGACTCCAAATAGGATCACTCAAGTCGGCCGCCTGACATCTAAAATGCCCTATTCAGGCTCTGACTGAAATGTTAATTTATGGGAAAACCATTTCTACAGAAATCTTTAGAGTAGATATTATTTAAAGTTACTACAGTATATAATAATAATTTGATGTAGGGTTAATGTTTATGCTGAAATCTCCATGTTTCAGTCTGGAAGTAAATAAATGTAGATGCATTGATTGTTGTGTGTTGTGATTGTAGGATATAATCCTGAGATTGAGCAGTGTGCCTTGGATTAAGCTTAATAAATTGTCTCATTTTAACCTTAACTTGCACAATATTTTTTTTCCCCTATTGTCACACTCTGCATGTTCACAACACTGGTTTTGTGGATCAGTTTGTTAAATCTGTTCGTGCACATGTCAATCTGCCCCAGAAAACTTTTCTTCTGTAGGACACTGGTGCTCTTAGGGTTGTGTCACACAGCAGGATAATTATGCTGAATTCTGGCCCTTCTGACAAACTTAAGGACTTCCAGATTATCACGATGACTCTAAAGATAATCTTAGCAGATATTCCTGCTGTGGGTGGGGAGTTCAGAGTGATGTAGTCAACTCAGAATGACATCGGAGCCGCTCCAATCTCAAATTGTGGATATTCAACATGTTCGATTGTTTTGGCCCGATATCACATCATGTGTGGTGTTCACTTGAGAACAAACAAGCTTGCAACCTGCTGAATGTGACGTGTAGCCAATCAGAAAGCGAGGTGATGTAAACACTGAGGGATTCTAAAATACAGAAGACATAAAAAATTGTCATGATTCACCAGAAAGTCAGCTGGACGTTAAAAGTCATTTTGAATTGTTTTGTTTTTTCTTACAAATGAACTCACATCTCTGTGGAGGTCCCACAGATTTTTCCTCTGACATCTGAATTTTCGCAAGATTTCAAGAAGTCTTGCGTGATTTCATGTCTCACATCTGAATGTTCATGAATGAAATCTATCTGTGTGTGGTGGGTTGTTTCTTGCTGTGTGTCTGTACACCCCACAGTGTAGGACCAAACCTGGAATATCCATTTTTTTTAATCTTGCCATGTGACACAGTCCTAGTGTTCATGCTAGTTCTTGCACAACTGCATTATAAGCTGTGCACACTATTATGACCCCCGCACGTAAAGCGGGAGTCATAATGTTTTCGTATGGTTTATTGTTTTATTTTTTTTTCAGTGATTTTTGGTCAACTGTAGATTAGTCTGACCTACACTGCGCCAGCCAACGGTTTTATGATACACCCCATATTTGAGGAGGGGGCTCCATCCAAAGAGGGGGAGTTTGAACATGCAAAAATGCTTATAACTCAGAAACTGTTCAACATAGAAGCTTCAGATTTCTTGTTGTTGGTTAGCTCTGATGAAGGATTATTTATCAGGCCCACCAATCAGTGCCACCACCCCCTGGACCCCTGAAAAATGGGTGTCTGTACATACAAAAATGCTTATAGCTCAAAAACTATTAAACATAGATGCTTCTGATTTTCTTAGGTTTAGCTTTAATGAGGGGCTATCCATCAGGCCAACCGATGGGCACCCCCCACAACAGACCTCCACCCAAACCAGTACACTTTTGGGATGCACCTAGTAGCATGCCATTTATTAGGAATAAACACTTCTGAGTTCTGGTGCATTGTTGCTTACGGGGTCATTATGTTACTTCTATGCAATATCTAGTTTTATTAGTCACTTTGGCATGTTTTGTCATGTATTAGTCACTTGGGATCTGGCTTCACATTTATGGTGTTTATATAAAACTCTTTGATGTTTTACTTTTTATAGCTGTTATATAAATCAGTCACAGTCAATATAAATGTGCCTTTTGGCAATGAAAAAAAAAGTTCAATGACAAAATAAAATCAAATTTTGAGAAAGTAATGCCAATGAAATTACTATATGTAATGTAAAATTACCAACTGCATTAACATTCATCCCCTATACAGTAACAGTCCTGATTCAACTTGGAGAAAAATATATTCAAAGTCAGGATAGTTTCCAAGACCCTAAACATTCCAGGGTTCAGTTAAATCCATCATCATGAAATAGAAAAAATATGGAACGTGAAAATCTACCAAGAACAGGTCCTCCTCTGTCGTTTAAAAGGCCATTTTGTAGATTGATCATGACAGATTTATGTTATCAGTAAAAAGGGTAAAAACTGCTTTGGCTAAGAGGTGACGTATTCACCACCTGAAGCTGAAAGCTGCAGTCATGCAGATATGACCGAAATGTGAGGCATAAATTAGATTTAAGTTGTGATAAAACATCCATGAGTGGGAATATTTATCATGGGTAAACACAGCAGTGGAGCGTTGTGATTGACAGCTGACACTGTGACTCTGCACTGTGTTTCTGCACCATGCACTCCTGTGTTGGTTAAATGATGAATAATCTGGCATATATTGATTAAAGTTTCAAAGATTTAAATGTTTAGTATCTACAACTTGATCATTATTACAAGTGTATTGATTAGGAAGAACAAAAACAGCTGGTTTGTGATCATTTATTACATTATTACATCATCATTTCTAAAAGAGCAACCACCACATTTTGTAACAATCGTCACAAAACAAAATAATATTTTTACATAATGCTGCTGCAAGTATTACAAAATACTTTTGTGACTTTTATTACATTTTGTGCCAATTATTACAAAATGCGGTTTTAGTGCTGGTTCATTACATTTTGAAGCCCAATTTTGTTACATTATTACATAATGCGGTGTTATTACATGAAGCAGCGTTACAAGGATTGTATAGTGTACCGTAAAAGATTGAATGAAATTGTGTTTAATTTCTCCACAACAATATGGTGATGGTGCGGTTAATGTGCAATTACAGCTATCAACAATGCAAATTATTTTAAAAATGTTCAGTGTTAGTTGCTCAAAAAAACAAAGAAAAATGTGACAGAATTCCATTCTATTAAAATTACTGATCTTGGTCATCTTCAAAGAGCAATGATTTTTTTTGTTATTCTTTATATTTTTTATCCTGCTTTCATTTAAGCACATCATATTCCATCAAAACCTTTAGTCACAAATACTAAGACATTGGGCTTCATGCAAGAACCATTTGTACAAACAGATTTGTTCTTAAGTTATGCGTAAGAGTGATTTAGGAGAACTTGTGGCATTCACCAATTTTGTAATATTGTAAGATTTGTTGCAGATAAAAAAAATTCAAGTGTGGTCCAGACCTGTCCTATATTTTACATGCAGTCAGTCTGCTGTTATCCTGACAAAAGATTTTTCACTAATACATTTTTATTCCATTAGTTTGAAGATAGTTTGAGTTGAAAATAAATCACACTCTATAGTTATGTTGGCAATAGACTATTCTGTTTGAATTATAATTTTAAATGTAATAATGTAAATTAACCAAATACAGGGGTTGGACAATGAAACTGAAACACCTGTCATTTTAGTGTGGGAGGTTTCATGGCTGAATTGGACCAATCTTCATTAATGTCACATTGCACCAGTAAGAGCAGAGTGTAAAGGTTCAATTAGCAGGGTAAGAGCACAGTTTGGCTCAAAATATTGCAATGCACACAACATTATGAATGACATACAGTGTTGCCAACTCCTGAGCAAGAAAAGTCCCTATTGGCTGTCCTAAAAGTCGCTAGAAGTCGCTAGATTTTTTTTTATTTAACCGTTATTTAACCAGGCAAATCCCGTTGAGATCTCAGATCTCTTTTTCAAGGGCGGCCTGGG
>JAUBOC010000001.1:564485-575415 GCA_032275365.1 Anablepsoides cearensis
ATTGTACATAGAGTTTTGTTTTATTTTGTTTGTTTGTTTGAAATGAATAAAGTTTTAAATCAAATCAAATCAAATCAAATATGAGTAAATTTTAACTGACCTTTCTTTATTGCACAACCACAATAAGTTAATAGGATAAATCATCATATTCTCCCTCGTGGCACATTGTAAAGCATATAACACTGCTTGTTTACTCACTGGAGTGAAAAGAGGAAAACTTGTTTTCTTCTTCTTCTTTATCGCAATGATGAAAAGACTTGAATGTTAGGGTGTATTCACACCAACCCTGTTTAATTAATTTTAACTGAACTCTAGTTTGTTTGCCTGAAAAGTTTGTTTTGTTTGTGGAGGTGTGAACAAACTCTTATTTAGACCAAAAAAGCAAACTTGGGTCTGCTTGAAAACCTCGGTTCAGTTAAAGTGAACTCTGTTGTGGTCTAATTTCATGTGTGAACACCAAGCAGACAGAAGACTGCTCCAAAAACAGGAAGTAGAATACAACACAGGTCATTCTTAATAAAAACAGCACTAAAGTTACTCATATCTTGTAAGTACCTTGTTGGATGTCTGTATAAGTTGGACATCCCTGCTGGGAAGTTGGATGCACTCCTTCTTGGTGAACGCTGCCTCACATGGAGCACCAGCTGAAAATGTAAAACAAATCTTGTCGTTTTGGTCCCTAATCGAACCGAGTCTAACCGGAAAAATCAGGTGGGAATACGACTATAGTCGTCCCCATTCCTAATCCATAGGGTTCAATTTAACAGGGGTTCATCCATTGCAGCCATTCTTCCAGAAGCACATTTGTGAGGTCACATAGGAGGTCACATTGGACAGAAGGCCTGGCTCTCAGTCTCTGCTCTAATTCATCCCAAAGGTGTTCTATCAGTTTGAGGCCAGGACTCTGTGCAGACCAGTCCAGTTCCTCACCAGACTCTGCATCCAGGTCTTTATGGACCTTGCTTTGTGCACTGGTGCAGTCATATGGATGGGTGAGCAAAGACTTTCGGCAATATAGTTGAGCTGCATGCATTATTTTGTTCTCAGCTTCATGTCATCCCTTTATGACCAAGGCAAAACGCTTTGCTCCGTCTTGACATACAAAATACACTATATTGCCAAAGGCTTTTGCTCACCCTTCCAAAATATGTGGTAAACCACATATTTTGGAAGGGTGAGCAGGTCAACATTAGGTCAACATTATTTTTTTCCCCCTTTCTGGCTTTTCTGACACCATGAATATTTGAAACATAGATTTCACACATACTCATCATTTTGCTTTCAAATGTTTGTTTGTTTTTGAAGGTTTTAGGTTTTTCTTTTGCATTGGTGTTTCACTTTGCCACCTGAACATTTTGTACTCGTTTCAGATTTTAAAGCCAGCTGACTGTGCACAAACGATTGCTACGTTCCAGACTGAGTGAGAATCTGTTTGTTTCAACACATAGCTGTCTGGCTTCCTGTTAATCATAAATTTATTTTAACTACAAAAAAGATATTTGAAAAGATTTTGTATTAAATGACAAAGAATAAGAAGTGACTTATTTGTCATCAAATAACAAAATTACATGCAGGATTTCACCAAGCTGGAAATAGTTTTAACGGAAAACAAACAATGTGTTTAAGTAGAGCCCAATAATTGACAAATTAACATTGAACCACACAGAAAAATAAATTAAAACTGCAAAATGATTTAAGGTTTTTCATGATAAAATGTGTTCTTTGAAATCTCAGAGGTGCAGAAAATAACTGATGGAGGACACATCAGTGGCTTGTGTTTTTCATGTTGGTGTATATTTTTACATGAAGGCTGATATTCTTTGACTTAATTAGTGCGTTGCTTCGGTCAATGGAAACAGGAATCTGTAGGTGTGCGCATGTTTGTGCCCACAGAAGCTTTTTGTGTTCATTTATCACCTTCTGGTTTCTGAATGAATGTTTTTTAAAACACGTTTTTAAATTAGTCGTTACATTTAGAACCATGACTGTGCTATGCACCCGTGTGTGTGTTGGGGTGGGGGTGGTGGCAAGCGCGCGCGTGTGTGTGTGTGTGTGTGTGTGTGTGTGTGTGCGTGCGTGTGTGTGGGAGGAGGCAGCCAGTGCTTTGAACGACAGGTCATCTACCTCCACATCTACCTCCAGCTCTCCTCCCCAGATAATATGGCACTCATTTCCTCTCTCTCCCCCTTTCCTTTTGCTTCCTTTATTTTTTGTATGCACCACCACCACCCCAGTTTTCTGCTGTCTTTGCTTGTCTTTTTTCACCCCTCCCATCCCTTTTCGCCCTTCCTAGGTCTTTAATTAATCAAAATGAGCTAGCCCTTGAGTGACCCCTAGAGAGTTGCTAGTTAATTTGGATTTACTGCCAGTGTCTAGTTGGGGCCAGATAACACGACAGTAGGAGTTCTTCCTCATGTAGGTAGGAGGAGGACGCACAGCCAGTCTGTCTTCTTTTTACCAAAACAAAGAGAGAGAAAAAAAAACTAAGTCACAACAACATGACCCAGCAGATCTTCTCTTTGTTAATCTGTCTTGCATTTTTTCAGACTGAAATTACACTCAGAGTTTGTCCAGGAGTTTCCTTTACCACCACAGAACAATGCAGATTGAAATGCTTTTAGTGTCAACATCTCTGAAACACAAAGTCATGCTTCTGTCTCCTGGAGCTTCATGAAAATAGACCAATATTTTCACAGTGAAATACAGTTATCTTGATCAACATTCACCACAATGAATTTAGTTTACTCTCAGGTAACTCAATTAAAATTCAAACTTTCTTTAAAAAAGAGCGTCTTCAGAAGACAAGTTGATAAAATACATATTTCCTAAAGTCTTTTGTGCCAGAATTTAAGAATAAAATAATTTTGTTATGACAAGAGTTGTATTTAGTTTAAACCTTGTAAATAATATGCAGAATCTTAAGCGGGATCCTTTATGGTAAACGTGTCCCAATACCACTGATAACAAGTACAAGTACTTCAATTTCAATACTTGCCCATACTGATTACCAATACAGAGTAATTACTGAGTTAGTACCTAAATATTACACAGTAACTCAAAAAACTAGGGGTGCAACGATACAGAAAATGTACGGTTCGGTTCGATACTTTGGTCTGGTATTGGGCTTGATGCCAGTATCAGTATTGGGACACCACTACTTCATGGTGTGTTGGTCCACGAAGTATGTGTTGTGACTGACTCTCAGTTACTGTCGCACAAACTTGTAGCTAAAAATATGAAGAATTGACTGAGTTATAGCCATGTTTGTGTTTGCTAAAACTGCTAAGCTGCTAAGCTGTGGTGGCCATTGTAAACCAAAAGTTTATTTGTAGACTTGCAGCTAAATATTACTTTTGGAAAATGCTATTAAAAATTATTCTCTGGTTCATGATATGTTGCAAGTCAAATAAACACACACACAGTTATTTTATTTCTTTGTTTATTTTTTGGTTGCTTCTTTCTGCAAGGGTTGCCACATCAAGCAAACTAAAAAAATGAAAGATTTGGCAGCTCCTTAATGACAGTTGGCATCCCTGTTGCACCCTGGGTTTGAACCTGCAGCCTCAGGATAACAGGACTGTAGCACGGACCATTGATTTACCACAGCAGAAACAATTATATACAGACTTTTAGACAATATCACAATCACAATTTTCTCTTTTATGGTGGGCAATAACTTTGTCTAAAAATACTTTCAGAAGCATTCTACATGTTTGACTGACATAATCACCCAAACTTGAGATAACCTGACAGGTTGAAAGAGGGCGAGCCAGGCCTTACAGTGCAAAAATGTCTAAATGTCCTCCTTACTCGCACCATCAGTTATAGTGGATATTTTCTCTTGGCAAGTTTTCTGTGGCAGCATCTTTTTTTTCCCTAGTAAAAGATTTCTTATGACTCAACCCTGATCTGAACTTATCCACAACTCTGATCCTTGGCCTTCATGCTGTCTGTTGGTCAGTGGCAAACCTTTTTCCGACAGCCTGATAGAAAAAACCCTGCTCTGCAGCAGCTCTGCTCCAAGATCACTGATAGTTTAGATCAGGAATAAAAACGTTCGGGTCTTGTTTGACTGAAGTTCGGATCCGGTTCGACAATAGCAGATTTTCATTTTTACAATGACGAACTGATCACGGATCAGCTGTCAATCACTGCCCCGCTGCGCTGCACTACCTTTTATTCCTTCTCCCGCTGCGGTGTTCTAAACACACATTCTTGTTTACCTGGTTCTGCTGTATGCGTGTGTCTGTGTGAAACTGCTGCAAACAGAGAGCAGCGCAGCCCTCCTCCTCCTCCTCCTCCTCTCCCCACCTGTGACTGAGGGAGAGGAGGAGAGAGGATACTGTCAGGCTGTGGAGCTCAGTGGAGCTAAAGTCTTATCAGATCCAGCTGCTGGTTCAAAGGTTGCAGGTTGACTGCTGCAGGGGCGTGTCTGAGAGAGAGGCTTTTATTTTAGAACACGGCCGCTGTGACAAAACCGTGGAGATGCACGTCATCATGAAGAAGCCGTTAAGAAGCCGTGAATTCCCTGCAGTACCACTGCTCAACCCATAGTATGCAGCACAAAGACGTTTTTACACCAAATATTGCAGATTTGAACAAATATGCACAAAAACGTCAAAATTAGCACATAAACAGTACTATATAACCTTTTAGACACATTCTAGATAGTTTATGAGCTAAAAAAAGTTAATTTTGGGGTAAGTTACTCTTTAAAGTTTGCCTTTCTTCTGTCTGCGCTCATAAACTGGAAGCATCTTTTTTGTTCTAGCCGGCTGACGTCAAACCCGTAAGCGGAACCATGAAAAGCAGCACACAGAGTGTTTTTCATGAGCGGTAGGAACATGGAAACACACTTCAGCAGAACCACAGATCAGAACCACAGCAGGCGCGCTGCTGGAGAAGGGCAGAGGAGTTTCGCTCCACCAATTGCGTCCTACCACGCAAAGAATTGTGGAAGATGTCGGTTAATTTCAGAACCATCACCCAGGACAGGTAGTCACAAGATAAAGCTCTGTGTTACATTATCACTCGTCTGACAGGGTGCTGTTTCCATGCTCTTTCTCCTCGTGGTGTTGAATATACTGAGGCAAGCCCTCTGTTCAAGAAAACGATGAACACGTTAGATCAATAAGAAATATTCTTAACTGTGGCAACAGAGGACTTTTTATGCCTGCTTCAAAAGATGTTAATGGAAAATAGATATATTATAACATATTGAAAGGTTTTTAGGAGGATAAATACTTTAGCAACCCTCAAGTGATAAATTGGAAACTTTAAAGTTTAAGGTATGTAACGTAAAGTTTTTACCCCTACTGACTGACCAACACACACACCTCAATCTTCTAGATTATTGGCTGATAGAGAATCTCAGTCTGATCTGTGTTGGTCTCTTTAGTAGGAAGTTGCAAACTAGGTGTGGATAAATTAATTAAACATTACTCTGTGTGCCAAAGACTCTTTAATGCACTAAATTTACCACTTTTTAAAAAACTTTCCTTCATTCCCTGCAAAATTCAACTGGTTGTCTGTTTGTACCCTTCATTCATTCCACTGATGATCTTTAATACATGGTTTTAATTAGATCTTTAAAAAAAGTAAACTAGTGTTTTTTACTATGAAACAACTCAGAATCAGGTTTGTGGGGTGGCTAAGCAATCACATAATTATCACAACTCCTCTGTAGTAAAGCCAATGGAGTACAAACATTTTAAAGAGAGAAATACATCATTTTCTTTCCGAAAATTATAGTTCCCTCAAATGATTTATTCAGTAAGACATGTAAGACCATCTTTGTTTATTTATTTATTTTTGAAAATACTAAAATCAGGTTAATAAACTATAGGTACAAACTGCTGGTCCATGTGATGCTTCATATTCTGTGAATGCAAAGTTACCCATTACTCTGATTCGTAACCTTGCTGTGCTCTACATGACCTACATGACTTATTAGAATGTGATCAGATCACGAAAGACTTGATAAACTTGTTTTAGTGCGAAGCAAAATATGATTTTGCTATGCTCTTAGCACTCAAAGTTTTTTTTTATCTTCTAACTGCTGTGCCAAGAATGTTCCTTTATGGTCCTCGTTGCTACCACACTCTGTATTCCACCTCAGTACTATTATATTAAACCAAAATTACCTCACTACAGAAGGTTTGTGAATTCTCAGACATTTTCACAACCTGTTACACATAATGGGGATCCCACTGTTCTAATATACACCGAAAGTCTTCACTATAACCCTGCAAATCCGCATTCTAGTCAATATTTTTAACATTGACGTGCGGTCATCCTGTCATATTTAATAGGAGCTTAAAGTGCCTGTGACATGCATATCCATGCAATGCAAAATGTCAAAGAAAATATTTTTATATTGAAGAAACTTGGTAGAATACACATGATTTGACCCTTTATGTCACATAATTGAAATATTTTCTTTTGAATTTGGCTCAGCTAAAATGAAACAGGAAGTTACATCAAAGGGGAACTCTTTGATAAAAAAAAACTTCCTGTTTTTTGTTTATTGAAACAATATTATTTGAACTATGACTCTTTCTCATCTCTCTATGATAGTGGATAAAATAATCTAAAGAAACATCAGAATCTTCTCTTCAATCTGTGTTGTTAGCCATTTTAGCAAGGCTCTGTTTACATGCAGACATTCCCCTTTGACATCACTTCTTGTTAATTCACATGCAAATATCTCGACAACCGTTAATCTCAGATGTTTGAAATATTTTTTTTACAATATTTTATCAATGTCATCTTTCCAAAAATACATTCATATTTATTACAAAAGTTTGATGTCACAGGCACTTTAATGTATGTGGCTCCTTTGTTTCGCATTTTGCGTTTAATTGTATTTGTATTTCATTTCATTTGAATTAGTGGCTGTATTATTGTGTTTTTATGCCTTATGTCAAATCACATACAAGTAAGACATCCTGAGTTGAAATGTGTTCCTGTGACTTTACCTTAACAGAACTCTGCAGTCCCATATAGTCTGGGGAAAATGTTTTGCTGATACCTGGAGGCTTGCTGACTCTGGTGTGGATGTGTAGTTACTCTGCATTGACATTAGAGTATAAGCCTATAGGCTGTACTTTTATTTGGCTTTCTTTATTAAAGGAGGAATAATGCTACATCCTCTACTTGAAGTGGTTTTTCATTCAGCACCACTAGTATTAATCCGTGTCCCTCATCCACAATATACTATAGTTATAGTAGGACATTGATGTGTGACAAAACAAAGCAGGATTTACCATGAAAAAATATAAACACAAATTAAAAAAACTGTCATTTTTTTCTGTTGTGTATGTGAGTAGTTGTTCACCTCAGAATCTATTTAGAAAGAAGAAGAAAGAGAACAAAAGCTGGTCTTTGTCTTTAATTTCTTTTGTTTTAAATTGCTTAGTACAAAGCCAAAAATGCTTCTACTATCTGTTGATGGAAGGCACACCAATCCAATTTATGCCTGATCACAGCTTTATTAGTGGTGCTTTTTTACATAGACTAAAAATATTTGGACAATTTAAGAAAAAAAGTTAGGATCAATACTTGCTCTAAACAAACTCTACCTTTCTGGGTAGTTTGCATGTTCTCTCATGGCTTCCTCTCACAGACCAAAAACATGCCAGGTTAAAGGTAAAGGTAAAGGTAAAGGTGCTTTATTGGTCATGGTTAATTAGTAACTCTAAATTTTCTCTATGTGTGAGTGAGAGAGTGAATGGTTGTTTGTCTCTATGTGTGGCCCTGTGATGGACTTGCGACCTGTCCAGGGTGTACCCAGCCGCTCGGACTGTGACAGCTGAATATTGGCACCAGTGACCCATGTGACCCTGAAAGGATTAAGCGTGTACATGGATGGATGGATACCCAGAATTCCATGCATTTTAAAGTTCTTGACCATTTATTTTGAAGTGAACAATACTGTTTCGCTGTACCGATCAGTTGTGGTGAAGAGAGAGCTGAGCCAAAAGACGAAGCTCTAGATTTACCAGTCATTCTACGTTCCAACCCCCAGCTACAGTCATGAGCTTTGGGTAGTGACCAAAAGAACATGATCGCGGATACAAGCGACCAAAATTACTTTTCATTCACAGGGTGTCTGGGTTCTCCCCTAGAGATAGGATGAGAAGCTCAGTTATCCAGGAGGTACTCAGAGTAGCTGCTCCTCCACATTGAGAGGAGCCAGTTGAGGTGGCTCGGGCATCTGGTTAGGATGCCTCCTGGACACCTCCCTGGTGAGGTGTTCCGGGCACGTCTTACTGAGAGGAGAACCAAAGGAAGACCCAGGAAACACTGGAGGGTGAAAGCTGGCCTGGGAACACCTTGGGATTCCCCCAGAGGAGCTGGCCCAAGTGGCTGGAGAGAGGGAAGTCTGGGTCTCCCTGCTTAGGCTGCTGCCCCCGAGACCCGACCCCTGATAAGCGTAAGAAAATGGACGGACAGACAGACTTAAGTACAGTAACAAAGTCTTTGTACTTTGTTACTTTACAACTTTGTTACTTTCGCACTTTGTTACTTTACTTTTTCTAAATTTTCTACTGCTGGACTTGTCAAAAGAAATCCATACAAAAAGTGTGTTCAACCTAAGCAGAAATTAAACACTTTTAGGGGAGATGAAGACAAGGGACAAGCACAGAAAACAAAGACAAACACGCTGACAAAAACAACTGGGCAAAGAGCCAGGGTTCCTCTGTTTTATCTGAAGTAGAAAGACGTCAAAATTTTGTTAAACAATCAGAATTTCACAAGGTCAAGAACTTGAGCACCAACACAGAAATCTTATCTTTTTCTGTTCAAAGAGCTTCTGTTAACAGGATCACTGGACTGTCTACTGCAATGACAAAAAACAATCAAATAAATAGCCAGCAGTTAGTCAAAAAAATAATACTTGACTGATTTTTGAAAATTAAAGAAATAAATCATCAACATTCATTTTTCTACTCCCATACTGAAAGAACATATTTAATTCCTGCATAAATCATTTCTCTTGTTAGTATTAAAAAAGTTTAAGAACCCTTTACTTGTCCTTCACTCTACTTGTCTCTACTGAAAAAATATTCCAAGTGTGTGAAGCCTCAGAAAACAACTTATCTGAACAGTATCAGAGATTTAGTCATAAGAAAATTATTTTTACACAAAGCTGTAGCTGTAAAGATGAAAATAGGTTAAAGGTCATAAAATAAGGGCTTTTTAATGCTTAATGCTAATTTAACTGAGCAAACAGACTTTGGTGCACTGCAGGTATTGGGGACTGAGACCTTGACCCCTCAATTGAAAGATGACTCAGACATGGGGACTTGTGTGGGACTTAGACTGGAGTCGCACTTAAGTCTCTACTATTAGAGACTTAGACTTGACTTGGACTGGGACCCCAAAGACTTGAGACTTGACTTGGACTTGTGGTTTGAGACTTGTGAACAATGCAAGTCTTTTCACTGCCCGGCTCACGATGCTCACTCCCTCAATACACATCCATGCTCCGCTCCGGTCCCGCTCACCTGAGAATGGGAGGGGCCAGCACCAGTGTTATTGACGTGTACCCTACGTGACAGAGCTTCAGGATGGCAGGCACATTGCAGTAAGCAGCTCCACTGCCATTCATTATACGCTTTGCTTACAGAGACTTTATTCAACGCAATGACAAGAAACTGGCAAAATGCAAAGTGTGAGGAGTCCAAATCCAAAATTAGTTTTTGTGATGACTCGGGGAGCCCTTTTACTTTGAGGATTCTGGTTCATCATCTTCGCTGACATGCTTTCATCCATTTTTTCTGGTATTTTATTGTAAAATCAACAGCAGACTTGTTGAGTTTGTTCCTTGTCAATGGCAACACATATAAACAGTATAATTACAGTATGCTTTTGTAAGTAACAGTATTGTTAACAATACTCTAAATGTTTGTTGTTGTTATTTCAACCTTAACTTTATCTGTATTTTTAAAACAGTATTGTGTTTTAACGGTATTATTAAAACATAATGCTGTTTTAATATTTGATTAAAATATAGTATTATAGATTATAATCTAGTATAGTTAGAATAAATCTAATGAAACAGCCAGTTAAGTGATACATGCAACAAGACTTGGACTTGAAGACTCTGTGATGACTTTGCTACCACTGGGCCAAACCACCCACTGTTTTGGACAAGATTTTTTTCATAATTATTATTTATCAATGACATGATTCAAGCATACAATGTTGTAGCCTTGGGTGTCTTCTTGTATAAGGAGAGTTAAAATACAGCTCCAGTCTTTTAGAATTGTGGAAAACAAAAGATGGATTTGAGATGCTTGCAGCAACTTTGGGATGATTTTAGGAAAAGAAGCTGTAGCACAAATTAGTTTAAAGCAAAATTCAAGCAACAAGACTTAGACCTCTGAATGTTTCTACGACATTTTTAAGTTACGTTGTGTTCACGTTATGTTTCTTAATGACATATACAAGTGGAATAAAATAAATATTGGATAATATGGAACCAAAAACTGAACCTGAATGATTATACCACATGCAAGGCCAACATCATCAGCAGAGTAAGTTAGATGAATTAATCAGTGACAATACAATTTATTAAAAAAACTTTTAATCAAATTGAGTGTCAACAAGTGCATCTACTCAGCTGAACAGTTAGTTTACAATATGAGCACTCACTTTTTGTTTCTATTTCTTGCTTTTTCTGTTATGTTTCAACACTTTCAAAGCAAAAGTGTTGCCAGGCAACAACCACTATAATGCATAGTAGGCCTGAAATGTAGGAAAGAAAAAACACCTATTGTCAGGTTTGTCCTGCTGGTAATCAAGTTTTCTTTTACAATGACAAAATATGCAGTTCAAACATCCATCAATTTTTTCATCCATCCATCCATCCATCCATCCATCCATCCATCCATCCATCCATCCATCCATCCATCCATCCATCCAT
>JAUBOC010000001.1:603117-616479 GCA_032275365.1 Anablepsoides cearensis
AAGATTAATATTCTGACACAATCAGTTCTTGTTTAGTAAATCAGTCTCAAAACAAGATCGAATAGATTTTTTGGCTGAATATAAGATTTAAAAACTTGGTTAGAAAGACATTTTTTGCAGTGCATATGGTACCAGTTATTGTTGCTTTTCATCATTTTTCTTGCAGTTCACTTTCTGAAACACATGATAATGTAATTCTTTGTAACTTATAGAGTTACGATGCAGCAGCTGATATATGTAGAGCATTCAAATAAACTTATTATGATGTTAAGTTTTGCAGTGTGTGCGCGACATGACCCCATGCTCTTTAGATAAATAAATATAGATGGATTTTGAATAAGAAAAATTGTTTTATTGGGAAAAAAATGAAATTTTTCTTCTGCGTTTGAAATGTAACTTGTTACAATGTAAAGACATTTTTCACTATTTCAGAAATCTCAATGAAAAAACACAAAACTAAACTGATGTGAATGTTTCTTCAATGAGACGAGGCTTAAACCTTCGACTGCTGAATTCATTTGTGTGCAAATGATGAACAGTGAGCAAAAAGAGCCAACACACAAGTGAAGCTTTACTTTGTTGAATTTTATTTGTTGAATGCTATTACAATAAAATATATCTAAAGAAAAAAAAATGTTTTGGTCATTTTCTCTTCTGGGAGAAAAGCGTGTAAGTTAAACATGAACAGACTGTTGACTCACTAAAAAAAACAAAACAAAACAAAAAAATGAGAACTGAGAACAAAAACAAAAAAACAATATCAAGAGAATCAGTTCCACGACAGTAGCGACTGGACCTCAACATAAAGCAGATAAGTTTGTTTGTGTGTGTGTGTGTGTTGAAAGGTATCTTCTTATTGTAGTAGATATTCACTTCACAACATAAATACACTGTACAGAGTGATAACAGACAGCCGTCTCAACGGGAAAACCAAGGTGCGCATGAGTGTGTGTGTGTGTGTGTGTGTGTTCAGGCAGACATTGAGTTAAGGCATGTGGAGTGATTGTCTACAACACCTTGAAATGAGGAACAAAGAATAATTTAGCACGGCAACAGTAAGAAAGTTGAGCTGCACAATTTTACAAACAGCCTTTAGTGTCTTTGTTTCCACAGGTTCTGATGGCAGAGGATCAGACAGGATTATCACTATCGCTCTGTTTGGAGTTTTTTAAAAAGTGTTTTAACAAAAAAAAAAACAGTGTTCATCACAGTAAGTGCCACAGTTGATTCCACAGACAGTGATAGTGTGAAATGGTTGAATAAGGCTCGTCACATCATCCTCTAGTTGTCTAGTATCAGTTTACTGTCAGGCTGAGAGTTAGGGTGACCTGTGAGGGAACTTAAACCCAGATAGGAACACGATGCTGTGGATTAGATATGGTCTCATCTTATCAAGCCTTCTCTGCTCTGAGTGTCTGCACCCTTTTATCATTAATATAACTGCTGCTGTAGCAGTGCTACTCTACAAATCATTTCAATACTCTGGTTGCTGAGGCGCAGCAGCATCATGATCCACACTGAAGGAGGTTTTCTAATTGAATGCCTAGCAGAGTTGTAAATTCCTTAATTCTCCACATTTGGAGAAATGTTAATGCAGACCTGTATCAAGCTTTTCGTGATGTTAATGATACACTGATACGTTGCTGCGTTCAGACTTTTTAGGATTTGTTCACAGTATGAGAGGAAGATCAGCTTCAGTATCAGTCTACACTCACAGTGATCTTTGGTTTAGTCAGTTGAACAGTGAATCAGCACATTTTTCTTTTTTCTCAGACTCCATTGTTCTCTATCTTCATTAACAAAATGTGCAGAGTTCCACATGAGCCCCCTCGTCCCCCTTGGTTAGCAGTGAAAACTGAAGGACAAACATGCTTCTTTTCACATCTTTAATTAAAAAAATGTCGTCTTTTTAATTCACTTTTTTTCTCTTTTTAGAGTCCTCTGTACCCTGGCTTCATTTCATTTCATTTCATTTTATATTTGACCAAACATTGCTCTGTGGACTCCCTTTTGATTATAATAGGTTTTTAATCAGTGGCCTTTTCCTTGGTGTCTCTCATCTTTATAATTTCTTTTTTCTTGGTGATTGATGTTCAGTTAAACATTCTCCAGTTAAATAAATAGATTTAAACACAGCTTATAAAATGTTTTCATGTTGATTATCTGTAGGCTTGGATGTGCAGTCTGATGGTCTGAGTCGCGTTGTCCTAATGTGACCTCTAATCTGAATAATGGTGATTCTAGATCAGTGTATCTTTATATTTGTTGTTCGTTATGCAATTTACATTTTATTTCCTCAGCAAATAAACTGATCCTCCCATCATTCACCAGTGTCAGTTTTCACAGTAAAGGTTCTTTAAAAGTGGCACCAGGAAGAGTTTTGTAGTGATTTTCCACAAATATTCCAGAATAAAGCAAACAACATTAGTCTGGACACCATGTTTCTGTTTGATCACAGCACAGTGATGTCAGACCTTCTTCCTTAAAGCTTAAATATTACCAAGACAGTACTTGTACAGAATTCCCCAGGAGTCATGGCTAAAACTAAAACCTGAGGTTGTAAGAATCTGTTTCTCTGGTTGGAAAACTGTGCACACAGACTCACAATATTGCTGGGTTTCAGTCACATGACCCGGTTGAAATTCAGGTGGGGGGCAGGAAGTGACTTGCCCTGGTTCAAAGCACAGCAACTGAATCACAGCGAGTACTAATGTTCTGAATATTAAAAAAGACTTGTTATATAATCTGCAGGATTTACTGGCATGGAGGTGACCAACATAAACTGTCTGCTGCTGCAAGGAGCCAGATGAAAGCTTTCAAAAGCCTCGAAGCTTCAACTATTTAGTTTCAGGTTGGGTCAAACATTTAGGATCTCAAGAAGCTTTAAATGTCTGTCGACTTGTTTCTGCCCATGTGCCCTAACTGCTATTTAAAGTCATTAGCCTATGATAACAATAAAATATCTGAAAATCTGATTTAAACAACACAACTCTTACCAGATAGAAAGAGTTTGCTGCAAACTGTTGCATTGTCCATTTCAGCACCTCCTGTTTTTAGCCCTAGGTTATTGATCCACTTTTGTGGTCTTATTTCTGACACTACATTCAGAGCTCAAAAAACCTTTTTATATTCCTCCCGATTGGAGCGGCTGCAACAACCGTACGCGGTACAGGATTCAGGCATTTTGACACTGAATCAACAGAAGGAAACAGGGCTGCATTTACTCCCCGCCCCCTGTCTGCATTCTGTGACGTCGACACTATGTCATCTGCAAACCAGCAATACTGTCGGTGCAGCAGGTGTTGTGTTTCGTCTGCAGGTTTATATCATTTTGTTAAAGTCTTATTCTCATGTTACTATTTTGATGGTTTCATAACACTCATCAGTTTAGAATAATAGAACATAATGCAGTGTCGTGATGTTTGTCATTTAGGAGTGCTGTTCAGAAGTGAAGCGAGAATTTGTCCAACTTTTTAACATTATAGAACCCAACCAAACAGACTTCTGTTAGAAAATCCACACACACATATGCACAGTTTAATAAACTGAGAGGGTTTATTGTTACAACCTCAGTTTTTCTCTGTAAGCTTGTCTTTAATGCTTCATTCATGTTTGATTAAATCTAAAGCACATGAAGTAACTCCTCCCATAGAGCCAAGTTTAAAGGTTTTAAACCAGAACAGAAAATTCAGTTTTTAAAGTCACATTAAAATAGCTGTGTTGGACATCTAGAGGAAGAAAAAAAAACATTTAAAATCAAAAGTCATGGGTGTAATTCCAAACTCTAAAACACATCCTCTCTTCCAAGCCAAGCATAGCCCCGGGAGCTTTTGTAGATGGAATTTGACCGTTCACACACACTTCTTCCACACACAGAGTTTCATTAGACGTACGTCTCATGGTGGTCCCCCTCTTCACACACACGCTCTCTTAGCGTGCAGCATTTCGATGAGCAGGTTGTTGCAGGTTACCTCTCCGCTCAGGTGCATGTAGCACAGGTAGTCCTCGGCCTGCGTGCTGAGAGAGCGCAGCTCAGGCAGCCGGACCACCAGCTGGCTGAACTTATCCTGAAACTGAGGGTAAGTGGTGAGCGTGTACTCCAGCAGAGCCCCGTTCACCTGCTCCTGGACCCCCTCCACAAACGCCTGGTTCTCCAGTAGCTTTACATCTGCAGACACACAAAGGATGACTGTTAGTTCTGAATCTGTGGGAGCAGATTACAGTCTGGAAACTCATTATGAACCTTTTCATGACCCGTTTCCAACTGTATACAAATGAACCCTTATATCACAAAAGGTTTCCTGAAAGGCAGGGTCGCCTGACATCTGCAACACTTTGATTCATTTCAGCTACGATTATTTCTGTAAATTTAACACTGATTAATCACGTCTGATCCAACATGAAATGTTGACTCTGTAGCTGTATCCTGCTTTATTATAAAAACTCATAGTCTGTTTAAAAACTTACTATTTTAATAGCTTAATTGAGAAAATTTGTTTTTCATTGTTACAGATTTATACACATTTGTGGGTGATCAGAACAAGTGAGCCTTTTTTTTGTTTTTATAGATTAAAACAAATCCTACAAGTTCAAGTTTGATTTATTTAACTTGTTTTGGTTTTAAATTTATAAATTCAATTATAAAACAAAAAAATTAAACAAGTGAAGAAGACCACAGAGTTATGACTTTGTGTTAGAGATCATTAAAGCACAAATAAGCAGGTCGGACTGATATCAGATGCACCGATATGAAATTTTATGCCAATATCCGATATAATTATTGCTGTTATGACTGATAACTGATATTTACCGATATTACACAAACACACTTGGGTCTTTTTTTGAAACCGTAAAAAAACAAGCAGACCTCTAACATGACTGTACTTCAGTTATACCTGGCTGTGCAGCATCAATATCACTATCATGATCAAACAGATTCAGCTGAACCAACCATCTCTTCTCCCAAAACACAAACACAAAGATAAAAAATGGGAAATCCATATCGGACGTTAATATCGGCCCAGTTTTACATATCGGACCAATACGATATTATAAAAAATGACCAATATCGGCCGATACTGATATTAATACCTATGCCTCCCTACACATAAGGACAGCAGGACAGTGGTGAGATGTGCTGTAGGAGTGACTGATAGCTTCAAGATGGAGGTGGGAGTGCATCAGGGATCAGCTCTGAGCTCCTTCTTGTTTGCTCTTGTGATGGACTGACTAACAGATGAGGACAACAAGAAGTTTTGCAAAGAGTTGAAGAAGAGAGACCAGGCAGGATGCTGTGGAGGGAGACAAGTTTCAGGAGTGGCAGCAAAGATCAAAGATAAGATAATGTTTGATATTTTGGAGACAGAGACGTGGACAAAAAGACAGAACTGGAAGCGTCAGAGCTAAAGATGTTGAGGTTCCTCTTGGAAGAGACAAGAATGGTTAGAAGTTTGAGTGAAGCTACGTCTGAAAAGCTCCAGATCTTACATTCAGTTTTTAAGAATCTCTACTCTGCTCATCATTTTTTGTACTATTTTCTTTTCAGTAACATTAAACTTAAAGGCTTAATTTCAAATTGTACGTTTACACATTTTAAATGGACGTATTTCAATATATAATGAAAGTAAATTCCAGACAGAGGACCTTGATACAGGATCAGATTTAATTGTTTTTGTTGTTGTTGTTGTTGTTGTTGTTTGCACATCTGGGAATAAACAAGTTCATTTTTTTCCTTGTAAAGAAATTAAAACTGCAGCTCAAACCAATTTTTCATTTTTATTTACAAAACTTTTCTTAGCTTGTTCTCACACATTAATTAACCAGTAAGCAGTAACCATGTTACAACATGGTTGAGCTGTATTTATCTATATAGTTTGTATCATAACATTTTTATGTGTGGGTTGCTCCAGCTATGTCTCTGATCGTGTGTGTGTGTGTGTGTGTGTGGCCTTGTTCTTCCTACTTGGTGGGGACGATTTTTCAGACAGATGCAGCCTTGTGGGGACCGGATGCTCCTTATGGGGACCAAAGCCCGGTCCCCACATCTTCAGAGGCTGATTTTAGGTGGTGGGTTTGGGTTTAGGACCAAGGTGTGAATTGAGTTTAGGTTAGTTTTAGGGTCAGGTAACCTGTGAGGTTAGCCTCAGGGTAAATGGTCAGAGTTAGAATATAAAATTTCAAAAAAATGAATGGAAGTCAATGGAAAGTCCCCACAAGGATAGAGAGACATAGTAGGTGTGTGTGTGTGTGTGGACAATAGCCTTGCCCTCCGCTTGAATGGCATTCAGCATCAGCTGAGCCCATCTCGGAGAATCTTTTCACACAGTAATTAAATGTTTTGAATCCACGTTCTAAATCATCTTTTCAGAACTGCTTAAGGGCAATTAAATTACCCCCAACAAACCTGACTCTGAAGATGAGGCAGAGCAGCAGCGTGAGCGAAGAAGCCGCTGGCAAAGACAGCAAATATTTTCTGTGTACGACAAGTGCTTTTCCTCTTCAAAAGCTCTTTGTTCCCTGCTTTAGCAGCGCTGAACAGCAAACACTTCTGAGAATCTGGGCAAGCCACATCCATGCTCTCTCCATCTGCACAAGCCACTGCATGAATGTGAGTCTGACTATCAAACGATAGACCCATCCATTACTCTGCCTTTGAATGCCATTAGTGGACAATGGAAGAGGTTGTCTTTGTTAATATTGGCTTTTGTCAAGACTAGAAATTTAATTAAGTCAATTTATTAGAGGAAAAAGGCCATGTAGGAAAACACTTGTAACCTTATATGAACAGGAACCACAAATTATGTTCAATTGTGACATTTTTTTCCATTAAGATGCCAATGTTTCTATTCAGACAGAGAGATACATCTGTATAGCAATGCTGCCCAAACAAACTGATTGATTTTTGCATCAGCTATTCAACAGAAATGCATCATCCACAGACGACACACTCAAAAACCCATTCAGGCTGGAAATATGTAGAAGACAAGACTTGAGAAAATAAAACACTGTAAGTATATGCATTTCTTTTTTAAATTATTTTGTTTTAAAATGAAAATATTGTATAAAGATATGCATTTTTGTGAGATTTAGTGAGATGTGTCTGTGCCCAGAGCATGTGTTAAAATACTCTCAGCTACTGGTATACCAAATATCAGCTAAATATGTGTAAAACTGACTAAGTTAAAGCCACTTTGTGTTAGTAAAGAGGTGACTTTATGAGTTTTAGATTTACATCCAGTAATGATTTGCTGAGAGGTTGATTAAAATGTGTCCAGCGGTTCATCAGAGATCTGACTGAAAGAGACACAGGCAGAAGATGAAAACGTTGAAAAGCAGATCTTCTTGATCAGTTATCATTTCATGTGTTTGATTATGACTCAGCTCAATGTGTATTAATCAGGTGTAGCTGTAGACATATAGACAAATCAGCACACAGGTAAAACTGTATTAATTCATGAGTTATTAAGCATCAATAAACAATGAGTATGTTGGTTTTAGACGTATTTAGGCTTTATTGATAAAGCATTAATAAATGTGTTAATTCATAGCTTATTAAGTCTGAATCATTCTTAATTAAGGATGTTTTCAAGGTTAAATAATCATTTATTAATGATTAAGGCTAAATAATGTGTAGTTATTATAAAATGTTATCAAAAATCCTGATGTATTCAATTTATGCTCATTGACAGCACTTTTGTGTTGCGCTTGAAATGCTTCTTTCTCACTGCAGTGGTGAAGCCCAGCTGAGACATTTACTCACTGGGGTTAAACAGCAGGAGGAACTTGAGACAGGCGATCTCTCTGCGGTCCACCTGCAGCGCTCGAAGCCTTGCTGCCAGCTCCTGACCTCTCTGGACCAGACTGGACAGAGTGGCCTCACCCTGGGACACGATGGACGATACTTCTATCTGCAAACACAAATGAAAAAATAGGATTAGCAGATTAGCAAAAAAAAAAAAAAATATATATATATATATATATATATATATATATACAAATATACAAAAACCTAAATGTTTTTTAAGCCTTCGCTATGAAAAAAAGAGAAAACTAGAAGAACTCGGAGAGTGCAAACCTCAGCCAAGGCCAATTTCCCCCATCCTCGGGGGAACTCGCATAGAGTTAATGTGCAAAAGGAGAGATGGAAACACATTTGCTGAGTAAGTTCTGATGCAGCAAACATTTTAGCAGGCAGTATGCATGAGATGTCTTCCAGTTGGAGTCCAATGCAAAAAAAAATGTCAGAGACACAAACTGGTCCTGGATTAAGCTCCAAAGTTTTCATCAGTCAGATTCCACCATGAAAAACGTCTGTTTTATACCCTTTTATATGTTTTTAACGGTTTGACTATCTTCATTGCTGCTTCCTAGTACAGTCAGCTCGAGAAGCGAGTCACCTCTTTTTTTTTTTTTTTTTAAATGAGTGGTTGAAGCAAAATACAGCGTCTGAACGCTTTCAGCACAAACACTCCCACGAACTTCTGACCAATCACACAATAAAGTTCTTATGTGGAGGGGACCTCACATGGTTGATCAGCTGTTCCTGCTGTCCGGTACCGGTCCAGCTTTGTGTCGGCTGAAGCAGGACCCTCCCCTTGCTGTCGGTGTCTCCTCATCCCGTGACGTGAAGAGAATCACATTTCTTTCTCTACGTCTCCAGACAGCAGTAACATCACCAATACTATTTGATAACAGAATAATCACAACTTTTCCGATAGTAGACATCCTGGGGTGTGTAGTCTCATCGAGTTTGTGACTTCTACTTCCTGTTTCCTACAGACATGCGTCTGACGTAATGACCCTTTGCGTAGCCTGATTGATTAACTCGAATTAAAATAAAAATCCCTGTATCCACATCGTCATCCGGATCATAACCAAAAAGTAATGGTGTATTCCTTTGGCCAATACCCACATGTGGTAAAAATTCCATGACAATCCATCCACAAGTTTTTAAGTAATTTTGTCCACAGACAGAAAGACAGACAGACCTTGGCGGAGGTAATGAATATTCGAGAAGAGAAAAATTAGAGCATAATATGATCTTTCACAAAAGTTCAGGAATATGTTTTACTAAAGAATAATAAATATTAGATGTGAACTAATTAACCGTTGGACCCAACTCACATAAAGATGGCCTCCACAACAAACTGCCACTCAAGAAATACGACAATTGTATTAATATACAGATAAGGCTTAAGATTCAACACAATCTGCTTCTTTAGATTGATTGTTTTTTATGAACAGTTTCCTGAAACGTTTGTTGTGACTTGGTCCTATATAAATGAAGTGAATTGAATTGATTTTTGGTGCACTTGTAGCTCAGATTCATTCACATTGCATACTCCAAGTGCTACACATTGTGAGATTGTTGCTTCAATTTCAACAATAACTATTGAAATAAACTCTGTTAGCAGAAATATCTCATGAACCAATTTGCAATTCAGACTAAGGAAGCTAAGAGAGTAAAAGCATAAACCTGACACACCAACTGTGCTAACAACAACAAGCTGCCTTTTTTGGACCGCTGTGTGAGGAATCCAACTCACACAGATCAGATCCTTCAGTCTGCGTCTCACTGGAAAGCAAACTTTCTGTCATCAGAACTGAACACCGTCGGGTCGAACACGTCCCCATGAGGACAGAAGGAAAGAAAAACTAACTGCTTTTATCAAGACAGTAAAGAATTCTAATAAACCAACCCTCAGGAGAAATGAAATTCATTTTTCTGCCTCCTAAAGATTCCAAGTCCACAACAAAATGTATTTCACAGCTTAAAAAAGTTGAATTAGCATGATATGTCTCCTTTAAAGACTAGAAATCCACACTTTAGTTTTGAATGAAGTAATCTTCCTACACGGGAAGCAAAACATCTTCAGCTACACAAAAGAGGTCCAGTTGTAATCATTGCTTCTTGGAAACAACCCAAATCAAGTGACTTTATCAAAGACAAAAACAGGTATAACTCTGGGAGTTATTAACATCTTAAGATATTGCATGAGATTGCACATAACACTATTGTCAAGGTTTGTCTGAATCACAGCACTCTGTCATCCTTCAACTTAAAATGATTTTGGTCTAATAATCTGGCATAAAAACAAATAGCCTTGCCTTGTATTTCATTCAATTTTTTATATATTTCTACACATTTACTAAGTACAGTGGCTAAAAAAATGAAGTAAAACGCTAAGCTTATAAAAATAAACTGCAATCAGATTGAATAAATAAAGGCAATAATCGGTTCAGTGTCTTGTTCAAGGACAATTCAGCTGCATACAGACAGGAATTAAAGCTTCGGTTCTTTTGTTAGAGAATAAAAGCTCTGACCACTGAGCCACAGCCAAGTCAATGATTTAGCTAGATTTAGTTTTAACTGCTATATTTTGATAGATTAATCAAACATGTGTGTTCCTACACTGAAGCTACAGCTCAGAGGTCTGGAAAGAATCCAGTTTAAAATCCAGTCTGAGTTGAAGCTGTTAAACAAACAGTGAGTGAAGCAGAGTGTGCTGGGCTGATGGGAAGTTGTACGAGGGAGTTGTTACCTCTTGGCCGGTCACCAGCAGAATACTGTCTTCCTTTCCGTGTTGCACTTGTCTGAAAATGTGATCCAAGACCAGAAGTTCGGACCAGCAGTTGTGGAGCAGCTTCATTTGATCTCCCACCTTCAGGAAACACAAACAATAGAAAGAAAATGATTTTCTTTAGTGTATAATTATAAACACAGTTTGAAGTTCTCTATTTAAAGATGATTTATAATATCCCACTACCACAAGCTGAATGCAGATCTCACTGTTTCTGCCCATGTCTTGTCTTTGTGTGTCAGTCTGTAAGCAAAATATCTCATGACAGCATGATCTTACGGCAGCAAAGAAGAAGGCAAGAAGGTCCTGGGTTCTTTCTGTGTGGAGTTTGCATGTTCTCCTCGTGTTTGCGTGTGTTTTCTCCGGGTACTCTGGTTTCCCCCACCCTTAAAAACATGTACAATAGGTTGCCTTCAGGCCCCCTTGCCAAAGAGATCTGAGATCTCAATGGGACTTGCCTGGTTAAATAACGGTAAATAAATAAAATGAACCACTGAACAGTTTGTAGTGAAGCTTACAGAGAGTAATTCATGGTTTCATGTCCACAACAGTTTCATTTTTGGACTCAACCCAACTCAAGATGGCTACAGTGAGCTGACTTCAACCATCAAAACTCACCTACTTTTCATTTGCTGTGGTAGTAGCTGAGAGTCATTTACATTCCCTACGCAAAATCACACGTAACACTAAAGGTTTGACTGAACGGCTCCAAAAAAGTTGTTTCTCAACATAATATGATCTCAGTCTGGCAATTTCTTCAAGGGTAGACCTAAGCCTTAAACTTAACCTGCAAAAAGTCCGAATCCTCTTTAAAATTATTTCAATTTCACTGTAGAAAGTACTTAATGTGTGGCAAAAACTGTACAAGATTTTAAAAAATGAACTCAGAAATGAAACCAGTGTGTGAGTTGTGTGTTAGTTTTACAAACATGCTGACCCGGGTTGTGTATTTACGAGCCCCACCTTTCACCTCTTCAACCTGCCGACATCAACAGCCCCACCTTTCAGCCCCACTCACATCTGCTGTGTTTTGTGTGTGTGTTCACAGATTGAGCCCCCTCACCCTGGACCCCACCCCACTGCAGTATTGACAGTAAAGTGAAGGACATGTTGGCGAGTAATTCTGTGGCTGCTGCTCTTAACGGACCCAAACACACATTCATCTGACACCAGCTGACAGGATTACTGTTCATCTGAATCAATCAGTGGTGGTGGAAAAGGTCCAATCTGGTGTGCCGGACTCATCCAGATCGCTGCAGTGGTGGGGGTCTGTGTGTACAGTGATAAAGGAAGAGGTTAAGGAAGCAAGAGGTCTCGGTGACCTCCTGTGCTTCCTCTCCAAGAGGAGATGAATTCAGCGGCTAAAAAAAAGAAGGCTTTGGAAAAACCCTTCAAACGAACTGGAAACAGAGAGCAGCTTCATTCTGGTCACCACATATTCTAAATGTTTCTGTCTCTCCACAATAAAAATCAAACTGTGTTGGCAAATCCATATTATATGATGTTAAAATTATTTGAAAAATATACAAACAGAACATTACTGTTCTGTTAATGTTATATGAAAAATTGTTTTCTTATTTTCGTGTTGGTTACTGGCATCTCAAAGCTGCTGTTCTTTTTAAATGAAGCTTCAGAGGCTGATGCAAATGAACAACCTTTGAAAGTTTGCTTTGGTTAAAACAAAGTAGCATAAATAAAACAAGCAACAAGACCAGGAGCTGATATGTCAGATATTTAAATGTGGTGTTCTGTGGGAAAATAATGAGCAGTAAATATATTTTGTAGATCACTGCAGAAATAGTTAAATCCTGACAGGACTGGTGAGCTAACAGTTTTACTGTCCTACAACAATGACAATCTCCAAAATGCCATCAGATTTCATGTGGACACTTGACCGAGACTTTTACAGTGTTGTCAGTTTTGTGTTACACAGTTGTGTTACATGGAAATCTGTGGGGATTTACAAGCACAAAAACAGCAGCAGCTAGCTGTAGCACTTCGGGTGCTGCCCGGAGCCACATGTTACTGGAATTTTACACATTTCTCTTGAAATAATTATGTAATACAAAACTAATGGTTGTGTGATGGTTTATTTTTAAAAAATGTTTACGTGGAATGTTATGAAATAGGAATTATTTTGTGATGGTCAGAGACCAGAGATCCATCCATCCATCCATCCAACCATCCAACCATCCATCCACCAATTCATCCATCTATCCATTCATCCATCTATCCAACCATTCATCCATTAACCAATTTATCCATCTATCCATCCATCTATATAACCATTAATCCATCCACCAATTTATCCGTCTATCCATTCATCCATCCTTCCATTTACCTATCCACCTATCCAACCATTCATCCATCCACCAATTTATCCATCTATCCATTCATCCATCCACCAATTTATCCATCTATCCATTCATCCATTAACCAATTTATCCATCTATCCATCCATCTATCCAACCATTAATCCATCCACCAATTTATCCATTCATCCATTCACCAATTCATCCATCTATCCATTCATCCATCCTTCCATCCACCTATCCACCTATCCATCCATTCATCCATCCACCAATTCATCCATCCATACAGCCATCCTTTCACCAATTCATCCATCTATCCATCCATCTACCTATCCATTCATCCATCCATTCATCTACCTATCCATCCATCCATACATCCACCTATCCATCCATACTAGGGATGTCCCGATCCAGATTTTTTGGCTCCCGATCCGATCCGATTTTTTTAATGATTAGTCTTTCCGATACCG
>JAUBOC010000001.1:647361-659442 GCA_032275365.1 Anablepsoides cearensis
AGCATCAGAGCCAGGGACCTAAAAAGGCTTAACAGCCTGATAAAGAAGGCTGGTTCTGTTCTGGGGACGACTGTGGAGATGATGGTGCAAAGAAGGATTTTACATAAAATCAAGAACATTGTGGACAAATCTGACCGTCCTCTTCATCAGACTGTCATAGAAAAAAAGAGTAGAGTGTCTTCAGTCGGAGGCTTCTTTAGTTTGGTTGTAATAAAGACGCTACAGAAGATCTTTTCTGCCCACAGCCATCAGCATCTACAACAAGTCTTTAGTTAAATAAGTTACAACTAATTTCACTCTGGGATCTATAAAGTATTTTTGAATTGAATTGAATTAAAGTGAATTGAATTGATTACCTTTAGGAGTAAAAAATAAATAAGGCTGTCACAACCAAGGGAGCTTAAAGAGAAAAGGTTATAACTCAGTCAGTCTTTTAAAAATGTAATTTGGCAGTAGCTGAGAGTTTTCACAACACAGAAAAGAGATTTCACAATATTTCACAAGATTGTCCATATTGTTTTTTGTTTAGTTTTTTTTTTTTTTTCAAATGTTTGATCAAAATGGCTCATCTTTTCTGAACATAGAGTCTGTGTGTCTGAGTGGAGACAGGAAATACAGTATGCATTTCTTCACAAATAATAATTTATTTTAATTATTTATTCCTTTAGCTGCTGAACATATGGTTCAGATGAGGTCTGCGTGAGCCAACATGATTAGATGCTTTGTTTGCTGGCAAATATTAAAGTTTACATTTAGTACAATAAAATTATAAAGAACAAAACTTTTTCTCTATTTAGGAATATTCTAACTTTTTTAATTTTCAGTTGGAGACAAAAGAATAATTTATATGGAATAAATCTTGTGTCAGCAGGAATTGAATTTGAATTGCTCAGATTGAATATTAATGTGCATAATTTGAAATTGAATGCATTGGTTTAAAAATTAATTTTACTAAATTGAAACTGAATTTAAAGTTTTGAATTTGAATTAATTTGCATTGAAACTTTATTTTGGTTTATTAAAAATTCATTTTGACTACTTTCACTTTTAGTTCAAAAATTTGGATTTTTTTGTCACATCCTGGTCTTTGAGAAAGCCAGCCAGAGTAATCAAACACAAATCCACAGATTTAAGTTTCACTTTGGTGAAGTTTCCCTTCTGTATGTAACAGAGTTGATGCAATCCACCATAAAAGTGACAAAAACAAAGTTATTTTATTGCAGTGATTAATTTGACCAATATATAGAAAATGTTACATTTACATCACATCATGGATCACATCAGATGCTGCTGCTGATTGATCCATGATGGGATGTAAATGTAACATTAACTGAAAGTGAAAGCAGTCGAACTGAATTTTTAATAAACCAAAATACTGTTTTAAAGCCAAATAATTTAAATTCAAAACTTTAAATTCAGTTTCAAATCATTAAATTCAGATTCATTTTAGTGAAATTTAATTTCAAACCAATGCATTCAATTTCAAATTATGAACATTTGAGCATATGAGCAATTCTAATTTAATTCATGCTGACACAAGATTCATCCCATACATTTAACCCCTAACTGTTGATTTAGATTTGATTCCAGATCATCACAGTGGTTACAGTCTGATTTAAACCAGTCAGCTGTAAAAATCCCTGAAAAGCAATTTATTATAAAAATATTATATCATAAGGGTAAATGAGGACACAGATTGTAGTGTGAAACTCTTTGAGTATCCTGGTTAGATAGAAAGGTGTTGTATATCTACAGTACATTTATGAAAAAACAACAACACAAGGACTTTATTAAAAGATGTTAAAATGGTTTATTATCAGGCCAAATGTCAGAAAGGGAAGACACAAAACACACCACAGCTGGTACATGGAAAATGGATCACACCCAATATATTTGGGACTTTTGACCTTGTTTTGGGTTCTTGGCTTTTCTTCTCTCCAACACAAATGCTTTTGAACCTCAGAAGATTTTCACAGTTTTTAACTTTTTATTCTGTTCATCTTGTTTTGTGACTTCTTGCTCACTCAGAGTTTGTGTTCTGCAGTGTTGGAAGCAATAAAATAAAAATTTAAAAAAATCAAACTTTTAGTCCAATAAGTGTAGCAGTGAACAATGTTTCTTTTTCTCCTTTGACCCTGAAAAAAAGTTGATCCTCCTGTTTCCTAGAACTGTTTAACTCCGACCCCAAACCCTAACCACCCAGTGTGTCCCTTCACCTGAGCTTTGTATACACCTTAGCCCCTTCACCCCTGAGCTTTGTATACACCTTAGCCCCAATCCTACCTCCCTCATAAATCAATAAATACACTATATTTATAATTAAATATAGCAGAATATAAGCTTTAATAACTAGTAATAACTTTTCTTTGTCTAAAGTAAGGTGATTCTCTAACTCATATTTCTCAAAACATCCACCCACACCGCCCAATTTAAAAACTTTTACCTAAACTACAATAGTGCCTGAATTAAAAAAAAAAAGATTAATTGAATGTCAATAATTAACTTGATAAATTATCTTTTGTAATTTATTTTTTTTCTTTCTGTGCACAAATGCATAAATTGTTGCTCCACTCTTGTAAATTTTATTTATATATATTTTTTGGTAAACATCAGCAAAATCTCGTCACCAGCACACACAGAGAAATGAATAAATGAATGGACAAATAAATAAATAAATCTTTGAATTTCAGATGTATTAAAAATGCTTCAGGTGTTTTTTAGTTTTCAGCTTGCTCAGTGAAGAATACGACTGAACTCATCAAGTCTTCATCAGGAGTGAGTTCCTGTTGTTTTAGATGTACTGACTTCTCATGCTGCTTAAGCATTTACTATATTACTGCAAATGGCTGTCATGACATTAGGGTCCTCCTAGTGGACACTCTTGTACAGGGCTTACCAGTTCAGATTTATTTATTATTCATAAAACATCCATAAATGAATCAACAGCTTCTATAAAAGCTTGGAAATGTTAAAGGCCCAATGTTCTGTGACAGAATGCAGACCACCTGCCTCCTTTCCTGCAGGTTCAAACTAAGATCGTCTTGTGTTGGAAAATGGTTACAGATGTTTTTGTCAAACCTTGTAAATGACAGTAGGTGTGATCTCATGTGATAAAACATAATAAGATGTGAGTGTTCAGAGCATGTGTGGAAGATTAATATCAGCTGCTACTACATGGAAATTAACCAAATATCTGTAAAACATTTTTATGGGTCTATTAACTGTGGCCTCCATGTTGAACTGGGTTAACTACAAAAGGTCAGTTGTCCATCCAATGGTAACTTTCTGAGACTTCCATTCAAATTGTTCCAGTAATTCATGAAATATTTTGCTAACACTATAGACACTCTGCCTTTTTGGCAATGAGCAACAACTAAACATTTCCTCTATGAACAAAGCTGAAGACAGAAATCACACAGCAGCCTGGTTGCACTTGCATAACATTCACATTTATTTGGTTTCAAGTCCTAACACATTCTAAACATGCTTTTTAACACGTAGTTTATCACATTCTTCACAGGTAGTTACAGTAACAAGAGCAGACAAGAGGTTTCATAAGAAAAAGACATTTCAGTTGATTAAATTGTGTAAATCTATTTCTTCCCTGAGATAAGCCCATATTTAAAACAAAACAAAAACAAACTCCTCTCATCTTGTGCTCCTGTACAACAGGGTTCTGACAGTGCTACGGCACCACGATTGGACCCGTATGCTGGTTTGCCTTAAAAAAAAGTCATTCCTGGTTCTATTAACTTTTTCATTTCATTACAGGGATTACAGAGAGAAGGTTGTAATATAAATGTAGTCAACATTAAAAATCTTTACAGTTAAACATGACTTCTTGATGAAAAATAAAGGGCAAAAGTCTTCATCCAAGCTAGGCTACAAGTCAAATGGGTCAAATTTCTTATTAATTTTATGGCTTAAAAATACCTCTTTCTCAAAAATATCAACCTGGTGTGGAAGAATGCCACATTAGCTAAATATATATCTCTAAATTATGTGGTGCCATGTTTAGTGTTAGCTTTCTCTGTACAATTAGCATACAACAATTTATGCTCAGCACACATACATTTATGTAGCAACACAGATATTCAGTTGGTTTCATGTAAAATTAGCTAATACAGTATTTTTTCACACTGGTTTGCATTCTTTGAAAAAGAGTTGTTTTTAAGCCCTAAAATTAAGATAAAAAGGTGCCCTAATTTGGCTAGCTATTAGCCTAGCCTTGAGGAAGACTTACTCTATTTTCTATGACTGTTGACATGACTGACAAGGTAGAAACTACTGTTAACCATTTAACAGAACATCACTTCAATAATGGCAAACTATCCCTTTAAATTAGCAGTTAAGAAAGCCTCTCAGCTGAGGGGAAACCTGACTGAAAGGCTGAAAAAAAATTGCTGGATGCAGCTTTAAAAAGCAAGACCAGGCTCTTAAAGCACCAAAACATGGCTGGGTGTCATCATTGTCCACATCATGTGAGCCAGCCTCAGTGGTAACTCTGCTTCCAGAGTATCTGTGGTCTCGTGACACACAGTGCCAGGGTGACACGAGCGAGTGAGCGCACGTCACCACCAGCGTGTCAGTCTGACCACACTTCCACTCTCTGACTGAGAATCAATCACAAGCAACGACAGAGGCTGATATGATAGTGCTCTGTGTCACCTTGAACTGACTTACTAGTGATCAACAATCAGAAAACACAAGGAGATAAAAGAAACACACACACACACACACACACACACACACACACACACACACACAGAGGCATATCATGATGTGGAGAATATAACGTACACGCCAAACAGCCTGTCAGGAGATAACAGGGTCAACACAGAAAATAAAGCACTGGTTAGCTGCAGAATGCGTCGTGCATCAGCACAATGACATTTTCACTGACATTCTTCCATCTTCAGCTTTGGATTTATGATAAGAGGCAGGAGTGCAAATATGAGATGATGCTAATTTTACAAAAGGCGGGGGTGACGACGATGAGTAGAGAGTGTTTGGTAAAACTAAAAGCTGCCGACACACCACAGGAGTATCTGAGGTCAAATGTAATATGAGGTAAGAAAAAAAAGGCAGGTATCAGAGCTTTCAATAAGTTTTCAAACAGCACTGAGTGAAAAGACCAAACATTGTTGCAATGAAACCAATAAATAGGAGGAAAAAAAACAGAAACACAGTCACAAATAAAGAGGTAGTTTCAGTACAGAAATTACAAACATCTCTCTTGTCTGCACAAAAAAACATAAAACATAAAAAAGACTTTTTCCAACATGTGTGGAATGAGAGGTCAGGCAGTGAGGTGTTGTCTTACTTTGTACTTATCAGCTGCTACAGAGGAAAAATCCCAACAGATCCTTTTTAATTGTCAGAAGTCAGCAGTACATGATGTTCAGTATATTCCTGGGGCCACATTGTTGTCCATCACCCTGAACCTTACTCCAGTAAACTACATTTAAAGGACAAGTCAGACTATAATGAAGCAGGGTTTTGTGTCATGAATAATTAATTCTAACCAGCTCTGAAAACAGCCTGAGTTAAAAGAGTTAAAGTCTGACAAGACTGATGAGGTCATTGCTCGTCTGAACACAGCAACTAAAATGGGTTGATGATGCCTAAAACACTTTCATACATTTTGTAAGCATTGACATCAGTTTCACATAACAAAATAATTACCTAAACATGTAGTAATTTGCAGGTATAAATAGCACCACCAGCAGCAACATGAAGCAAGTCTGGGGGTCACAACCAGCACAAACTGAATTACAGTATATTTTGGTGGTTTTAAGACATTCATCCATTCAGTTTAACCTCAAACACATCAGGTGGAAATCCACAGTGGATGTCTGCTGTCCTCAAACAGCCCAGTAGTTTCACAGCAGACATTTCTTAATAAAACTCTAATAGTCCCAAAGGTTAGGGTCCGCACACCAAGTGTGGGGTCTTTAGATCTAAGAAAATTAAATTACCTTTAAAAAAGATTGTCAGTGAGACATTTAGCCTGAATTATTGCAAAGAAATAGAAATATTGGTATAGGAAGCATAAAATATTTTATAATCTTTGACAATACCCTTTGTTAAATACTTTCTAAGCCAGGTTTGTGTACTTCAGCTAAACGGTCTGGGTCTGTGTGGCACTTTAGATTGAAAAGCAGAGAAGTTTAGGAGCCCCAGCTTTCCAACAGTTCAGTTAACATAATGTGATTAATTCAGCCAAAATCTTTTTTTAAATCTTGACCCCTGGATGTGACTGCTGATGGTGCAATTCATTCTTAAATATAACTGTGATGTGAAACAACAGTTATACAACAGTGTAAAACTGATGACATCATGTTCACAATCTTGAAGTTTGGACCCCCTATAAGAAGGTAGCAGACCAGCAGCCTTAGCTACATTTGACTGATGAGCTGATGGCTAGTCCTGTTTAACTGAGGTTAAGTGAGGCTGTTCACCACCAGGTATGTGTTACTGTTCCATGGAAACGCTCTATGATCTGGTCAAACGTTTCTTTAATGTACACTTTGTGTGCAGACACCATGCCTCTGAGAGCTGGGAGCGTTTTCTCACAGATCATCAGGCTGAGCAACTGAACTGATGGGAGATTTGTTTTCCTGTTTAAATCAAGTCCCAATGATTAGACGTTTGTTGCATAAAATGATTCACCCCTGAGATTACATCATGCATAAAGTCCTGAACGCTGATAAAAGAAAATATGTAGCTTTTAAGTTCTACCACTTTTCTACAAGCGCGCAGTTGGTTCTGTGTGTTCTAAGAATTCTGCCTCCAGAACACAAAGAAGATGAATAATTATGTTTTTTAATAAAGAAAGCATGTGTAGCTCGCTTTTTGTTGGGTAACAAAGAATGTGTCTTTATTTATGCGATTATCACAAATAAAAATCCATTTAACTGTTTTCAGGAATGGAGGCAGATTTTCAAGAAGGATAACAAAAATGTCAATTCAGCCACACAAAACGAAAGTAATTAAATGTAGTTTTTTTTTTTTTTGCTTAAGTTAAAAAATCTTTTATCCAAATTGTGTTGCTGCTCCTCTCATGTTTTCCCAAACAACAGAGGTCTGATTTCAGTCAAACATAGACACTCCATGTTTTCAGTTGTGCTCATGTAAACTGACTAATATTTTCATATACCACTGTGGACAAGGAAATGAGTTATGCAAAAACAATAGATGTTAGGAATTTGTTAAAAGTTTAGAAAATGTTTGGGACTGCCTTCCTCCCCTCACAAAAATGTGAAAAACCCCAACAAACATTACCAATAACTACAGAGATACACGAAAATGCATTTTTTAAAATATCAAAAAACAGAAAGAGGTTGTCTGAAGCTTTTGAAAGAAGACCGCTGCATTGGACTGGTGGCGTTGTCACGACTACACGCAGAGAAACTGATAACAAAGAAGCTGCAACATTCTCAAGATGCCGCCGTCTCTCGTGCCACCCATCACCAATGCCATGAGAAAAAAATAAAAAAATCACTCTGCATGCCTCACCTTCAGACTAAATCCTCTCTCTGTGAATAAAAGGCTGGTGGGGTGGGGACCTTGAGCAAAAAAAAGGAGAAAAAGAAAATAAAAAAAAAGCAATTTTCTACAAGAGAACCTACAATGTCCTGGAACCTACGTTTACTAACACTACAGGTACATCAGCACGGTCACTGAAGAACTCCTGAATGCAATACATAACACTCACTTTACCCTGTTTAGATCCAGGTCGGCAGGGACCTGGGAGAGGAACACACTGGGTGGGCAGTGGGCGCGGTCAAGCGTCCAGGTCTCTGAACCTCACCAGTGTGCAAAAAAAAAAAAAAAAAAAAAAGAGAGTCGTTGTGAGGACTGCATTTTTCCTGCACTTTTCATTGTTTGCACATCGTAAAACGGCTGAAAAGATCCACGGAGGACCCTTCCCGGTGGTCTAAAATGATCATCTCACACGTTAAAAATAAAGACCATGTATCTATGGCTATTCTTTCTAAGACACTGTGCATATGTGCCGCAGAGGGGATGCAATCCAGAGGTGAGGCTCCTAAATCCCTCCACTTAGTCTGGATTCACTGAGACGTGAGTCAGGCGCACCGGAGGAACTCTTGGCCAGGTTAAAGATGAAAATCAGAAACTCTACATGTTGCTGTTGTCCTCCTGGTCAGGATGATTGTTTTCACTTTGCCAAAAGAAATGGCTCAAACAGCGAACCACTTCATCTATTCTACAGCTCTACTGGCCAACAGAACAGGCTGAGTCCAGCAGTTTGTTTCATCATTGTGACCCATGCAGCCTGTGCTTTGTGAATTACTAGTTCATCACAATTAATTGATTATTTAGGATTCTACGTACAGCTACTTTAACCACAGTGAGCCAGAGTTCTTATGGTGCACTAGAGGCAGGCTATAATACCCCAGGTTTTGTCCATAACACGTTCTGTTTATGTTTAGCAGCATTAAGAATGAATTCCAGTGACACATTTGTCTCCCCTTTGTTACATATTGATTAGTTTCTTATCCCCATCCTTCATTGATAAGAAATATTTTTTTCTTTTTTTTTTTCTTTCTTTTTGTGGTTTGAGCTGTTAGCTCCCTACCCATCAATGGGTGTGTGGAGAAAGCATTGCATAACACTTTGGTCAAGAAAAGGGGGGGCTGGGGGGACTAACAGAAACCCTCCCCTTCCTTTGCTATTAAGCATTTTATTCTTAGTTTATGATTGTAAAAATACCCGTATGATTCTTTTTTTCAGTGATCCCAAATATCCAACAACTGTCACCTTAACTCATGGAATGTTAGCTGACAGGACCGCCTCCATAAGCAGGATATCTAGGAGTCCATGCATATATAGTAGCTAAATTGCTAATTACTTTTGCATTTCCAGTGTATCAAAGACACTGTGTTTTTAAACTCTGATTCTTGCAGCTCATTTAAACATTCAGTCTCTGATTGAGATGCCAAAGCATCCACAGGTTTGGTTTTAGACTGGGCAACTCTTCATTTAAAGCATGAAAAGGTACCTGAAAATAGCAACGACATCTTCCTGAGGTAGTCATAAAATCACTAATGTGTCTCGTTGCCCTGTCTGAATAAAATAAGTTCTTTTTAAAGTCTAGTCTAACAACGGCAACGCCGACACATTGAGCAAACTGGAAATACACTTGTAAACTCCAAAGACCAATGCATCTTCGAGCATTTGTTTTGTACAGAAGCATGTGCACAGTGTAAATCAGCATACATTCAGCTCTGTCGTGTAATAAATATATAAAGAAAAATATTACAAAAAAACGAAACTAGCTGCTTGTCACATTCACAGGAGGGGAGACCGGTCCCTTGACTCGGGCAGTGTGGGGGGTGGGGTTAGTTTGCAGAGGAGGCGGGCACGCAGGGCGACGGGCCGGTCCTGTAGCTGGTCAGGCTGGATTTGCAGGAGTGCAAGACTGCTTTGAACAAGAGTGGAAGCTGCTCTAGAGGGACATTCACCAACTTTCCTGTGAAGAAATTCAAATATGCAGCATTTTTAATTGGTTTCTTTTCCAAAGACATTTTCGAAATAAAATTCTCAGAACAACTAAAGGTAGATTTTGGAGAATCTGTGCCAGACTGCAGCAGGAACAGGATGGAAGCCAAGAACTGCCGTAGCTTCAAATATTCATTTTGATGTGAATTTCTTGAGATCACAACTTAACTATTTTGTTGTCTTCAGAGTCAAATAAGTTTCATCTTTTTATGTTCAGAAAAAAAAACAAAGGCTGTTTGAGACTTTGTCAAAACTAAACAATTTTGAAATTTCTTACATTTTTTATAACAATTTTTGACATAAAAACAAAAATTTACTGCAAACATTTGTGAAGTCCTGTCTTCATATCAGGCCATTGTCTTCTTTAAAACAAAAGAATGAACATCTGGTTGTGAGTTTGAGTCCTAACCCGAAAAAAAAAACTGGTTCCCTCCTCCCATCCCAAGTTTATGCTTGGAGTGTGTTTTTGAGCTGTTAGCACTTAAAAATATAAATAGAGATTTTATTTAACCTTTACAATAAAACTGAAAATCCAGTCCCCCTGAATCAAATATATTATAAAGTACATCTAATATTTTTCATAAGAAATCAATTCAAGCATAAATTATTAAAATGTGACTTTTATTGTTAAAATAAATCTCTGTAATCATTCAGGACTATTTAATAAAAAAGTTAACTATGCTAACATGTTTTAATCAATAAAAGCTTAAACACAAGCACCTTTAAAACAGTACTGAGCACAACTTTGTTGAAACAAAGTTGAAAATGTGAAAACCTGAAAATTTGAGCTCTTGAAACTACAATAAATTAGATAACTATGACTAAAAATATAATGTTAGTGTCTTTTGTCTTCAGTGTCATTTTGCTTCTAGTTAGGATTGGATGTGAGGAGGTCTTGTTTTGCAAAGACAAAAAGTCCTGTTTTTATTGATTTTACAAAGCTCTTAGGAGGATAAACAGCCATCTTTGACTGCAAGGAGTGGATCATTTTTCTATTCAAAACACTCATTTTTGTTTAAAACTTTGGAGAGAAAAGTAATTTATAGCACACATGCACAAACACACACACACACAGATACATGTGTGTGTTTTTGGTGTGTGTCTGATTTGATGTGCTGTACAGTTCTGCCCACATGGCAGTAAGTATGGATGTGTTTTTGCTACATCATGGTGATCACATTGAGCCTCGTGGGGTTCAGGCACAGATGTTTGTTTCAGTTTGTGGGGTGGGGGGGGGGGGGGGGGTTAGGACCAAGGTGTGAACTGATTGCAGGTTAGATGTACTGGTGAGGTCAGGTTTAGGGTAAAACCTGGTTTTTACTTGGAGTTGCACTCTGTCTCCTCTCCCACTGCTGCAGACCAGAATGAGCACTCAGCAGCCTGAATTGGTTTTTTACATTTATAATTTTCAGTATTGCTCTCAGCAGTTTAGGAGGGTGGTTTTTATATGTATTTGAATAAAAACATTCAGATTAAGGCAGCCATCACGGCCTTTCACAGCAGTTAGAGGTCTTACCTGCAATGCAGCGGATCTCAGGCAGACACATCATGATCTCAGGAAAGCGTTTGGGCTGGTGGGGGTACTTGTACTCAGTGAAGTCCTGACACACATACCAGTAGCGCTTGTTCAGCTGCTCAAGCTGTGAGATATTGGACAATCCTCTGATATCTGTATGAGGACAGGTACATTATAGTCCTGTGAGGGAGCAGAGTCAAGAAAAGCTTTGAATCACTCAGAACGGATGGCTCTTACCTTGGTTGAGGAAGTTGATGGCTTTCATGCAGGCATATTCCTCATTGCTGATCTTTAACTGGTGGAACTTGCGAAACAGATATATCAGCCTCTCCATCACTTCCATCCCATCTTCACTGAAGCTAGTGGACGACACACAAACACTGGTCAGTCATGCTGCTGACCACACTGAGGCGTATCCCAGGGAGCAGGCAGACTGACTGGGACTAAGCCAGGTGACCCTGAGCTTAGACCCTCGTGCTAGCTGGATGCCAGACAGACGTTAGTGAGACTGCCGCAAAAAATCTGCCTATTTTCTCACTGTTTTGAGTCACCATGTAGTCTGTAACAGTCACAGCCCAGTGTGACACTACCGATCAGATAGAATTATTGCTGTTCTGGCCGATAACCAATATTTACTGATATTACACAAACACACAAATTATATTATACATACACGCACAAACACAGTTGGGTCTTTTTTTGATTCCGTAAATAAACAACCAGACCTCTGACATGGCTCTACTTCAGTTATTCCTGGCTATGCAGCGTCAACATCACTATCATGATCAAACAGATACCACTCAACCAACCATCTCCCCTCCCAAAACACAAACACAAAGATAAAAAGTGGGAAATCAATATTGGACGTTAATATAGGCCCAGTTTTATATCGTACTGATACGATATTCTAAAAAATGACCAATATCGGCCAATACTAGGGGTGTAACGATACATAAAACTCTTGAGACGAGACGAGACACAGTACTGAGTTTGCGAGACGAGACAAGATTTTAATATTAGTTTCAAGAAAACTTTAAAGA
>JAUBOC010000001.1:976468-992064 GCA_032275365.1 Anablepsoides cearensis
TTTTCCTCTCCTTTTGCGCATGAACTCGGGATGTAATAGGTGGCGGAGGTATGCACTCTCTGAGTGCTTCTAGTTTGTAAATGTGATACATTAATATTTTATCTAAACCCTAACATTATGTAATTTTAATGAGGAATTTTTCATGTTGTTATAAAGAGGAAATCGCAAATAGTATTTGAATATTAAGAATTCCCAGCTGGGGAAAAACAAACATTTCTAGCTCACAGGGAAAATCTTGAAATTTTAAGGCATTTTTCCTCAAAATCAGGTTTTTTGTTGCTACGGCTCAAAAAAATACCTCCAATTTTTTTTAGGATTATATTTTAGACAGTTCATTCAGATGATACCTCAATAAAGCATTTATTTGTTATATTTTGACAAAATGCAATTTTTGCAAATGTTTTAATCAAAACCTTATATCTGGAAGGCAAGGGCCAGGCTAGGTTTAGGGGTACACAATATTTAACAAAACTTGCCATGTGTCATAGTGTTGTGATGACAATATCAGCTGTGATAAACCCACATCTTCCTCACTTCTGTCATCACCATCATCTAAACCTGGTGAGAGCATCCATGCTGGTGATCTGATGGACTATCCACATATAAACATCACAACATGGTACTTAAAATGAACCATCTATGATTTATTGTAGTGCTTTGTGATTCTGATATTGTGCTCCCAGATCCTGAGATGATGATAAATTGTTGATATATGGTGCAGTCCTTCTCAGAATGTTAGTTTTTAATTTTAGCCCTGCAGTGTATGTTGAACAGCACATATGATGTTAGTGTATACTGAAACCCAGAGTTTGAAGTTGCTGAACAAGCATGTAATGATGAACTGAAGGGAACTGTTGATGTGTTTGTTTTATCCAAACACAGCTTTGTTTACATTTTGATTTGAATAATCAAAATAGATGAACGTCATCGCTTTTGGTTGCTGACGTCATGTTGGTGTATAAAAACACAAAGACCTGGTGTTTGGCACCAGCTGAGTGTCAGTACGACCGTGTCTGACTCAGTCGATGGCGTGGCCCTTTAGTGATGCACTTCCTGTCTGACGTGACAGAAAGTGTTGGAGATCATCTTACCAGGAGCTGGAGGTTACAGGAGAAAGCTGACACTTTCAAATTAACTTCACTTGATACTAATAAACAAAGAGCGTTCTCTGTGGAAGGAGGGATCAGTTTTTGATGAAATTAGAGTTTAACTTTAGTTTGAAGGGTCCTCTTTGTTTGTCCTGATCTGACCTGCTGGAGGACAGACATTGTTGATGTTTTCCACAAGCTTCCAGGACTGCTCTGCTGCTTCTTCACATGAATCCTGTGTCTGTTTTTGTTTCCAAAACACATTGCCTCATTTTATTGTTGATACTAACATTAGTGATGTGTTCCTGTAGGGTTCATGTGTGTATTCACAGCTTTATATGGCAACAACAGATACAGGAACATGGAGCATTTATTTCTATAAAACTATTCTAATAATCTGTGTAGTATTATTGCAATAATACAAATACCTATGTTTATACACCTGCTATATTTATTTTAAAATAAAATGCTATTTGAATTTTGGTATGTGCTACATGTTATATAAACATGTATGTGAACCTTCTGTGTTCCGTCTTGTGTGGGGTGTCTTATTACTGTCCTTTAGCTCCACCTAGTGGCAACAAACATGCAGCAGTTTTGTGCTGAAACAACCTCTCAACATCCTTGTATTAGCATTGTTTGTGTTTGTATTTTCACATGAATAATTTACACCAGGTTATAATTAAACAGCCCAAACTCTGACAAAGTACTGGTATTTTATAACATATTCATTTTATTTTAGTTCAAAGCAAATTATTCAGACAACAAGCTTTCTTCCTGCCTATACTGTTTTCCTGTTTTAAGCTTCTTCTCTGCTTTTTTTAGACTCTGTGTACTTCCAGCTATTTCAGTTTCGAAATGTTCAGCTTCAAATTGCCCAGAAAAAAACTCCAGTTAAAGTGGATAAACCTAAGACCCTAAAGTTACCTCAGCCCATGTGTTTGTCACACCCAGAAAGACCCAGCTGAGTTCAATTAACAGCTGACTTAATTTGTAGAAACCAAAGGGTGCTTGAAATTAAACTTTTATTTAAAAAAGGTAGGTTTTACTAGGATCTAAAACTAAATGACTTAAATGGAAATAAAATTAATTATCTAGGGAGCTGTGATCACCCCAAAATCCTCAGTCTCCCCAAAAAGCCTGAAAGCTGTGAAAAACTAAGCTTATTTTTCATACTCCAGTGTGTATAATTTAAGACTCCTCTTTCACAGTTCACACAAAGAAAATTATTCATTTTTTCATCCCTTCATGCAGTTGAGTAAACATCATAATACATTGTGGATGTCTGTAAACTGCTGAGTCTGTGTTCTCAAGGGTAAAGCCCAACATGTGAGAGGGCTGAAAGCTGCAGGCCCAGCAGATGTCTGTGGGTACAGGTGACAGCAGCTCAAACCAGGGCTTGGGTTAGGTAGGGGTCAGTTCCTCATGATGCAGCTTGTTCCATCTCTCCCGCTGCTGTTAGTGCCACAGAGACGTGGCCTCTCATATGAGGAAGAGAATCCTCAACTTTCCTCCTTCAGGCTTTAACAACAGCTTTGACTGGCACAGCATTTGTGTCTTCAAGCTTGTCATGTGTTTTTATTTGTGTTTTATGTAATAATTTAGTCTCCTCATGCATCTCCTCTGTCTTTTTAAGTCATTTTAGTATTCATTGGTTTTTGTCTCTTGAGTTAGGTAGTTAGTTGAATTTCCCCACTGATGTCCCACCATATGCTCCCATCCAGGGCCGTGCAGAGACCACTAAAGGGGCAGGTGCTCCAGCTCCCCCCCGCCCCCCATCCATTGTGGCTGATGTCATTTCAGGGACAGAGTCCTGTATCAGGTTGTTGATGCAGGATGTTGTGACCATGTGTTGCTTCCCAGAATAAAACACAACTGAAACATTATGGCTCCGTAACAATGACCACTGTCTGATTTTAACCACTTGTTTATTGTCTTTTTTATGCACCGTTTCTTTCTTCTTATGCATTCATTTGGTCTGTTTATGCATCTTTTTATGCCTCCTTGTAAATGTTTGATTTGTCTTTTTATCCTTTATTTTGTAGTTTTGTCTCCTATTGCATCATTTAAACTTCATGAATACCTCAGCTTTTTTATTTTCTGCTTTTTTTCTTTTTCTTTTCAGTTAGACATTTGAAGTAAAATTAAAAGTGCAGCTGTAATTCAACTCACTTTCACCTTCAACAAATTGTATTGTCTTTCAGCATTCACACTGCATTTTCACAGTTTATTTCAACCTCAGTTCAGTTTGTTTTTATAAGCAAAGGTTAGAGAGAAGAGTTAAGAGACACAGACACAGGATGACTGGTCCAGGTGTACTTTTTGATGGGAATAAAAACATGTTACTGATGAAACGTGTGGAGTAGAGTGAGGAACTGTTGTCCTCCAGCAGTCTGAGCCTGTAGCAGCAGAACTCAGGAATTCTTCCACAGGAGAGGAGCTTGATAACTGAAAGCTCTGCCTCCCATTCTACTTTTAGAAACTCTAGGAACCACAAGTAAACCTGCAGTCTGAGAGCCAAGTGCTCTGTTAGGAAAATATAGACAAAAGATTTTACAACCCCAATTCCAATGAAGTTGGCAAAAGAATGGAAAAGTTGAGGAATGCAAAAATAACACCTGTTTGGAGAATTCTACAGAATAAGTTACTTTAGCTTGTATTCACCTCTGACACATTTGGTCCGGTTTAAACGAACCAGAGTTCGTTTCCAGCGTTGGTCCGGACCTTTTGTGCAGGTGTGAATACACTCATGCAAACTTATGCAGATCAAACAACCGGACTGAGACCATCTCAAAAAGCGGGTCTCGGTCCAAACCAGATGAACTTTGGTGCGGTTCGCCTCAGTTCACGTCTGGTGTGATTACAAACCGGACTTGAACCGAACCAACTACGTAAAACATTAGCATTTTTGGACTTCACAAGCCACCGTTGCTGAGCTAAATAAACTGAACTCATACCTGTTTTGTCGTCTCCTGCTTAGCAGCTCTGCTGCCAGCATGTAGTGGGTCAGAACACGCAGAGCACCTCGTCTCCTTTGGGTTGAGGCACACATTTACTGATGCCGCTCCAAAATTACAATATCATCGCGAAACCACCATTAAATGATCCGCTTTTGACATGTGCTCATCAGAACCGCAGCACGCAGGACTTCTGTGTTTTTTTCTGGGTCTGTGCGCTAAGTCCCGCCTCGTCCTTTCTGTCCAATAGGAGCAATGATAATCACCCTCGTTGCTTTATTTACAAGTTATAGTTCATTTGCCAAAAAGCACAATGTGAATGCAAACCATACCAAACAAAAAAAATAAAGTCCACTTTTGGTCTGGACCAAACAAGCGGACCAAAGAACTTTCCTGGTGTGAATACACCCTTAGAAACATGTGAGTGTCAAGATAGGGTATAAAGGGAGCATCCCTGAAAGGCTCAGTCCTTGACATGCAAGAATGGGATGAGGTCCTGCTTTTTAAACAGAACACTTCAGAAAATCATTGTCAGTGAACCCAGCTCATCTCTACAAGTGCAAGTTAAAGCTCTATCATGCAAAAACAAAGCCATATGTCAACACACAGAAACAACGCAGGCTTCTCTGGACCTGAGCCCATCTGAGATGGACTGACACAAAGTGGAGAAGTGTCCTTTGGTCTGATGAGTCCACATTTTTACTTGTTTTTGGAAATCATTGACAAGGTGTCCTCCAGGACAAAAAGGAAAAGGACTGTCTGGATTGTTTATAGCTCAAAGTTCAAAAGCCAGCCTCTCTGATACTATGGGGTGTACTACCCATGGGTAGTAGTAGTATCCTTTACTCTTTATTTAACCAGGAAATTAACACGTTGAGATTTAAAACCCCTTTTCCAAGAGTGACCTGACCAAGACAGCAGCAAAAAAACAAAAGACAAAAGACAAATCCAAATTTCAAAACACAAAACTAAAAGACATCCCATAACTAAACTTGAGGACATTTACAGAATCAAAGTGATCTGGTGTCTCTGTCCTTTTGAATTGATTTGAAATGTCCCAAGGTAATGAGCGATGATAACTTCAAATCCTGTTGTGTGTTATTCCAAGTAGCAGGAGCGGAAAATCTAAAGGCCTTTTTACCAAGTTCAGTTCTAACTTTTGGCACCTGCATCATAATGATGTCCTGAGAACGCAGGGTATCTGTCACATATGTGAGGGCACCATTAATGCTAAAAGCTACATCCAGGTTTTGGATCAACATATGCTGCCATCCAAGCCACGTCTTTTTGAGAGACATCCTGCTGATTTCAGCAGGACAATAAAGACACATTCTGCATGTGTTCCAACAGCATGGCTTCATGGTGAAATATGAAGCAGAGACCTCAGACAGTTGAGCAACTGAAGTTGTTCATCAAGCAAGAACAGAAATAATTCCAGCTACACAGCCTCAACAATTGTCCTCAGTTCACAAACACTGAGTGTTGTTAAAAGGAAAGCTGATGGAACACAGTGGAAAACATCACCCTGTCCCAGATTCATTAGAACATGTTGCAGCATCAAATTCAAAATGAGTGAATATTTGAAAAAAATCAATAAAGTTTATTTGTTTGAACATTAAATATCTTGTCTTTGTAGTGGATTCAGTTGAATATAGGTTGAAAAGGATTTGCTGTTTAATGTTTTACACAATGTCCCAGCTTCATTGGAATTGTGGTTAGATAAAATGGAGCTTGGTTGTTAGGAGTAAGATTTAAAATTTTAGTCTGAATTTGACAGGGAGCCAGTGGAGAGGAGCTAAAACTGGAGAAATATGATCTCTCCTTCCATCTCTCATTAGAACTCTAGCAGCAGCATTTTGGATCAACTGAAGACTTCTTAAATAGTTTTTTTGACATCCTGATCATAAAAAATGACAGTAGTTCAGCACAGATGTGATACATTTTCTGATCTGTTTTTTTCCTTCAGACTCCAGTGGCTCTCCGGTGTGTGAGCGGTGCATTCTTCCCTTCAGTGGTCGGCTCTGTGATGAGTGCAGCGCTGGCTTCTATAAAGCATCAGGAGCTTGTGTGCCATGTGACTGCAGTGGGAATGCGGACCCTCCTGGACCGGCCCTCTGTCACCCTGACACCGGTCACTGCTTCAGCTGCGTCAACAACACCTCCGGGCCCCAGTGCCAGTTCTGTGCTCCTGGATTCATCGGGGATGCTCGAGCACATAACTGCACCCCTCTAGGTAAGACTGATGATGATTAACTTTAGGCTCCAGCTAAAAGACTTGAAAAACACAAAAATCCCTCTAACTCAGTCAGTTCCACAGATATTTGCCTCAAGTTTTATGTAGCTGAAAGAAAAACCCATCACATTTCTCTGAGCACTAACTTATACAGAATCTGTTAAAAACTCTTCCTAAAACTATTGGAGTTAAATCTTACTGTTAGCGAAATATCTCCTGAAGCACTGGACAGATTTGAATGAAGCTCTGATGTTAGGGGAGTCTCACTAAATTAGAAGGTCCAGAGGAACATCCCTCATGTGGTGTTGTGAAGCAGCTTCTGCAGCTACGGCTGACAAAATTTTTACTAAAGTAAAGTAACAAAGTATTTGTACTTAGTTACTTGGCACCTCTGGTCACAGGTTAGGGTCTGCAGACACCACTGAGAAAAGGATATTTGCCAGGATTCTTAATATGATGTGAAACACTGATGTTTTTCTTTCTTCAACACCTCGGCTCCTTCCAGCACCAGCTGATCCAACTACACCTGCGGCCCCCACCTCCTCTCACACCAGCACCACGATGACCTCTACTACAACCAGGCGTGTCCCAGCCTTCAAGTCTAGAACCAACACCAGCACGGCGCCAAGCAGCACCACCACCCAGGCCCTGCTGACCAGCCTGAGCAGCCCCACCGACAACACCACAGCAGCCCTGACCGAGGTCTCCTGGACCCAGTTCAACATCATCATTCTGGCCGTCATCATCCTGGTGGTCCTGCTACTGCTTGGCTTTGTTGGAGGGGTGTACATGTATCGGGAGTATCAGAACCGCAAGCTCAATGCCCCCTTCTGGACCATCGAACTGAAGGAGGACAACATCAGCTTCAGCAGCTACCACGATAGCATTCCCAACGCCGATGTGTCGGGGCTCCTGGAGGACGAGGCCAACGAGGTGGCCCCCAACGGACAGCTAGCTCTCACCACTCAGGGGAACTGCTACAAGGCTTAGACCTGGATCACGTGGATTTACAGACAACAGAAAGCTGCTGATCTATGACTGCTTGTTGTTTCCCTCACTCACACTCAGCAAAGGGACAGGAATCAGAAATGTGATCAAAGATATGCAAGAGAGACGTTAGAGTTTCCACCAGAAATGTTTTCACTTTTTCGTAGAATTTAATTTGTGAACTGAGTGAAAAAAGGATCCAAAGAATATTCAGTAAGTCAGACCAGAGCCTGTAGAGGGCGCCATTGTGTTATTTCAGTTTGGTACAAGACAGGCATGCTGAAGCATCCACTCACCGGCCGGTTTATTAGGTCCACCTCTTCAGTTGCTCTTTAATACAGATATCCAATAATTAACCAGACCAGAGCATTTAGGCATGGAGACGTGGTGAAGACCACTTGCTGACGTTCAAACTGAGCTTCAGAGCGGGGGTCTAAGTGAACGTGGTGTGCTTGTTGGTCTGAGTAGTCCAGAAACTGCTGAGCTGTGATTTTCATGCATCTGTAGGGTTTACTGAGAGCAGTCCCAAAGAAAGAGGAAAACAGTCAGTGAGCATGAGATGTGAGGATGAAAACTCCTCCATGATGTCAGAGGGCAAAGGTGAATGGGCAGAGTGGTTGGAGATGACCAAAAGGCAACAGTAGCTCAAACAACCACTCGTTCCAGCTGAGGTCTGCAGAAAACCTGGTCTGAACACAACATGGAGCAGGTGACAGCAGCAAAAGACCACCCTGCTGTCACCCTGAAGCTACAGTTTCTACACAATCACCAAAACTGGACAATAAAACCTTGTCTGGTTTGATGAGTCAGGATTCCAGTGGCCTCCACAGTCTCCAGATCTCAGTCCAGCAGCTTTGGGACCTGGTGGAACAGTAGATCCACATTATGGATGTTCAGCTGACAAACCTGTAGCACCTGAGTGATGCTGTCATGTCAGCATGGAGCAAAATATCTGGGAAATGTTTCCAACATTGACTCTGTGCCAGAGAGAGGGGGTCCAAGCCAGCACTAAGAAAGTGGGCCTGATAAAGAGGCCAGTGAGTGCAGAACCAGAACCAGAACCAGAACCAGACGGAGGATTTAATGGGAGCAAAGCATTTCATGTATTTTTTAAAAAAGGACCATTTAAGTTATTCTGGGTCACTGGTGTAGTGATCCTAAACAATGAGACAATGATTGTTATTTAATGAGTTTTTATTCTGTTTATTTATTGGTTGAGCTTTTGTTCCTGGGAGAAATGCTGCACGTGTTTATTTATGGAGTTTTGAGCTGTTTTGATCCGGGCTCATGTGTTTCTATGTACAGTTTGTGCGTTTTGGACTGAGTCCGAGTGGAAGACTGCTGACAGAGCAGTAATGACCTCACCTTTTGTTTGTAACTTCCTGTCCTTGGTTAAAGTGTGTCAGAGGAGTGGTTTATTCTTTGTTGTTGTCTGTTTCTTAGAGAGACAGTGATCACCATCAGGCACTACTGCAGGGAAGTGACACACTGTTGGCCCACGTCACAATATCCTAATCCAATCTGCTCTTTGCTGCCTACCTCAGCAAAAGTTCAATCAATCTGAAAACCCTTAAAGTTTAACAAAGAGGAAGGGTGTGTGACAACAACTGATAAAACACTTTGATGCCTGAAACAGTATTCTAGTGTTCATGCTGTCGTTAAGGAACTTCTGTGCACTTAACACCTGACCCTGTGCTTCAGCTGGGCGTGCTTCTTTTTACTACAGTTATTGAGTTAAGCTAATTATGGAAGTAACTCCTCAGGTACTGGCGCTCTCCCTAATGTGATGACTGTAAATATTATCCTTAATGTACAGATGAATGTGAATAGTAGCACTATTATTGTACAGGTAGAATACTGTGTGTACACTGTAACTCTACAACCCTTTCACTCTCCTTTGGAAGGGGGGTGATGTCATCGCCCCGCTGCTTTTTCTATTGTTGTTTTCATTACTTATTCTGAAAGGACTTGGCCATAAACACAGCTGCAGGACTCAAAAGCACCCAGACTTCAAAACCATTGAAGACAATGTAAATAATGCTCCAAAATCAAAACTCAGCTCTTAAATAAAAATGGGTTTAACTGTTTTTGTTGTGTCTCACTCTGAGTGCTTTATAGATTTTACACTTGTTCTCAGTGTATTCTATGCTCTGCTCAGAGCGGAACATTTCTTTATTGTTGTCTTATTAACCACAGGCCTTCCTCTTTTTCATTTCACTGCCTCATGCAACACATTCTGACCATGATGTCAAACCAAAACACTGCTGACGGCGCCGCTTTGGGTTCATTCACCCGTGTGTGAATGGGTTTTTATATCAGTCTGTTAGCAAAACATCTTATGAACCATTGGACCGATTTAAATAAAACTTTCAAAGTAAACATTGGATGTACGTCTGATTGACCTTAAGAATCAACACAAACATGGCTTTAACTTTGGTATGGTCCTGGCTGAAGGTCACCAACACGTGCACAAGTGTTGTGCACAATCTTCTTTTCAAGGCTTGACTGAAGTGGCTATAATTTTGTCATTTCTCATCCCAACATTGTTGTTGTCTAAATCTCTGGCATTAAAGGCAGCAGCCCAGCTTTTAATTACTATTTAAGCATTTTTTTTATTTTCCAAGAAGAACTGCTTTAAAGCAACTAATGGAAACAAGTCTTAAGAGATTTCCTTTAAACTTGGAAATGTAAAAATGATGTGAGAGAGGATAAAACAATCTGTACATCTACTGTCATTAAGATTTAGTTGAAAGATTTGGGTGGTTATGGTTTTTGATTTTGTATTAAGGGTTTGGGTTATTGTTACACAACACAGTTTCTGTTGTATCTGAACCACCATTGATGTTTGGTACTTGACTGAACCATTGCATCATTTTCTTAAGAAATCTATTTTTATAAATCTGTTGTTGTTGATTTAAAGTTTACTGTTCGTGTCCAAGGAGCCAGCCTGTCTTTAAATAGCTCAGAGCAACTGTTAGTAGTATCTATTTTATTTTTACAGTAACAGCTGTTTAAATTCTGATCTTTTCTCGTACATGACTTTTTTTTCAGTTAAGTCACTTCTTTGAATTAAATTAAAGCACGATGATTCAACTCTCCTCTATTTAAGGATAAATCAATGTACACACACATAAGAAGCACACTGTATAACAAAAGAAAATGTTTAAACTGGACTTTTAGGTGCTTTGGTAACAGCTGCCTGTCATGAACACAACTCAATCTACAATCACATTTCTGAAAAAGTTGGCACATTTACAAATCTCATAAACTCATTGTTTACACAGTAAACAAATCAAATGTTTAAACTAAGAAGTTGTAACATTTTGAGAAGGAAACAAAGAAGTTTTGAATTTGATCTGCCCAGTACTGACAACATTAAACATAGTAATAAAAATAAACCATAAATCCTCTACATTAAAACAGGTGTAACTTTACATGATAAAAGTATGTCTGTTCATGTCAGATAAAACACCAAGTAAAACAATGTTAATTAAAATAACAGGTGAAATCTAAATCAAATAATCTGTCTAATGCCTTCTTTAGAATAAGTTGCATACACACTATATTTGCAGTATTTGCTCACACATCCAAAGGACTGCACCAGTGCACAAAGCAAGGTCCATAAAGACCTGGATGATGATAGAGTCTGGTGAGGAACTGGACTGGTCTGCACAGAGTCCTGACCTCAGCCTGATAGAGAGACTGAGAGTCAGACCTTCTGTCCAACATCAGTATGTGACCTCACAAATGTGCTTCTGGAAGAATGGTCAAACATCCCCATAAACACTCCTAAACCGAGTGAACAGCCTGAAGAAGAGTTGAAGCTGCAAAGGGTGAACCAACATCATATTGAACCGTATGGATTACGAATGGGATGTCACTTAAGCTCATATGAGTCAAGGCAGGTGAGACCATACTTTTGGCAATATTGTGTACATATATATATATTTGAGATAAAATACGTGTCTGTTCCTCTAAATCTTAAACAATACACTTAAATGTGTTTTCATGAAACCAGCTTATTCATTTTTAGAATAAAGTCTTGTGGAACCATGTTTACAGATAATTTATAGAAGTGTTCTTGAGACAATGCAGGGAAATCCAGAACAATCCCACCTGCTTTTAATGCTGAGGGTCCGAAGATCATGACCATTGATCTTTTGGATTTCATTGATTTCATAAAATCTTTTAATATTGTAAACTTTATACAGTGGAATACTGAAAGTTTTCACAATCGTTATTAAAATCCTTATTATAAAATTTGTGCACTGCTGACAGTTTTTCACAGACTGGTGAACCTTTGATTATCTTCTGACAGCTTCAGCCTCTAAAATGTTTTTTGTTTACTAATCCTCTCATTCACCTGCTGTCCTTTAACCTAATTGTGAAATGCTCCTCTGTGTGTGTCCCTGCTGTTTGTGTTGTTCCTGTCAAATTCAAAATTACTTAAGTTTTTTCTAAAAAGGATACTGTTTCATTTGATATTTTTACTACATTCCGTTGTGAATAAATATGGGCTAATGAGATTTACACATCATTGCACAGATTGTTTTAGAGGTGCTTTCAGACCAGCTGCTCTCGGCTGGTCTGAGAACACCAGTCATTCCTGTGTGTCCTGGGTCTTCACTGGCGTCTCTTCCAACTCAGAGGAGGGAGGAGATGCCGGTACCACCTCAACTGGTTCCTCTGGATGTAGAGGAGCAGCAGCTCTACTCTGAGTCTGAACTTCTCACCCTGGGGTAAATGAGCTGTACTTCTATAGAGCCTTTTCTCCAACCAGGTTACTCAGAGTGCTTCACAACACTGTCTGTATCCTCATTTATCCATCCACACAGCACTCTATGTCACTCTACAAAACAAACCCAGACAAATCACATTCATACACTCATGAGACACACATCAGAGGCAAGTGGGGGTCCAAGTGTCTTGCCCAAGGACACTTCAACATGTTACTGAATAGCAGAAGAATGGAACCACCAACTCTTGTATTGGAGTATGACTGCTCTAACAGCTGCCCTGCCTCCAGGATAGAGTTCTGTTACCCTGCTGACTGTCTGTATCCATGATCTCCTTCTTTCTGTGACTACCCAGTGTAAAATAGTTCTAATGCCTGGATGATCCACTAAATACAAGTCTGCTTAAAATGTTGTAGATGTGCAGGCATGGACACAGTATTAGTTTGAAGACAAACTTTACATTTTATTTATTTATTTATTTATTCATTTATTTTTATTATTTTTGTTTCTCAGCTTCTAAAACATCCAGAATCACAATCTGTATTTATACTGGAAACTTGTTATTAAGAAAGTCAGTGTTTATCATTAACAGTGGAACAAATAAACAACCCTACCATTCAGGAGAAAACTCAAAGATTTTAAAAAAGGAGTTCCACTAATGCCTTTTCTACTGCTGTCTAAAATACGTAAGACCTGAACGACCATTTAATAGTTCCTTACTGGTGTCACACTTATACATGCAGGCACCATTCAGCTAGAATTAGGAACTTTACATTTACTGAACGCACCTGAGGCAGTGATAATGGTCTGTAAAAAAAGAGTAGACGAGTCTGTAAATCTAACTTGTCTTTATTTCCCAAGATTCTAAATGAAAGAGAAGGCTTCATAAGCAGTAACTGAATTTTCCATTTTACTAAAACTGCAACAGAGAGCATGTTGTTTATGAGGCTATAGGGTAATGTAAAACCACAGAGATCAGAACCTTGTTTTTTGTTTAAAGTGCCCTCACGTCTTTCACACAGCCTCTACCTTACTACTAAAAGACCTTAAAGAACGTAGCTCCTGCACGGTGTGCATGCTTTGTTTTGTCAATGAAATAATTCACTATGTTGCAGGAAGGTACCGCAGGGAGACAACTCAGAGCATGATTTGTCATTGTCCATCTTGTGTGGATCATTTCCAGTGAGAGCAATCTTCTCTTTATACCTCTTCAAGGAAACATTGTAAATGGACTGTACTTGTATTTGCCTTTCTTATCCAGCCAGGATACTCAAATCACTTTACACTACAATCTGTGTCCTTGTTTAGCCATTCACACAGCACTCTACTAGATCTACAAAGCTAACATGTACAAATCAATCTATACAGTCTAATCAGTAAATCACATTTATACAATCATGGGTCACACATTAGAGGCAGTGAGGGGTACAGTGTCTTGCCATGGGACACTTCGACTTGTGATGAAATAGCGGGGAATTGAACCGCTAACTCTTGCATTAAAGGAACGGCTCCCCTAACCACAGCAGTCCATTGTCTGATGTGTCTCTATAAAGTTCAGCAGTGTTTTCAGAAGCCAAAGCTGACTACAATTTCCAAAAAAGAACCCAAAATATTTTTCTCTAGAAAGATACCTGTTACTGTCAGGACACAGTTACAGGTATCTTTCTCAGGGTTCACAGGTGATCCAGGTTACAGGTATCCTACCAAAATGGCAGACTTCATGCACAGCTGGTTTCCGATCCAGTCTTACAAGACCTATTAGTCTGGACAGAGTTTAGGTCTGAATGGACCCATAATCTAATGGCTGGTCTGAACACAACCAAAGTGAATTGCTATCACCTTAAAATGACCCCAGTGTGGCCTTGTTTTTCCTACTTTGTGGGGACAATTTTCCTGAAAAAGCAGCCTCATGGGGACCGAACGTGCATTGGGGGACCGGGGTCCAAATGCAAATTACAGATGGGGGGTTAGGTTTAGGACCGAGTTGTGAATTGAGTTTAGGTTAGTTTTAGGGACAGGCGGGTACTTGTGAAGTTAATTGTAGGGTAAATGGTCAGGTTAGGATATAAAATTTCTAAAAAATATTTGGAAGTCAATGCACGGTCCCCACGGGAATATACAAACCAGACGTGTGTGTGTGTGTGTGTGTGTGTGTGTGTGTTAACAAAATATCACACAAACAACTGGACAGATTTTATTGAAGCATGAAATTAATAGTAATTGTTTGCATTTTTATTTCTGTAACTCTAAGTGTGGCCACAAAGAAAGCACGTAAATGACTGTAACTCGTCTTTACAGATACAGTATGATCTCAGTATGAAGTTGAAGCAACTTTTGAAACCTATTCAGGTTCTCAACAGGGTTTTGCAGAGTTTCTCATTCACCCATTCATACACAATCCTATAGTGTTTGCTCATATTTTTTACACACTATATGCATGTAGCACGGGGGCTCAGTTGATAGAGCTGTTGCCTCCCAGTAAGAAGGTTGTCTGATCAAATCGCTGCCCGGGGACCTTTCTGGGTCGAGTTTGCATGTTCTCTCTGTGCATGTGTGGGTTTTCTCCAGGTACTCCAGTTTCCTCCCACAAACCAAAAACATAAATTTTGCTCTGATTGCTACCTTTAAGCTGTCCCTAGGTGTGAGAAAGGGAATGGTTGCTTGTCTCTATGTGGCCCCAGGGTGTACACCACTGTGACTGCTGGACATGAGCACCAGTGATCCCTGTCACCCTGAAAGGAAGAAACGGGTAAAGATAATGGATGGATACATGCAATACTTTGGGCTGCAGTAGCTCGGTGGTCAGTGCAGCGGTCTTATAGTCCTGAGGTTGCAGGTACAAGCCCAGCTTGCAGTCATGACCGATTGTCAAATATAGGCAATAATGTCATAAAGATATAAAGGCCTCCTGGCAGAAACATGACTAACTATGACTCAAAAGCATGGCCTGAGCTGAACTACAAATGTGCACAATTATCCCATACAGCAGGGGTGGTCCTCGAGGGCTGCAGCCCTGCATGGTTTACTTGTTTCTCTGCTCCAACACAGATTTGAACGAATGGATTAGGCTTCAGCAGAATTTGGGAAAGGTAATTCGATGATTGAGTTCTGTGTGTTTGTTCATTCATGGCGAATGAAACTTTAAGAATGTCCTTTTGGAGTCAGTCAGAAGATGATTGATGACAGCTAGAATATAATAGAAAACACCATTCCCATCAGCCACCTCCCCGCATCAACACCAACTGCAGGCCCCCCACCCACCATCCCTGAGTGCATCACTCACAACACCTCTCCCACCCCCACTGATGGGCCCTCTTCCTCCTCCTCGCCCACCCCTCTCACCATCCAGGAGCAGGAGGTGTTGCAACTCTTCAGGAAATTAAATAACCGCAAGGCTTCTGGACCAGACGGTGTCTCCCCCTCCATCCTGAGACACTGCGCCTGTTTTCACAGACATCTTCAACACCTCCCTGAATCAGTGTCACGTGCCAGCCTGCTTCAAATCTTCCACCATCATTCCTGTGCCCAAGAAGCCACGGATCAGTGCCCTCAATGACTACAGGCCTGTGGCTCTGACATCTGTAGCCATGAAGTC
>JAUBOC010000001.1:1096700-1107200 GCA_032275365.1 Anablepsoides cearensis
ATCCAAACAATCAATGTTTTATAAAGGTAAATCAGGAAAATTAACAAGGCTGCCCAAACTTTTGCATACCACTGTATATCAATATTAAACTATTGTCCAGCACTATCATGAAGTGTATGAACGTTAATCTTACCTTGTAAAAAGTGTTCACTGCAAGTCTGAATGCACCGAGGACTAAACGTCACAGTACTGGATATGTTTATTATGAAGTAACAGCTGATTGTTGCAGTCATGAATCTGTGGCTGTGTCCAGTAGGAAGGTGGGCGTGGTCTTCAGACTCTGTGCAGCTGCCAGGTGGGAGCAGAGCGACTTGCCTTGTCCTTGGACTGGTCCACTGGAAGAATGGACAGGTACCAGAGCCACAGCAGCTTTAAACTGTTTCTGCCAGATTTACAGGAAAGAAATGGCTGAGCTTGTGTCTTTTCAGCAGCAGCAGTGACGTGCGGGTGGCGTGCAGTGACTCTGCAGGCTGCGTCAGTGTGTTTTCTCTGGCTGAAGGTGCTCTGATGGCTCTGTCTCAGTGGAAGGCCCATGACTTTGAGGCTTGGATCACAGCCTTCTCCTACTGGGACACACAGCTGGTTTATTCTGGTAATATATCTGTAGAAAAGTTGTAAAGCTGTATTTAAGTTCTACAATAACGGTTTTATGATCAATCTATCATTTTTAAAAAGTTTGGTGAAATCTTAAATGGTTTCTTTTTACTTACATTCCTTATTAGGTTAGAATACTATAATAGCTGTGATTTTTTTTAAATTTTATTTTTATTTTATTTTATTAAAGGGGTCCCCATTAGTCTCTACCAAGGCAGAGACTAGTCTTCCTGGGGCCCAACAAACAAACACAACACATCAACAAAATATAATCAACAAAACAAACAACACCAAAACACAACAAAATAAAACCAAAATTAAAATAAAATCAAATTAAAATCAAATTAACAGCCAATTAAAGAACAAACACCTTCTCTTCCTTTAAATCATTTTCTCTCGATGATTGTTTGAGACTCATTGTAATTCAGATTTATGAGGGTTTTTGTGAACTCTGTTTTTAAAATTGTCTTCTTTTTTGTTTATTGCTTGGTTTCTGTCAATTCTGGGGGAATTTATAAAGGATTGGAAATCATTGTGTTTCATTCTAAAAGTGTACGTATGGCCAAAAGGTGAAAATGGCATACGCCAAAAAAATTTAGATTTATAAAAACCATGCACACACACACTTTCGAGCAATTTTCCTTTATAGATCAGAGCTGCACCTCAGAATTTGCACACAAAGTCCTGCCTCAGGTTCTGCCCTCTACACGCCCACACTGAACCATAAACGGTCAATGCAAAATAACTCATGAATGTTAAAGTGTATTTAGATGAGTTAATAAGTTTAAATGATCAATATCACCAAAAGCCATTGGCTGGCTCAGGCTTACCTGAACAGACTGTCCATAATTGTCACTCATTTTGTAGGAATACAGACGTTTAGAGCAATCATGGATTTTTCAAAAACTCAATTTCAAATGTATTTTTTCTCAGAGCCTAGGATGCTAAAAAACACTAAATAAAATTAAATAATCCAACCATTGTCCTATTTTACAGCTAGATATAAGTTCATCAGACAGTGAGTGTATTTGAATTTTGTTTTCAGGTGGGGATGACTGCAAACTCAAAGGCTGGGATCTCAGAGCTGGTTCATCACATCCTGCTTTTATCAGTAAAAGGTAGTAAGAGGACCTGAGGGTCATCTCTGAGAAATATTGTCCTTTTTGGCAAACAGCTGACATTTTTTTTCCTCCCAGTCACTCCATGGGTGTTTGCAGCATTCACAGCAGTCCACACTGTGAACACATCCTGGCTACAGGCAGGTGAGTGTCCTCAGGCCTGGAGCACTGTTCTCATGCTCTTATTTTATTATCCTCATCTGTTTCTGCTGCAGCTACGATGAGCGGGTTCTGCTGTGGGACAGCAGGAGCATGAAGCAGCCCCTTACAGAGACTCCAGTGGGTGGTGGGGTGTGGAGGCTGAAGTGGCACCCAGACCACCCGTACCTGTTGCTAGCAGCCTGCATGCATAACGACTTCCATATCCTTCACTGCCAGCAGGCCCTAGGTTGGTGTGTGTGTGTGTTTACTTGTTTTTGTTACCTATTTAGGACCGTTTCCGGTATACACACCTACCTTGTCAAGACCAGTAGTCCTATTGGGGACCAAAGAACGGTCCTAATATGGTGGAACTTCATTTTTGAGTTGGGTATTGGGTGTAGGACCAAGGGGTGAATTGAGGTTAGGTTAGTTTTAGGGTCAAGTAAGCTGTGAGGTTAGCCTTTGGGTTGGTGCTCAGGGGTAGGCTGTAGAAATTACTGGAAATAAATGGAAGTCAATGAACGTTCCTAATAAGGATAGAAATACAAACTTGTGTGTGTGTCCTAAGATTCAATAGAGCTGAACTGTTTGACAGTTTGTTCCTGGAGAATAAATGAAAACACAGATCTGATGAAAATATTAGTTCAGCATCAAAAAGAAACATTTTTAGATAAAATGATCAGAACAACTGCAGCACGATGGATCAGTGGTTAGAACTGATGCCTCACAGCAAGAAGGTCCTGGGTTCAATCTCTGCTTCGGACCTGAGGTCTTCTCAGTGTGCAGTCTGTGTGTTGTCCTCATGCTGGCGTGGCAGGTTTCCTCCTACATGTCCTATTTTATTATTCACCTTTGTTTGACTGATTAAATAAAGGTGAATAAAACAATAAAGAAAAACATCAAAACAAATTAGCAAAACAGTGGCTGAATTCTAAAGTTGGCAAAATGATAGTTGAAAGCTAGAATTAGCAAAACAATGCCTGAAGGCTAAGACCAGCAAAACGGGTAGAGCTGTAATTAACTAAACAGAAGCTAAACACTAATATTAGCAAAATGGTTGGAGGTTAACATCAGCAGAAAATTATTTAAGAGCTAAACTATTTCAAGCAGTGGTACATTGTAATGAACACAAAGTGTTTCAAAGATTTCATTTTTTATTCATTATGAGAAAAACAAGTTGTAAATAAAATCTAAATATTTAACAAAGTGTACAAAAGTTCACACACATTTTGCTCTAATTCTATTCAGAGAGCAAAAAGAAAGAGGCAGTAGACAGGCAAAGCTTCAGTCATATATCAGAATATTTCTGATACGGAAACATTTCAGACACTTTTGGTCTAAATGTGTCGGTGAGCCCGTTATGCTGAACAAGCACTGATTCAAGCTTATGACCAAAGAATGTTTTAATCCTGATAAAAAGAAAGAACAGCCACTTGTTCCTGACAAAAGCTTTGATCTGAGAGGGCCAAAGGTTGGACATTAGACTTGGAGAAGCTACGCTTCAGTTTTCAGTAATGGGATTAAAACTAAGTGTGTAACTGTAAATCAGTGTTTTGTTGTTTGTGTTCAGAGGGCGATGGAGGGTCCTGTTCTGTTCTGTCCTCCTACATCCTTCACAACTCCTTGGCATACGGAGCAGACTGGTCCAGACTGTCCCTCGAGGACTCGGCTCCTCGATCCACCCCCAGCACAGAGTCAAAGGCAGGTCTCGCAGATAGCGGAGGACATTTACGAATCCAGTATGAGTCTCCCACCGCCAGCTTCGACACTTCTCTGGAGGACGATGCGGGACGATACATCCCAGAGGAAAGCACCGCCCCCTCTACCCGTCCTGCTGCAGGTCCAGCCCCCAACCTTGACGAGGACGCCCCCTCACTGTCCTGTTTGCTGGCTACCTGCTCATTCTACGACCACATGCTGCATGTGTGGCGCTGGGACTGGAGTCCAGAGCCTCAGCAGGTGTCTGCTCATTGCTGCTAAACTGGAGGAAGTCTGAGGGAACACGGCTCATTCACGGCTTTATCACGAAGAGGAGTTCAACACTTCTATAGATTATCCAATCACCAAAAACTATTTTTATGTTTTTAATAATGAACTCTGTAATTCTTATTCTCCTTTTATACTGTAGCAGCAAAACCAACACAACTCCAACAAGAGTAGTTTTATAAACACCTTTTGTTTTCCATGTAGCCTTACCAAACTGTCCTGAGGAGCTGATTCATGTTGTCATTTCAAATAGAAGAAACATTTCCCCTGGAGCCGACAGGATATTGTTTAAAACTAAACATAAACGTCTCTTTCATTGTTTGTTGCTTTTATTTGTTTTTCTCCAAATATCTGGTTAGATCTGGATCTGCATGTTTGACTGAACAAAAGTCAAAGACCTTTTGAATTCAAGGGTTTCTGGGCTCAAAGCGACTATGATTCATTTGTTCTGGATTAGGGCTGCTACGATTAGTCGACGATTAATCAATTATTAAAATAATCATTTGTGGCAGCCCTATTCTGGACTGTATGACACTGTGTTTTCGTGTCAACAAATACTCATCAGCGTATTTAAATGTACAGTTTTCTGAATGTAATGTCACTTTTCTTTTTCCACTGTTTGATTTTTAATCAATTTGCCAATAATTACAGCTGTTTTTCTCCCACCACTGAAAAGTGCTGCATTATGTATTTCTGTGTCGTGTTTGCAGAACTTTAAGAATCACTGACCACATTTTATTGAAAAGAACAAGTTCAATGTAGCTGCCCCAGCTATGAGACCTTAGCTAACCCAAACATGGCTAGAACTGTTTACAGATACTGAGCTAAAACTTTTGTTAATAGACCAAAACCTTTCCGGTTAGTAGCCATCATCACACACTGATGACATAAGAGCTTTCATTACTTTTATCATTAATTATTAAAATCAACTCTTAAAAAATATCTCATGGATCACATTTACATCTATTAGTGATTTACTGAGTCAAACCTGTTCAAGATGGCCGCCACAGTAAACCGTAGATCTGCAGAAAACATGAAAATGGCTGTATCTCAGTTTTGCAGAAACTGAGCTAAAGTTGGTGAGGTAGTAGCTGAAAGTCCTCGATCACATTTTTGATAAACATCATTTCTCATTTTTGACTGAAACACTAGGATTTCATCATTTCTCACTACTGGATGAACTTAGTTTCTAACTGGCATGAAAGGCAGCGGGCAATATGCATTCCTTCAAGAAATGTTATGACTTTTTATTTTTACACTTTTTTTTTTCAAAATTTAGAAAGTCATGTTATTTGATATTTATAAAATGAAACAGCTGAAGGCGCTCATTCGTGTTGCATAATAACAAAACAATGGTCAAGTTCTGCATTTATACACCAGTTACTTACAGGTATACATGATGCTCTGATCACATGGGATCAGTTTTACACACAGTTCTGCAGTCTCACTCATGTCTAAGTGTTGTAACAAAATGTTAACCCAACAACCATATTGCAGTCTAATTTGATGATCCTCCTGTGGGCTCAGTCTCCAGTTCATCTCTACCGCACATAGTTCTTAGGATACAGCTTGAAGAGCTTCCCTTGTTGCGTTGGCTCAAATCCATACTTCTCCAGCTGATCTTTGTTGAAAACGCCCTCCTCAAAGTCTCTCTTTATCTGAGGAGCCACAACTTCATCAAATAAGCTCTGAGCTGTGACCGGGGGTTCCGTCCCTCTTGGTGAACGGTACGACACATATGGCTTCAGTTTAAACCCCTCCAAATTAGGCACCACAAATTCAGGGATCATTTCTGGAACGGACACAAACTTGCCGCTGGGGAGCTTTCGTCCTGCGAGCCGGGCGCCTCGACCTTTGTTGTGGGTTTTTGAGCCGCGTTTGCTGGTGAACTCAGACATCCTGTCGGCACCTCTAACCAGACCCCTCATAAGTGTGGATAACACTCCCATTCTGGTTCCTTCTGACTTCTTTTGGGATGTAGAAAAAAGCATGCAAAAAAAAAAGAACATGTATTAACTGTACATTTATAATAACCACCAACTTCTGAGCTGTATATGACATCTAATTACTGGTTTGCTTATACTTCTCTGCTCAAGTTATAGTTTAACATTTAAAACGTTGCCAAAAAAATGTTTCAAATCTTTAAATTATTTTTACTCAAACAATTAACAACGATCTACTTTAATAAAGCAATGTACCAAATTGCTGAATTTTCATGTACCTCCAAAAGATTTTTAAAAATCCACATTTTTAACTGGTTCAATAAACGTTATCCCTAACCAGATTTACTTAGCACAAAACTTTACTTTATCATAATTGCTCATTCTGTAACAAAGAAACTGAGACTACAGATATGCTGTTTTTGGCCCGTCTGTAACGGTGTGATTTCTATGACTGGTTAGTTCCAAACTCTCTTTTCTCCAGGGTTGATAAGAATGCTGCTGTATGTGGCTCTAATCTGAAGCGGTATCAAAATTTACTAAATTATGTTGGGTAACTGTTTTTTTAGCTGCAAATGTAATTGCATCGAATCACAGCCCTCACTTACATCTATTATAAAAGAACTGCTCTTGTATTAAAATCATTGAAACTTATAATTCATCCAACATATCGTTGTACTGCACAATACCGAACACATATGTATGTGTTTTGAACTGTTTTCCATAGTCATTCGTATTGCTTTTTTTAATACTGTACTAAATCTGTCCACATTTTATGATTTATAGATTTCCTGCTGTTTTTGTATATTTAGTAGGGGGATTTTTAAGCCTGGGTGTAGGACAAGGGTCTGGGGTTTAACCAGGCTAGTCCCATGATGGTTCGTCAACTTGGGTTTCTTACACCAGTACGTAGAAAAACCATGCAAAGAGAAGAATCAAATGTTTGCGTTAGCTATAATAATTTCCCAACTTCCGAACTGTATATTTGGCAAGCTAATTATTGGTTTGCTACTACTACTACAATGCACCTAACTCTAGCAGAGAAAATTGGGCATCAGCTCCAGGCAACCCTCCCCAGAAAAGACAGTTCATTGTTTGCTAATTATGGAGAAGACTTCGTTTATAAACTTCTTCCTCTGTTATTATATTCAAACAAGTTTAAATATAAAGTCCCGACTCACCTTGACCACACTGCTAGCTCGTTTCAATATTTTTTTTTCTCGCGGAGCAAAAAGATACTCGTTGATTGGTCCGATAGTTTGTGTATTTACCAATTACAGCACGACATACTGGCACTGACGGTCAGTGATTGGAAGGACGTAAAGTAAAGCGTTACCGGATATGTGATAATGCCAATGAGCTTTTTTCAAAATTAATGCTTACAATTTACTTTAACACATAAAGAATAATATTTTACCAAATGATTAAAATAACAGTACATATGCTTTGTTAAACCAAATCGTCAAGTATAGTTAATATGTATGTATAAACCAGTTTCAAAGTGTGTTTATGTTAATTTTATTCAGTAAGTATTTTATTTTGAAAAGTGTACAGAAAATAGAGTAATCATTACAACTGTGTAATGTGAAGTTGTAAAGGCAATTGTACACAAAAACTGAAGCCATAAGGGTAAGTTTGAACTTTATTTCTCTATTAATTCAGAACACTTGTTGTGTGTTTCTTTGCACAAATTCATTGCTTTTAATACTTTTGTTGTTTTCATTGGCTGGGTTTGGTTGTGTTGTGACGGAGTGCAGAAGGAACAATAACAAGCTTCAAAACTAAGAAAAAGCTCAAACTTACAGCTTTAATCTTTCCGCGAAGGGGGCAGAACGTCAGCTTACATGTTAACATGTTGGTTGCTGATATTTCATTTCATTTTTTTTATTATTATTATTATTTATTGTCTATTTATTATGTTTTATCTGTGTAATTTCTCGCTGTAGTTTTATTGCTGTTCAGTATGTCGCTGTTTGTTCTCTGTCTGAAGTCAACAAATATCACGGAGCAGGAGCAGAAGTTGCTCTGTGTGGAGATGATCTTTGACCCAGATTTTTCTCAGCTGTGTTGGTCAGCAGGATGTCCTCTCTTTCTCTGCAGTGCACTATCACTTTACAAGATCAACAGACATGTTCATCTGCAGCCTTAAAAAGCATAGAAACGTATTGAATTTAGTTTTGTTTTCCATGTCTAAGTACATATGGAAACAAAGAAAATGATTTGTGTTTTTAGACTCTGCTCTATTGAATTATCTAAAAGATAAAGTCCATATTTATAGAAAGGGCTCAGCTAAGAAGTTTTTTTTATTGATTGTATATTATGTGTTCACTCTGTCTTTATTACCACATCAGCTGTAAGTGATTGAGAACTCATAACTGCATGTATATATTCATTAACCACCTGGGTCCCCTGGGGCCCACCCCCCCAGGTGTTTACACAAAAAACAAATAGTCAATCACATGGCAATAACTTATAGGCATGTAGACACGGTAAGGTTCAGTTAAAACCTTTGACAGTATCATGCTATCTGCTTTCACTCACCAGTTTAATATTCTCTCCAAAAGCTGCACAGAAATATCCACCTGTAAGACCAACAATATGCACACTGGTGTTAGTTTTTCTCCCCTTCTTTCTTTTGTTTTGCATGACTCAACCTGTTTTCCACACCTTATTTCAGTTATTCTCCTACATTATAACCATGCAGTTTCTGAGGTGGTGTATTGTATTCTTGAGGAGGGCAGCTGTGTGATTAATGTCTCTTCGGTTCATCTCAGACCCCTAGTGACAACTCTTAACCACCTTTGGAGCTGTCTTAAATATCCGGGAGAGTAAGAGTGATTCTTAGTCTGAAGAATTTTGATAACATTTACACTAAACTCTGAAATTAGGAAGAAATTTAAGACATTCTCAAGACTTACATCTAAAATTGTACTCTGAGAAGTTTGATAAATACGGGCCCAGGTTTCTTCCCATGGTTTGCATGTTTCTATAACAGCAGATCATTAAACGTAATTTGCTTCCTTAAAATGTATAAATGTATAGCTTCTTCTGTTTTATTATAAATGGTAAACACAGGTTTATATAAACATCATTTTGTATTGAGGACTAGAATCATGTCATAAAAACTATAAACTAATTATAAAAACATGATATTTTATTAAAAGGGCATGTCAAATCAAGTTTTTTAAATTTTATATAAAAAATTATCCTCTCATCCCAAATAATAATTACATTATTTTGATAGGTAAAGTAATATCAATATATACTTTTACAGGGATTTACAAATAAAAATATAAAGCAAAATTATACACAAGTCAAAAATAGTACAAAAAAGCACTAGCAGTGGTAATAAATATGAAAAAACCCAGTTTTATATATTTTACATTTTTTACCTAGACATGCAAATATTAGCCTTTATAATTCTTTTACATAATAAAATAGTGTCTTACACACAGATAGGTAGGTGTGTGTGTGTGTGAGAGAGAGACTGACTATTTTATTATGTAAAATAATTATAAAGGCTAATATTTGCATGTCTAGAGAAAAAAAATATAAAATATATAAAACGGACAGGTTTTAGATTCAGAATTGCTGGAGACAAAAACAGGTTTAAAGGATTTAATAAAGAACTGGATGTGAGCGATCCTTTGGACCCTTGATATGGACCACACTTTCGCTCTGCAGACAAGCTTGTGTTGGTGAGTCCAGAACGGATGATGGTCCAGAAGGGCTCAGACCCGGGTAAGGGAGCTGACTTACAGTAATCCAGAGGGCAGTCCAAGGTCAGAAATCCAAAAACAAATCCAAATCACAATCCAGGTAGCGGTGTCCAGAGAGCAGAAACGGGTTCGTAAGCCAAGGGTCAGATTCAGAATCGGTATCAGGCAGGAGACAAAGGTCGAGAGAAAGGCCCCGGGTCAGGAACGAGAGATCAGGCATGGACATGGAGAAAACGCTGGACATACTTGGCGAACCGTTCAATAATCTGGCAGTGAGAGACTGAGAGCATGGGACTTAAGTAGTAGGCAGAACAGCTGAAACAGATGAGGGTGATTACTGTGGCAGTGGAGCAGAAGGGAGTGGCATGAGCTGAAGAGCTGAAGAGCAGGCTGTGTGTGACAAGCAGCTGAGAAACATATGGAGCAGCCAAAACATGACATAAAAGGGTTTTTTCATATTAATTACCATTGCTAGTACATCTTGTATCTAGTATTTTGTCAAGTTTATTTTCAATTTAACCATATGAACAACATTTTAAAAACAACTGAAGGTGACAGATACTTTATTGTGTTATGGAATTTAGATATATACCTGAGAAACGCATATTGCCCCTTTAAAGATGAGGGTCCAATGGCACCGGTGCATGGCAGCCCCACCTCTGTCAGTGTCCCCCAGGGCAGCTGTGGCTACAATGTGGTTTGCCATCATCAGTGTGTGTGCATGGGTGAATGTCTGTAAGTGTACAGCACTTTGGGGTCCAGAGGGACTTGATAAAGCGCTATAAGTTCAGTCCATTTACTAGTTAAGTCATTGTGTTATTCTCTCTATCCATTGTGGTACAATTTGTGGTTTTGTTATGGGAGGAGATAAAAATCCCACCCATGTACAAACTTACAGCGGGGAAAATAAGTATTTAATCAGTCCCCAATTGTGCAAGTTCTCCCACTTAAAAAGATGAGAGAGGCCTTTAATTGACATCATAGGTAGACCTCAACTATGAG
>JAUBOC010000001.1:1771903-1784450 GCA_032275365.1 Anablepsoides cearensis
AGAAGGTGGCGGTAATGCACCTAAAGTTGTTTGCCAACCGCCATATAAAAACCAGAAGAAGAAGAAGAAGAAGAAGATGATTACCTGGGGGGAGAAGCTGTTTGTGTCTGATTGTTTTTGAGCATGGTGCCTCTCGGAGGGGAGAAGTTGAAACAGACTATGTCCTGGATGTGTGGAGTCTGTCATGATTTTCTCTGCCCATTTCCTGGTTCTTGTTGCGTACAGGTCCTGAAGCGTGGGCAGAGGAGCACCAACGACTCTCTCAGCTGTCCTGATTGTTTGTTGCAGTCTGTTCTTGTCCTGCTGCTCCAAACCAGACTGTGATAGATGTGCACAGGACAGGTTCTATCACTGCTCTGTAGAACTGGATCAGCAGCTCCTGCAGACCCAGCTTCCTTAGTTTCCGCAAAAATGTTGGATGACCTGACCCAGGATAAGCAGAAGAAAACTCAAAGATGATGAACCAGCTTTTATGGTAATTTATTACAAAAATATAAAAAAATGAATTTCATTGAATCATCAATAAAACAGTAAAAATAACAACCATTATATATAATGTTTGGATGGATGGAAATAACCAAAATGATAAGGTGATAAGGTTTCAAAACAGCTAAAGAGGAAAAAGGATTGTAGACTTGATTTTATACATCTAGTTAAGAGAAGTTCTGGATGTTAAAGTGCCTGTGATGTCAAATTTTTGTAATAAATGTGAGTGTATTTTTGGAAAGATAACAATGATAACATGTTGCAAAACAAATTTCACGCCGTTGAGATGAACAGTTGTTGATATATTTACATGTGAAGAAACAGGAGAGTATGTTTTCTTAAAGAGTTCCCCTTTGATGTCACTTCCTGTTTCACTTTGCTGAGCCAAATTTAAGAGAAAATATGCCAGTTATGAGACAAAATGGGTAAAATCATGTGTATTATGCTAATTTTCTTAAATATAAATGTTTTCTTTGACTTTTGTATTTGAAGGATAAGCATGTCACAGACACTTATATATAATACTATATATTTGAAAACTATATATTTTTCTCAAATGAAATATTTTTCTTCTATTAATTAATTGACAAGAGACCCAGGTTAAAACCTATAAGTTCTTGTCAATTTGAAGAGAAGGTGTTAAGATCTGTTAAAATTAAGAAGTAGTCATTTTTAATTCTCACTTCAGGTCAGAAGCATGACATCAAGTTGCCTCAGCTGTTTAACCAGAACTGTTCTGTGAACACTTAATAATGCCTGAATTACATCAGCTCACCAGAGTTGGTGACAGTTGTCTTATAGGAGGTGAAAGGCTCTGGACCTTTTTCTCTGCAGTCCAGCCTGGGTCAGATCAGTCTGAGGTCATAATGAATAAGTTCATACAGAAGCAGACTCTCTGGGATGACATGGCACAAACAGCTTTATCAGACCTCACTGGGTTGGCAAGAACATTTTCCCTCAGATGGTTTGCTCGTCCATCTTGATTACATCTCCATGCTTTGAGTGTCAGCAGAAATTGAACTGAACTGGCTTTTTCTACTTTGCACTTAGCGTTCAGCTGTTTGTGCTCTAGACATAACGATAATCAGGTCTCTGCCAAAGAAAACTATTCAACTAAATTGCTCCAGGAGCCACAGTTACTGCAGGTCAACGGCTCAGGGGCCGAACATCCAGCAATTAAAATCATTATGTAAATAAACCAAGTATTATAAAGATCTGTTACCTTTGAATTAGTTTATTTTGCTGCATTTAATCATGAAAACAACATACAGAACCCTGTGTAAAAAGAATAGTAGTGATAGTAAAACAATATCCAAAATGAAAAGAACACTTTGTACCACCTATTTGACACAAATATTTTTTTGACATTTCTGATTTAAACCAATTTTATTTTCACGTTCATAGTTTTATCTTGAACTGCTTGTAATTTCAACTGTCCTGGCTGTTCATAGAAATGTTGTTTACCAGCTTGTAACAAAGGTTCTGATGTTTCTGTAGATACCAAACATGTCTGTTTAACTAAAAGAACTTATAGTAATTAAAGTGGAAAACCAGGGGTTTGGGCTTAACAGATGAATGAACCAATTGGCGGGCCAAACTTTAGGCACTCACGGGCCGGATGTGGCCCACGGGCCACCAGTTGAATAGCCCTGGTTTACAGTATGACAATACAAACTTGAAGTAAAATACCTTTAAGAAGGAAAATGTCACAGAAATGTTTTCTTTTTATATTGACTATCAAATTTGTCTCTACAAAAGCTTTTTCAGAACAAAGTTCTGTAACTATAATTCTTACTCCTCAATTTGAAAGTTATTTTTATTTTATTTGAACCACATTCTTTAATTCATTTTGTATCAAGTTTCAGTCCTATTTTATTTGTTTTCCCCTCCTGATTCTAACCTGAGACTGGTCTTTTGTTCTGATCCAAATGGTTCCATATATTTATATATTTAATACAATAAAAATATTGTGTACAAAAACATCACCTGCTTGCCTTTGGGTGATAAAAGGTAATTAATGCTGCATAGATACTAAAAATCATTCAAGGTTGTTTTTAAACTTGCAGTCTGAAGAATGTTTGAATGAAACTTCTTATTGAAGAAAATGATGCTTTCTGATTGAATAGAGAATATGTCTTTATTGTCATTGTAACAAGTACAATGAAATTAAGGTGTTCCCTTCTGGTGTATGAATCAAAGTATAAGAGGAGAAGGAGAAAAGGAAAAAAAACAATATTTACAATATCAAAAAGTAAGGAAACATGAAATCGTAAAAAAAAAAAATGGTGGTGGTGATTGGTGGTTCTCACTGACCCATCACTCTCTTTCATCAGCAAAAAAGACCAACTTATCAGTGTTTCTGAATAATGATTTATTATCAATAGGTTTGATTTGTAACACAAGGGAAAAATAATTCTAAAAAAAAGACAAAATAATAATGGGATGCAGAATAAATAATAAGTGAAAAAATAATCAGTAAACATGTTTATGAAATGGTTTTAAAAAATGTAAAATGACAGTTTGGTGGTTTGTTGATCTTTCTGATTCATAAAATATTGTTGTTCTTAGAAAGGCTATAAAAGTGACAATCCATTTATCACTAGAGACATGTTGTAAGTCATGCAGCTCACAGAGGCCAGCATTAAGCAAAAAATAATCCTTATTATATTAATCTGGACCTGTTTTTATGTTTCACACTTGTTCAGAGCAGCTCAATAACCTGAGTTTCCAACAACCTTATAAAGTAAAAAAAACTGACTGCTATAGAGAGATTGAATAAACAACAATAATTTCACCAGTGGCACAACCAAAAGTCCTGATCTGTGTTTCTGACCCACCAGATGGACCCCAGGTTCTACTAAGTGAAGAGACAAACAGTTAGGGGGCCTCTAGGCTCATGTGAGGGTCTGAAAACCTCACTCTGTGGTTCCTGCTGTGAAAACTGAAACAGGAAATGCTTAAAATGACATCAAGGGTCCTTTATGGTTAAAACAGATCACTGCTGTGTGTTGGTGTCAGGCTGTCCGTTTGCTACCACAGCTCCTGGCTCCTCCTTCACAGGGGGCTCCTCCGAGGTCTGCGGGTGAGGTGTGGAAGAGGACGCCTCCTCTTCCTTCACCTCCCCGTTGGTGGGAGACTGGAAGCCGCTGTCGTCGTGTGGGAGAGGGGCGGAGTCAGCGGGGAGAGGGGCGGAGTCAGCTGCTGGCTCTGGAGGGAGTTCTGGAGCCGCTTCAGAGGGCGAATCCTCTGTTAGAGGAGCTGGAGCTGACTCCTCTGACTCCTCCTTATTGCAGGGTGGCTCTGACTCCTGGTTGCGGGGTGGCTCCGCCTCCTCTGACTCCTGGTTGCAGGGTGGCTCCGCCTCCTCTGACTCCTGGTTGCAGGGTGGCTCCGCCTCCTCTGACTCCTTGTTGCGTGGTGGCTCCGCCTCCTCTGACTCCTTGTTGCGTGGTGGCTCCGCCTCCTCTGACTCCTTGTTGCAGGGTGGTTCCACCTCCTCTGACTCCTGGTTGCAGGGTGGCTCCGCCTCCTCTGACTCCTTGTTGCAGGGTGGCTCCGCCTCCTTTGACTCCTTGTTGCAGGGTGGCTCCGCCTCCTTTGACTCCTTGTTGCAGGGTGGTTTTGCCTCCTCTGACTCCTTGTTGCAGGGTGGCTCCGCCTCCTCTGACTCCTTGTTGCAGGGTGGCTCCGCCTCCTCTGACTCCTGGTTGTGGTGTGGTTCCGCCTCTTCTGACTCCTCCTTTTCCACCGGCTGGCTGACTTGCTCCTTCTCGTCTGTGGAGGTCTCCACACTGGGTTCAGGTTTCAGCGGGGCCTCCTCATACGGCTCCTTTAACACAGGACCAGGAGTTGTTTCAGGAGCTGCATTAAGAGGAGGTGTTGATGGGACCGACTCCTGTAAGACCTTCTCCTTCACCATCACTGGCTGTTTATTTTCTGCCTTTTCCTCTCCTCTTTGAGCTGGAGCACCTCCTGCAGCTGCATGGACCCGCTCTGCCTGGACTGCTCCCTCCTTTGGGGTGGAGCCGTTGGACAGTTTGGGGTCAGCAGAGGACGACGACTCCTCAGCGTTCTCCTCCACGATGACGGCCACGCCGGGCACCTCTAAGCACGACTCCCCGGGGAAAAAGCCGGAGCCGTCCTCCTGGATCATGGACACCACCTGCTTCATCCGCCTCCTCTTCGACTCCGCACTGTTGCCGTCAGTCTCCTCCCCCGGTTCTCCCGCCTCCCCCTGGGTCCCCCCGTACGCCTCGGCCCAGTCGATCGAGGGGTTCTCCCCCAGCAGGTGGAGGCTGGGGTCACTGTTGCTGAGGACAATGCTGTCCCTGTACAGGTTGTGTCTCCTCTGGACCGCTGCCTCCTTCACAGCTGCAGACACAAGAAACGTTCAGGTTTAGCTTTTTCTTATTCTGTATGAAAAAACAAGAGTTTTTCATCTGGAGCAGAGTCCAGCAGGACCAATGACAGGATATATGAAACACATTGATGCTTCCTGACAATGAACTATTAAAATAAAGCTATTCAAATACACTGAATACATCATGCAACAGACACTTAAACTGTTAAAAACTAATCTAAACTAAAAATAATCTTGTAATTTTACTGGAATTAATGTTATGAATATTTTCATATTCATTAGAGGATTGGAGGAAAGGTGTTTAAAATTGTTGTAATAAGTTCCGGAGGACCGAAACTGACATAATAAAAATAAAAGAAACATATAAAAGGACCAATAAATAAATAAATACGTTTAAAATGCAACAATTACATTAAACTGAGAACTTTACTTCATGTTTTATCATTTATTTGAACTTTACATTTAATATTATATTTTTGTTTAGTTTTTTGTAAATCACTATTGCTTGAATATATATATTTTTAAAAACGGGGCAGATATAAGATTTTTTTTTTTTCTTTCTGCTACCTCTCATTTATATATTTTTTTCTTCTATTGTATATAGTTATGTTGTTTTCAATTAAATAAATTTATAAATAAACAAAAATAAAATTGTTACAGCTTAGTTCCAATAAATTATACATTGTTTTCCTTTTAATTGCATATGCATTTGTGTCTCTTAATTAAAAAAAAAACTTCCCCACAAGTCGTTTTATTTCCTTTTTTTTGTTTTCACATTTTTCTGTCTCCTGCTTTTTCTTTACATTTCATGCATTTCTGCCTCATTATGCAAATAAGGTGGGCGGTCCTTCTTGGGTAAGCTCCTTTGCTATTGGTCAATTGGCCAACAGACAGGAAGGAGCAGGATCCATGAGCAGATCGATTGTGCATGCAGAACTAAATAAATGGACACAACAAATGGAAACTGAAACACAAAAACAGTGTGAAATCAATATCAGACATTAATACAGATTTTAATGCCGATGGTGCATCCCTATTAAGAAGCGTGTAACTATATGAACAATGTGCAAACAAGAGTTCCTCTTTGATATTCACCATATCATTAACTTCAGTGACCAACCACTGTATGTGTACCATCCAAAATAAGGGGCTTCAAACCACACAGAGGACTTGACCTGACCTCCAGCTTTCAGGTTTATGTTATCTTTAATATCTCCAGTTTGTGTTACAGCCAGCAGGAAAAACCATTCATCAACAATAAACACAATAAATACCATAAGAACTGTCATGATACAGGCATATCTACTAACAAACACAACAAGAAGTTTTTAAAGTATGATAGCAGCAGAGTGGTTAGGCTCAGCTAAAACTGCCTGAGCTTTCATACAGGATCTATTTCTGTGGAGAGTAGAGGTGTTACTTAGTGAAACATTGGTTATTTTGCTGCAAAAACTGACAGTGTGGTGTTGTTTTTGTTTGTTTTCTGTGTCAATAATCCATACCAGCAAATTAAAGAAAAATAAGAACAGATTCAATAACATATTCTCAAAAAACTACTGTCCATAAAATTCATTCATTTATGATAAAAGTGCATATGTTGGTGGGCTTTCTTGCATACAGTACGTTTATCAACGGAGAGTCTGTTGTGACCTTTGACCCCAAAATATTTTCAGACCTCTTCTGGGCCAAAAACAATTACCATGTGAATTTTAACTGCAATCAATAGCTCTGTTCAGGAGATACAGTGAACAAAAGGCGGTTAGGGTTAGGGTTGGTGTGACAGACAACAGTCTGGCTCCTCCAGGCCAGAGGCATAAAGAAACTAAACATTTGTATAAACTGATTCTAATGAACTGCTGATCCCATCACTAGTTGCTAAACTGAGGTTAGCATGCACACCTGATCTGCACATGGTCCTGCGCCTTCCTGTCTGTTGACCAATAGGAGAGGAGCTGACCCAAGAAGCTCCGCCCACATTATTTACATAATTAGACAGAAATGCATAAAGTAAAGTAAAAACAGGAGACAGAAAAAGCAACACATGGAAATAAAAAGACTTGTGGAGAAAAACAAATTAGAATGTATTAAGAGACATAAATGCATGTGCAAGTAAAAAAGACTGTAAACTGTAAATTATGTGCTAAAATAGATAATTTAATAGGTGCATTTTAAGTGTATTTTTTTTTTAATTGGTCCACTTATATATGTCTGCTTTTATTTTTTAATTAAGTCAGTTGTGGTCCTCCATAGACACCAGATGTTTCCACACACTGACATTAAATCAGACTAAACCTTTTCTGTTTCAGCTCAGTTATTAACTTCTGATGTTTGATGTGAAGGACACACAGGTGACTTTATTAATCCCAGAGGAAAATTTTACTGACAGAGTCCAGGTACTTCACAAAACATCAACAGAGAAAGAAAAGAAAAAAACAGAAAAAAAAACATTACTAACAATAATATTTAATAATTATGAATGAGGTAAAAGTATGGTTTGGTTAGTGGTCAAAAAAACACGATAATATCAACATGTGATAAGAATAACTGTGCTAAATGAAAGCTGTGCAGAAGAGGAGAAAATAAAATCTGTCATTTTTAGCAGCATCAGCTGGAATTAAAGGAGCTGCTAAAGCCAAGGAATGAAATGATGCAGTTAATGTCGTATCTCCTGTGGGCCGTACAGTCACAGAAATACAAATATAAATTATATTCATCTCTCTCTAGTCCTGCTCCGATTTTCTTTTGGTCAAATATTTTTAGTTTAAGTGTAAACAACCACATTAAATAATTTTCAGTTATTCAGAAGAAGAGCACCCCCTGCTAGCCCCCCGGCCATCTCCCCCACCCTGCCGTCACTAGTGGTGTCAGATGTGGTACATTTAAAATTGTAATTCCAATTCAAACAGAACAGCCTATTGTTAACATAATTATGGAGTGGGATTTATTTTCAACTCGAAATATCTTCAAACTAATGAAATATAAAGTTATTAGTGCAGAAAATCAGTCTGGATCACAGCAGACTGACTGCAGGTAAAATATACCACAGGTCTGGACAAACGTGAATTTTGTTCATATCTGAAGAAAATCTTACAATATGAGAAAATAGGTGAATGTAAAGTTCTCCTAAATCACTCTTAACTTAAGAACAAATCTCTATGAACGGGTTTTGCATGAGGCCCAATGATTCTATGAAGGGGACAGAATGAGCCACATGTCCTGCTCCAGGAGCAAACCCTACTGTCTCTGCTGCACTGAGGCTGTGAACGTGTAGAAACAGAAGACCTACCCATCATGATGTCCTTCATGACTGACTGCAGAACCACCTCCTCAAACATGTTCTCCACCAGGAGAAAGCGGGAAAAGTCTTCAAAGATCAGCTCCTGGAAGCGTGGGAGCTCCTGGTTTTCACAACAACAACAACAACAGGAGGAGTCAGAGTTGTGCTCGTGTCTCCAGCTCAGACTGCAGGAGCTGAGACAGACACGTCCTCAGAGGGACTCACCGAGGAGCAGGACGGGCCCAGCTGCTTCAGCATGTAGGGGATGACGATCTGGAGCAGAGCCTCCCTGAAGAAACGCTTCCTCACCGTGCTGCTGTCATAGTCAAACTTCTGCACAGCACAACAGGAAAAAAGATTTTTGTTGCAGAGAACAAAGGATTTTATAGTTATTTACTGAAAACTATGTATCACATTAATTTGTGGACATTTATTTAATGTATTTCTGACACACAGAGCTTTGAAGAAACACTTTGATGTAAGGAAAAAGTTTGTCATAAATTAATTTTTTATGCATTTATATTTTTTAAATAGTCATTTTATTCAAGGATAAACTTTTTATGATATTTAGACGTCTTGTTGTTGTTGGGGGGATGGATGGTGGGTGTTGAGGCTTGTAAAATGTGATTTTAATTTAATTACTTTGTTCTATTATATTGTATATGTTGGGGGTTTAGTTCACAAGAAAAAAAAAAACAATTCTGAAAATTATTCCCAGAGAGGCAAAAAAATAAATGAATGCATTTTCAAAGTAAAGACCCAGCCTTCCAGCCTGACTGCACTGTAAGGCCTGTTAGGGTTCAGGTGACGTGTTCCTGTCAGAGTTTGACCTTAATGACTCGGTCCTGGCAGCGCTGGATAGTCTTGCAGAGATCCTCAGTACCCTGAGACTCCAGACTCTGGTGAAGGATCTGTTCAAATGTATACACTGCATCATCCATTTGCTGTAGGGACACAAAGAAAACATCTTTGGATTACAAGAAATATTTCAAAATAAAGCACATTTTACCACCCTTTGTTTTAAGTGTTGAATTATCTGTAATTATAACCTGGTCCGTTTATTTTATCACAATCAGCCTGTTTTTCCTCAAACAAGTCTGACTGAGTGGATCAATCATCAGACCTACAAAATAATCTGTCTTCTCCTTAGAAAACTTTTATTGAACCAACTGTACTTTGATTAGAATCTGAACTGGATTTATGACCTGGACTCCCTCTTTTCTTTGTGCAGTGCAGAGATGACTTGTTGTGTAAATGAACTGAACTCAATGAAATCTCCAAGCTTTTTAAAGCAACATAGGAAATTCAATCCTGTGTCAGAAATTAAACTGATCTTCATGACATCCTTACAAAATGAAATTAGGGGTTTTGGTTTCCTTAGTCTGATCCATTTTTGCTCTGATTTGATGCACAGCCATGTTTTTACCAGAACACTGTGGTCGTATTCACACCTGATAGCCCAGTAGTGTCTTTTAATGATGGAGGGTCATTTAACTGCTATATGAACATTAGACACTGAACAATTATTTTGCCAAAGATTCCTTAAACATGACTGAACAAAGCACACAGTCACCTTTCTCATGAGGATCTGGGCTCTTTGGATGAACACTGAGGGGCTAGAGACGTCAAACCTCTGCTGCAGACCCTCCAGACTCAGCTGTTCTACCTTTTCATAACAGCTCTGCATCTTCACCGGATGGAAGGCCAGCATGGAGATCTTCTCCATGTGCTGAGGAGGAAGAAGAAAAAACACCTACCAGTCACGATAAAGTGCTGTTGGAACATCAACAGGTTCAAATGTTTTTGTGTTTGCCCCCCCTCACCTGGGCCACCGTGTCTTTGGTCCCATTATTGAGGGAGTTCTTGCTCATTTCCACCAACTCCTTGAAGAAAACATCCCGGACCTCAGAGAAACCTCTGCTGGTTGGCTCCATCAGAGCATCCAGAATCGAGCTGATGTACGGCTGGATGCTCACCTTAAGCAACTTCTCCGCCTTGGGGAGAACCATGGCTGCAGGGGGGCAGGAAGCATCAGATGAAGAGTCAGTCTGTATCAAACTGGATCCACAAACGCTCACATTCAGAATGGACACATGGTCAACTTCTATCAGCGCGAAGGCTACAGGCTAAGCTGAGGTTCTTCTTCCATATTTTCAGCTGCAGACTGAGTCATTTCTACCTCCTCCTCTCTGTCAACGCTCTCTGGTTTTATTTAAAAGAGACGATCATCAGATATTGTCCAAGATTAACCTTCAGGGTGGATATAGCTGCTAGCAGCCTCACACCGATGACCTAGTTGATGTCATCATTTACCCAGAATGCTTTGTGTGTAAATAAAAATGGTTCCGTCCGTGTTAAAATATATTTTTAAAAATTTACAAAACTAAAACAGTGTACAGTATTTTTACAGTCTTTATTTTACAGTTAAAATGTATATTTATTAAATAAAGTCTAATGTTACAACTAACCGTGGATCCCTTTAAAGTTCAAAGTCTCTGACAACGCTCTGCGGGTGACGTAAACAGCTCCGCGACATGGCGAGAGACGCCTAAATTGCACGACACAACGAATCGATAATGAAATTCGTTGCTAACACTTTTAATAATCTATTTTTATCGATTTTATCGATTCGTTGTTGCAGCCCTGGAGAAAACACCAACAGCAGGAGGAGGGTCCTGCTGCAGCCACTACAATTATTGGACAGCAGGAACAGCTGATCGAGGTCAATGTTTACTATGTCAGAACTTATTCAGCAAATCTGTTTCCATTTCCACTTTTGCACATTTACTCTTTTTCAGAAAATCAAAAAAAAAAAACAACTCAAGCGAGCATAAAAACTTTTTTGTGAAATTGAGGACGTTTTCATTAATTTTGCAGTTTCCATCCAGCCTTCTAATACAATACTACTGAAGCTACTGATTCAAATACTCTCTCTGTAGTGGAGCTATCCTATTTTATTTGGATAATGTCTGTCAAAGCCGTGTTATTTTAAAAATAACTTTTTGATCATTTTAAAAATGTTTTGGTGTTAAAAATGTTGTTGATTAAACTGACACCAGAGTCTATATTTCCATTCAGAGGTGATAAGAAGTTGTTTTCAACAACAAAGGAGCAGCTCCTGACACTTTTCATTAAAGTTGTTTCTAATTAAAGGAAAGAAATGACATTTTTTCCCCACAGCAACAGAAAACAGGCCGTTCAGCTCCTAACCTTTGATCTTGTTGGAGACGTGCTCCTTGGATGTGATGATCTGGTCCATGTCTGTTCGGATGGAGGCCTCTAGTGAGGAGCGCGCTGCCTCACACGTGTGCACCACGGCCTCATACTGAGCCTGGCATTGGGTCTGCACCATGCTGTACACCACATCGCTGAGCTGCACACACAAGTCACAGCTCACTAAAACCTTCAGTTACATTACGCTGCATTATAAACACATATAAAAACACTTAAACAGCCTGAACTTGTACAGCTCTTCATCAGGCCTCTAAAGACTCTGAGGAGCAAAGAGAAGGTGGACGGAGCAGTTTCTCACCAGCATCCAGGTCCTCTGCCTCTCGTGCAGTTTGCCTTTGAGGCGGGGGGAGATGAGCTCTCTCAGCTCAGGGAGGAGGTCCTCCATCACCAGGTTCGACAGAATCTACAGGGAAAACTAAATCTGTCAGCACAACACAAAGTCAACTCCTTCCAGCTGGTACACATGGATTGTACTGGTATTTAAGTTTGGACTTCCTGCTGGACTCAAAAATGCTTTATGTTTCATTCATTCACACACTGATGATGATAAGCTACATTGTAGCCACAGCTGCTCTGGTTCACACTGACAGAGGCAGGACTGCCATGCACCAGCACCACTAGGGAAGGGCGATATACCATCAAAGAAATTCACAGTGGTAATAATTTGTCATCTCGTAATAAAAACAGTAAAATCCCTCTGTGTATACAGTTAATATGCTGGTGTTTCTGACCAACAATCTAAAGGTATAAAGCATACAGATGATCCTGCCAGCCTTATTTCTGCACTCTTGCACAAAAAAAGCATTTCAGTTTTTACATGTTCATTGGAATTTATTGAAATTATTATTATTATTTTTTTTAATCAGGTTGTATTTACAGTTGTACTACTTGAATAGCGTGAATTTTATACGCCAAGTTATTTGTGCTGTTTACACCATTTAAATAAATGTCAAATTTGTTCTCATATTTCAGACTTGTTTGATGGGGGTCAGCTTTGCAACACAGGTGAACTACTTGAACTTAATAAATCTACTATCTGATTGGATTCGTCACATAAGAGGTTACCAGCGGACATTCAGGCAGATGGAAAATATTATTGTCTGTCGACTCAATGTTCTGAAAACAACTGATTATAGAATCTGGCTCCCCGTACAATGGCCTTGAGAGAGAGCTGTTGACTCAATGCTTCC
>JAUBOC010000001.1:2010437-2020844 GCA_032275365.1 Anablepsoides cearensis
AAACTCTGAGGTGCAGTTGTGATTTATCAATGAAATTTGCGCAGAAACAAGCGTACGCACGGCTTTATAAATCTGAAATTTTTTTGGGCGTACGCCATTTTCAGCTTTTGGCCGTACGTTCATTTTTAGTATGGTTTCCACGCAATCCTTTATAAATCTTACCTCTGGTCCTTTAAAGTGGACCTGACTGCCAGATTTTGTAAAGTAGTCTGCTCACTCGTTACCATTAATGCCAGTATGTCCTGGTACCCATTTAACAGTAACACTGTTAACACTCCCCAGTTGGTTGATGCTTCAGCAAGCCAGTAATGATGTGAAGTGTGGCCCTCTAAGAGCTCTAACAGCAGCTTGGTTATCTGTTAGAATGAATATGTTCTTCTGTGTACACTGAAGGTCTTTCAGAGACTCCACTAACTGGTAGACTGCATATAACCCTAACTCTAACCCCAGATGTCAGCATGGACCCAGGACTAGTCTGCTGAACCTTGAGGGTCTGTTAGACCAGCTGTGAGCCAGTTTCTCATCAAAGATCCAGCATCTGTTTGACTCTGTTCTGTATGTATTCACTACTGGTACCATGTTCAAAAGGAGCCCACATCCTGCTGACATCAGACCAGCAGGGTGTCCATACAGCCAAGTCTACAGTCATGTGCAGTTTTGTTTTATTTACACCTCCTGTTTTGGTCCAAAACATTTTCTGTCAGTGATTGTATTAATTATTTTATTATTAGAACAGAAACGGGTGGACTCAGACCTTCACATGGTGTGACTGCATTTTTCTGCATGTCCTGGTAAATATATAACATTTTGAATGTTGTCATCTGATGCTACATGTTCTTTTTCCAACAATGACAGTATAACAGAAGCTTAAATATGATCTTAACCTTTACCTGACTGTATTTAAGATCATTACAGTCAAAACTACTGGGATGTGCATTGATCATACAAAGTTAAAGTGTTTGTAAAACAGTCAGAACAGTTTTCATAGTTTAAGTTCAGCCTGAATCATTACTAAATGGATGTAATGAATTACTGTCTGTGACACCTGTGTGTTGTTGAACAGCAGAGTCAAACTGGTTTAGGTTTGTTTATGCTGTGGTTATGCTGCTGTTGGTTAACTCACACTGACACAGTCAAACAGCACAAAGTGGGAGTTGTTGAACTTACGAAAATGCAAATGCCACCAGCGCCCCACTGACCACAATAAAGTCCAGAATGTTCCACAGGTCTCTGAAGTAGGATCCAGGATGGAGCAGCAGGCCCAGGTCTACCATCTGAACCAAAGTGAACACAGGTTTCATTATTGTACTCAGTACAACATCACTGAAATAAACAGAACCTGCAGGTGTCCCGTCTACAGCAAACAGGGAACTGAACCCAGGTTCTACTCAAAGGACTGGATCATACTTTGTAATAATCGGTTTTCTCTTAATGAGCCGCTAACGGCTTTATTTGTCTTAAAGCAAAATTAAGACTTTTGTAAAATTGCATTAAGTAATTACAAGTATGACTCCGCCCCCTGTGAGCAAATGGTGTGAATCAGAGCCCCAACAATAGTCAGGTGATGAAGCACATGACCCTCTGTAAACAATAGAGCTAATCAAGGCACTATAACAACCTATTGTTAGGCTGATGGCCCTCTTTTGCATGTGACTAACCTGTTTGTCACCATGTGGAGGCAGTGCTTATAAGGCTGAGTTCACCTGAAACTCCTCAGACTGAAGAAGGCTCTTGGAGGAGAGACGAAATGTTTCACTAAAGAAGAACCCGTCCAGATCCAGCAAAGTATTGAAATTAATTGTTTTTGTAATTCATCATCGATTCAGAAAATCCTCTGAACTGACTCGATCTCCTGTCAGTTTGTGCTTCAGTCGAGAGTGATCCAGAATGGCTTTAATTGTTTCTGGCCAGTCAGTGATAATTGCGGGACGTGTCACATGCTTTGGTTAAAACCAAACGTCAGGAGCAGAGACTGAAGTAAAGTGCTTTAGATTCTGACTTGATAAGGTGCTGTATAAGTTCAGTCCATTTACCATTCCTCTGCTCAGCAGCTCATCAGTCCAAACCTTTTTGCTGCAGGTGCACTGATGGAATGAAGGCTAAATAATGGTGAACTACTGTATGTGAATAGTTATATAATGGTTCAAGCCATAACAGAATATGTCATCTTTGGTGAAACTAATGACTAAATCCACATCAGGAGGTTCAGCACACAAACTCTTTTTATTTGAAAATAGGTTTAGTAGTAATGAGTAATTTGACAGCAGTGTGATGAGTGAGGGGGAGGAGCTTAGCCTTCAAGCCACACCTCTGACTCTGACTCCAGTATTACAGATTTTATGGCTTCAGTTCAGAACAAATTTATCTTTGTTTAACTTTACCTGTTATTTTCTGTTTTTACAATGATTTGTTTTTTTTGCTCAAAACTTTTTTAACATTTTCTGTACTTTAAAGAAAAAAACAAAGCAGTGTTGTGATAAAATCAGACAGGAAACCTGTTTCAAAGCTTTCATTAAGAATAGGGCTGCACAATATTAGGAAAACCTGTGATGTGTGATAACACTGCTAAATGTTGCGATGACGATATGACTTGTGATAAATGAACAAATACATATGTAATGTTTATATCTTTCTGCTCTGGGTTCAAAGTCAGAAAAACAACCTAAATAAAGCTAATCATTTCCATTCCAGCCTGAATTTTTCTTTTAAGTATGAAGAGACCTATCCAATTAACCAAATACATGAAGGGCTCCATTAGATTGATGAAATACTTCAAGCATCCGTCTGAATGACAAAACACATAAATGCAAACTTTTGAGTCAACCATTTATTGCAGTTTAAGCAGTTGTTGCGATATGTATATTGCGATGCGATTTATCGCAATGACGATAAATTTTCCATATATTGTGCAGCCCCAATTAAGAAGCATTGCTGGTACCGTGCTACAAACAGAGAAAAATACAAAAAGTTATGAGGGCTTACTTTGATCACCATTTCAAAAGTGAAAACTCCAGTGAAGGCATAGTCCAGATATTTGAGGACCTGTCAGAGAGAGAACCACCACAGACATGTCAGAATACAGGAAGTGAAGAGTTAAACACATGCAACTCTCTCTACTGACACAGGCTGAACTCAAGATCAAGTTAGCCTAAAACTGAACAAAACCTGAAGTTTGAGGGAATCCACAACTTTTAGATCTCTACCAGTTTGTCTTTCAGCTCTTCCTCTGTTTAATGCTCTGTTTTCTGTTACTATCACATCATTTTTGGTTCAGCTAAACTCAGCAGGTTTTCAGATTCCTGACATGTTGACACCTGGATCATCCTGACAGCCTGAGATATGACTTCATCTGTCTAATCAGGAAGACCTCTGGAAAATGAGCCGGACTCTTATTTTGATCTTTTTCTAAAGAGAATTCCTTGACATTGTCTAAAAAAGGAAACCTCAAACCACATTTGGACATTAGGATTTCACAGCTGCTGTTGAAAGAAGATTTCTGAATGTAAATTTAGGTTTTCAGCTCAAAATCATGGTTAGTTGTTGGTACGGCTCAGAAAAGTGCTTCAGTAGGATTATACAGTATTTCAGGTATTTACTTCAATAAATAAGATATTCATCATATTTAGACAAAATCCAAATATTGCTTTAATCCTCAGTTGAGTCACATATCATCAATCTCTAAACATTTTTACTAATTATTCTTAAAGCAACAAGTGGTGACATCATTAACGGTCTTCATGAAGTTTCTGTTTTGTTTTTATTCTGGTGCTGCTGTGATCAGAACCTCTGAGGGATTTTTCTGGTTCATTGTTTTTCTTTATCCCAACCACTTCCTGCAGAGCAGAGAGACCTGGTCCTCATTAATGTTCTGCACTCTGCTGACTGAGATGGTGTCTGGCAGGTTATTATTATTATTATTATTATTATTATTATTATTATTATTATTATTATTATTATTATTATTATTAGATAATAATACCTCTCTGTACTTTCATCATTTGTAGCTAAAGTTCAACCTTAAAGCAGCAGGAGTTTCTGTCCTGACATCAGTGGAATATTGTGTGATCAGCTGTACATGCTGATTATTTGTATATTATTATTATTTATATGGACATATGTTGCTCCATTTACACAGCTAACTCACAACAAGGAGGAGCAGATTAGTCTGGTGTTTATTTCACAACATTAAACTCTATCATATTTTACACCAGAGCAAAACTCATAAAAAGCAGAATCATATTAAAAAAGAAAGAAGACGGTTCAGTTGGCCTCACATTGTTGCGAGGAGCGTGTGTCCAGACGGGGTCCTCTGCTGCCAGGGCGATGCTGCTCATTGCAATGACAACCAGGATGGACATCTCAAAGTACCGCAGCGTCACAATGTAGTGACACAACCGCCTCACCCTGAGGACACAGGCACAAGAAACAGGAAGCAGCTGCAGCAACACTCTGATTTTAACAAAGACAAACGTTCATGATTCAAAATATCAATAAAACTGCAGGAACATTTTCCTGTGTACATCAGAAATGAAGACCATATTGGTTCTGTTTGAGGAGCAGATTTTAGAAGTCACTTACTGACCAATCATTTAACAGATGACACACCACGCTGTTTGCTCAAACAGCTGTCCTGAAGTCTGCACATGTTGGAGGGTAATATAAGCAGCAACTCACGGATTGGACTGTCCAAAGATGAACATTGAGCTGTGAGGCAGGATGGGTCTTGGTCCAGACTGACAGAGATCCTCCAAGGTCTTCTCATTCATAGGCACTGCTTCACAGTCAATACTGTTCACTGAGAACACAGAGAGACACACAAAACAAGATCCAGTCTTTACAGGTCCCATTATCAGCGTCTGGGTTTTAATGATTTGGTAGTTCTATTTTTAATTTTAGGTTTGTTTCTCTTTTATTTTATGTTTGTTTTCTGTGTTTTGTGATTGTTCTGTTTAGTTCAGTTAGTTGTCTTGTCATGAGTTAGTCTGATGATGAGCTAGGCTTTGGAGCTTGAGTTGTTCTTCCCAAAGCAGCTCCATGATGCATGGTGTGCCCAGAAGGGACCTCCAGGTCTGAAAACAGGCCTGAACAAGAAAATAATCACTGAACTCACATCTACAGGGATTGTCTCATGGTGCTGAATAATATGTTGTAACACCAGTAGATATTCTTCATGAATGAAACCTACAAGCTTGGAAATTCATAGAAATAAATGACGCTCGGGGTCCTCGGGGTCATGATTAAAAATAAACTAATCTAGCTTAGCTTTATCAGGTAACAAAACAAAACCAGTCAAAATGTGACAAACATGATAGAATCTAGTTGAAAAGACCAACAGCAGAACTGGTTTCAAGCTGAGATACATTTGCCAGATCTCAAACACAGGTACCAGAACATCATGTTAGATCAGCTGAAGAGGAAACGACCAGCTGAAGATGAAATAATCAGCTGAAGATGAAACTATCAGCTGAAGATAAAATAATCAGCTGAAGACAAACTATCATCTGAAGATGTAATGATCAGCTGAATATAAATTAATCAGCTGAAGATGAAATAATCAGCTGAAGACGTAACAATCAGCTGAAGATGAAATAATCAGCTGAAGATGAAATAATCAGCTGAAGACGTAACAATCAGCTGAAGATGAAATAATCAGCTGAAGACGTAACAATCAGCTGAAGATGAAATAATCAGCTGAAGATAAATTAATCAGCTGAAGATGAAATAATCAGCTGAAGATGAAACTATCAGCTGAAGATAAATTAATCAGCTGAAGATGAAATAATCAGCTGAAGATGAAATAATCAGCTAAAGAGGTACCGACCAGCTGAAGAGGTACCGACTGATAACCAGTCTCAGTCAGGCATTAAGACCTCATGTATCAGACATAAAGACACCAGACCTGTTCAGTGGAGGGGACTCTGAACCAGACACCCCACCATACAACACCCATCAGCTGAGCTATGGTGACCAAGAACACATCAGAAAAATGTGGCACTTGGTGCATGAGTTCTCCTCAAATGAAAATTTTGTTTTTCATCTTCTTACAGTGTAACAATTCTGTGTCACTGTCTAATTTCTTTAGCTTTAGCTTTGCATATGAGATTTCATTAAATATTTCATCTTGTTCTGCCTTGTCTTTGGCATTGCTCACTAGAAAATCCACCAACGTGATGCACAGGTGTGAAAAACAAGACAACATATGGAGCATGTTTCAGCTCATATGTTCACACTGATGCAAGTGCTGGTGTATGTGTGGGCTTTCACAGGTGTAACAGCCTTTATATACACAAATGATACACAGAAATAAGAAAGGGGGTTAGGAAACATCAACAATCACTTCTGACAACAAGGGGGCTAAGCTAGCTCAGTGTATCTGTGTTTTACCATATCTCTGAGGACCACACCCACCAGCATACGTTCATTTCTATGTATTTTTAGGTACTTAGATCCCTGCTGGCCACACCTAACTGTGTTATATCTCCAGCTCAGCTGACCCTGAAGGCTCATACAGAATGTCATACATGCTGTATACTAGCAGTCATTTCAAACAAATGAAAACACATCATCTGAAGGTAATGGTTGGTACTAACTTGGCATGTGTGACATGTCTCCTGGTGGGGAGGTGACAGTCACGGGAGGAATGTGGACGGAGGTTTGGTCTGTGCGTTGAACATTTCTCTGGTTGTCCGTGTCCTCTGGGAAGCCGGGCGTCCCCCCGGAGCCCTGCTGCTGGGAGGACTCTCCCTCAGAGTCTCCAAACCTGTTCCAGAAGCAGACGTGGCAGCTTACTGTTTGAAAGCACAGTTTCTCCAACAGGTGGATAAACAAGGATTGTGCTCTTTGTCATCATCAGTGATAGTTCTAATAACTCCAGGTGAACGCTGTCTGAACCAAGCTGTCACTGCAGCATGACTGAACCTCAGGCTTTAACAACTAATCAAGCTTTTCTAAAGAGTTTCAACATTCACAGCCAGAAGCTCTGCTCTCCAACAAGCTGAGCCTTTAGGAGGGCGTATCTGTAGTACTAATGTGTGACAGACAGTATCTGTGTCAGTGAGACGCTATCTTTAACAGGACAAACCTTCCAGTTTGGTGTAGATCTATCAGTCTGCTTTACATTTTGTCTCCAACACAAACTAATTCTGTTCCACCTGGAAAAACAACTTTGTGTTGGCTGTCAGGATTATATTCCAATCAGATTTTGGTAATTCCAAAAAGAAAAACAGTACTAAAAGTAAAGAAATGTGTGTTTAGCAGATTATTTCTTTGTTGTAACCAGTGGGGATTTTTCACCCTGTTTTACTTGAACGCAGCACCCCTGAAAATAAAAAACTCTCATTACTATTTTGTAAGGAACTTGTGTTCGAAACCTCAGATTCACCAACATATTGAATACATTTGTAACTAGAAACACTCGTAGAACGCACATCTCTGCCAGCGATGTTGAGTTTGGTTAACACTCAAAAATCTGTGTTTTCTCTGGACTTGAACGCATCACAGATGAGAAGTAGCTCTGGTCTCATTAGCTGCTCCGCTTGGTAAGAGCTCTCGCTGAATGACGGAACATGAGTTCTGCTGTATGGACTGTTTGAGTGGAGATTAGAAATATATGAGAGGAAGAGTAACTGTTAGGATTAGAAAGAATCCAGGTTTTTATGGAGGAATATTGTTTTCATGTAGCTGACTGTTGGTTTAAGCTTCAGCCATCCTAAATACTTCACGTTTATCTCAGGACTGTACACCTGGTTAACATTACAGACCTACTAGCCCACTACTGGAGTTTTATTAGATATTTTAAGCTACTAATAAACATGATGGATGATGATCATAACGATTTAGCTGGGCTAGGAGCGATTACTATTACAATTTCATTTAAGCATTTTTTTCTTAAAAGTTATACTACACTATGTTTTTCTTCACGGTCTCACGGTTCGATATTTTTTCAATAGAAAAATGAGCATGGGCAGTAGCCAAAGGCGGGGGACCTTGGCGCTATGACCCTGGCCTAACAAAACTGGCTCTTGGGACATGGAACGTCACCTCTCTGGTGGGGAAGGAGCCTGAGCTTGTGCAGGAGGTTGAGAGGTACCAGCTAGATATAGTTGGGCTCACCTCAATGCACAGCATGGGCTCTGGAACCGATCTCCTCGAGAGGGGCTGGACTTTATTTCACTCTGGAGTTCCCCATGGTGAGAGGCGCCGAGCTGGTTTGAGTCTATTTTTGGCCCCCTGACTTGGTGCCTGTGTGTTGGAGTTTACCCCGGTAGATATGATGGTAGCTTCCTTGTGCCTTTGGGTGGGGGGACGAGCTCTGACAGTCATTTGTGCTTATGCACCAAATGATTGTTCAGAGTACCCAGCCTTCTTGGAGTCCTTAGCAGGGGTGCTGGAAGGTGCTCCAGCAGGGGATTCCTTTATTCTGCTGGGGGACTTCAATGTCCATGTGGGTAATGACAGTGTGACCTGGAGAGGCGTGATTGGGAGGAACAGCCTCTCTGATCTGAACCTGAGCAGTGTTCTGTTGTTGGACTTCTGTGCTAGTCACAGTTTATCCATCACAAACACCATGTTCAAACATAAGGGTGTCCATAAGTGCACATGGCACCAGGACACCCTAGGTCGCAGATCAATGATGGACTTTGTAGTCGTGTCATCTGATCTGCGGCCGCATGTTTTGGATACTCGGGTGAAGAGAGGAGCTGAGCTGTCAACTGATCACCACCTGGTAGTGAGTTGGATCAGATGGCAGGGAAAGATGCCGGACAGACCTGGTAGACCCAAGTGTGTAGTGAGGGTTTGATGGGAATGCCTGGCAGAGGAACCTGTTAGACAGATCTTCAACTCACACCTCCGGGAGAACTTCACCCACATCCCAGCCGAGGCCATATTCCGTGCCTCAATTGTTGAAGCGGCTGCCTTGAGCTGTGGCTGCAAGGTTGTCAGTGCTTCTCGTGGTGGCCATTCTCGAACTTGGTGGTGGACACTCCGAGTTAGGGAGGCTGTCAAACCGAAGAAGGAGTCCTATCTGGCCTTGTTGGCTGGTAGGACTCTGGAGGCAGCTGAGGAGTATCAGTAGGCCAAGCGGGCTGCAGCCTTGGTCGTTGCTGAGGCAAAAGCTTAGATGTGGGAGGAGTTTGATGAGGCCTTGGACAAAGACTCACGATTAGCTCCGAGGAGATTCTGGCAAACCATCCGGCAGCTGAGGTGGGGGAAGAAGCACTTCATTAACACTGTGCTCAGTGAAGGTGGGGTGCTGTTGACCACAACCAGTGGTGTCGTCAGGAGGTAGAAGGAATACTTCTCGGACCTTCTCAACCCCTTCTATGGAGGAAGCAGAGTCTGAGGACTTTGGGGCTGGTCTGTCCATAACTGGAGCTGAGGTTGCTGAGGTGGTTAAGGGGCTCCGCAGCGGCAGGGTTCCAGGGCTGGATGAGATCAGCCCTGATTTCCTCAAGGCTCTGGATTTTTTGGGGCTGTCCTGGTTGACACGACTTTGCAACATTGCGTGGACATCGGGGGCAGTGTCACTGGATTGGCAGACTAGGGTGGTGGTTCCTCTCTTTAAAAGTGGGACTGGAAGGTGTGCTCCAATTACAGGGGCATCACTCTCCTTAGCCTCCCCGGTAAGGTCTTTTCAGGGGTACTGGAGAAGAGAGTCCGATTGATAGTCGATCCTCAGATTCTGGAGGAACAACGTGGGTTCTGTCCTGGCTGTGGAACACTGGACCAACTCTTTACCCTCACTAGGATCCTTGAGGGGTCATGGGAGTTTGCTAATCCAGTCTACATGTAATTTGTGGACTTGGAGAAGGCATTCAACCGTGTTCCTCGAGGTACACTGTGGGGGGTTCTACGCGAGTATGGGATTGGGGGTTTGTTCAGTCTCTATACAAGCAGTGCGAGAGTTTGGTTAACATTGCCGGTAGTAAGTCTGACCCCTTCAGAGTGGGAGTTGGACTCCGCCAGGGCTGCCCGTTGTCACAGATTCTGTTCATGCCTTACATGGACAGAATTTCTCGGTGCAGCCAGGAGGCGGAGGAAGTCCGGTGGCCTCAGGATTTCATCTCTACTGTTTGCAGATGATGTGGTTCTGTTGGCGTTATCATGCCAGGATCATCAGCTCTCACTAGAGCTGTTCAAAGTCGAGTGTGAAGCGGCTGGGATGAGAATCAGCACCTCCAAATCTAAGTCCATGGTCCTCAGTCGGAAAAGCATGGATTGCTCTCTCCAGGTTGGCGGTGAAGTTCTGCCTTAAGTCGAGGAGTTTAAGTATCTTGGAGTCCTGTTCACTGGTGAGGGAAGAATGGAGAGTGAGATTGATAGACGGATTGGTGCAGCTTCTGCAGTTTTGCAGACTCTGTACCGGTCTGTTGTGGTGAAGAGGGAGCTGAGCTGTAAGGCAAAGCT
>JAUBOC010000001.1:2235635-2248171 GCA_032275365.1 Anablepsoides cearensis
CTTCTACATGCTTTGCAAGTGGGAAAACCTGAAAAATCAACAGTGTATCAAATACTTGTTCTCCCCACTGTACATATATCTGTTCAGTTTCAAATAATTTGACATAATATTTCAGAAAACATCATAGAAAATAAAGAAAACTGAATGGGTTGTAAAATATGATCCAAACAGGATATAAAGATATCTCTGCTTTAACAGGAGAAATTCTACTTTTCTGCAGAGACTCCAAGTGCACAACAAAATGTATTTAACAGCTAAAAAAGCCAATTCATCATGATATGCTACCTTTCGAGCTACAAGCTATAATACTGGACTAGGTCTGGACACACGCTGTTCTTTTTTTTCATATCACAGATCTGTCTACGCTTCTGTATGGACCTCAGAAAACACAACAGTCAAAAATCAGCCAATTTAAATATAAAGCAACAGTTTGTTTTAGGTAACAGCCGAGTATCGTCCACATACTTAAAGTACATCACAGCATGGTTGAAACCTTGGCATTAATTGTTGGAGTCAGCCTAGTTTGACTGATAGACCAATTCCAATGATGTTTTCAAAAAACTGTGAAATCTGTTGAGTAGTTCATGAAATATTTTGAGAATTTTCATTTGATGTACCCCTCCACAAAACTGCCACCTTGTGTTCGGGGGAGAGGTTTGAGTACCGAATCAGTATCAAACTGCACACTACAGAGAAACCTTTGTTTTACTTTTGTCCACACAAAGAAACATCTTTTGTTGTTTAGTTCAAAAACAAAATCAGGCTGCATGCTCCCACTGCAGCTGGTAAGTTTGTGGCACAACACCTGTTCCATTTTACCCAGAATGCACCTGTTCATCCCCCGCTGCCCAGGCCACTGTTCTAAAGGTCATTTATTTAAATGTGCTGTGATGTTTCTGTCTGTGTGCCTCCTGCTCCAACCTCAGGTGGTGATTGAGAAATCTAAAGGGGAGATTTTGGGCGTGGTCATTATGGAGAGTGGGTGGGGCTCCATCTTACCCACAGTAATCATTGCCAACATAATGCATGCTGGGCCAGCTGAGCGGTCCGGCAGGCTCAACATCGGGGATCAGATCATGTCCGTTAATGGAACCAGTCTGGTGGGGCTCTCGCTGTCAACCTGCCAGAACATCATTAAGGTACAAATATAACAGCACAATAAGAAAAAAAAAACATAGTGTGTACAACTACAATCTTCTTACAAAAAAAGGGGGAAAGAGTAAATGGTGCCCGGTTCTGAAGAATCATAAAAATGGGATAACCAGCACTCCAAAAAATATCATGTTTTTAATAAAGGCAGAAAACAGGACAGGTTTCAGCTACATGCAGTCGTCAGCTTGTTACAGATCATCAGACAAACAATGAGTCTATATAAAGAGGTTAAAGAACATCTAAGCCAATCACAAACAGGTTGAGTAATCAGCCCAAAAGAGAAGCATCTGTGACAAACAAGCACAACTAGTAACAAACTATGATAAATTTACATAGGAATACATGAAATCACAAAAAAGTTACCAACTACTGGGGACTACTTAGTTACAGCTGACTGCTTCACCCCTCTTCCTCATTTATTGCCTCAATTACCTGCTGGTAATTTTCTTTGTTTAAGTTGTGCTCAGTGTAGTGATATAATTAAACATAATGTGTTTCTACATCCTCATACAGGCAAAACGTTCTCTATTTTACACAGAATTACTTGTCAAAGTAAATATGTTGTGTATTTATTGAAATATCCTTATAGCCTGGTCTATATAGACCAAACTACAAGAGATTAAAAAAATTAAGTTTTCAGAACATGAAAGCAAAATTTGTACTAAAGATGAGAGATCTCCTGTTGCCAGACATTTTATGACAGCTGGCCATAATATTTGCTCCATGAAATTTCAAGCCATAGAAGTTGTGCCTGCTCAAAATCACAATGTTTGGCCGTGATGTATGTAGTGCACCAGCAAACATGAAGGTGGCTAAGCTAAGAAGCTAACAGGAAATTGTGTGCTGTAAACAACCGTTCTCCACTGAGAGAAGTACCGAGCTGAACAAGATGGCTCTAAATGAGGCTGCAGCTTTGAGAGACAAATTTAACTTAGTTTAAATTTAATTTGGAAGTCTTGTCAACATGGACTGGCTTCATGCACTTCCACCTCTGCCCTTGCTACAGGCAGACTAAAACAGCACGGAAAATCAACGTCATCGTTCACAACCACTCCTGTTCGCTGATTGGCCTGGAGAAATCCTTGTCTATGAGAGAAAGTCCAGATGGAGCAGAGAAGGGAAACTAGAATAGAGTTGAACTGTGTAGGAAGGCAAGGGACAGGCTAACAATTGGTAGAAAAAAAAGTGTTCTGAATGTCCTCTTTAGAGGACAAAAGGACTTGGTTCAATAGTAGTGAGAGGTGAGATTTATTAGACTTTACAAAGGTCTTTTATAGAGGACAAATTTGAACTTCTGGTAGTTAGGAGACTAAATTAGAACAAGGTGACTGTGAATGGTTGTTTATCTCTGTGACCCTGTGATTGATGTATCAATGTATGTATTGATGGATGAATGGAGACTTGTACACGTAAAGATTTACCAGATCCTCCATGTTTTTTTCCCTGCAGGATTTAAAGAACCAGTCTCGGATCACTCTGAGTATTGTAAGATGTCCTCCAGTGACCACCGTCCTCATCAGACGTCCTGCACTCCGTTATCAGCTGGGATTCAGTGTCCAAAACGGCATTGTGGGTAACACCAAACCTGGCTGTTTTTTAATGATCTTTGCAACCTTTTATCTGCTTGATTAATGAAAAAACAACTGCATCCCTTCAACAGATCTGCAGTCTTATGCGTGGTGGTATTGCTGAACGAGGAGGGGTCAGAGTTGGACATCGCATCATTGAGATCAACACCCAGAGTGTGGTGGCAGTCCCCCATGAAAAGATCGTCCAGATCCTGTCCAACACTGTGGGAGAGGTGAGACTACACTGGCTGTGAAAACGGTCCACACCTGTTATTTATTATTGTTTTTTATTATTGACCTTATTGTAAGGAGCTTTTTTTTTTCATTGTTGTTTCTTAGACTAGAGAGGCACAATAAAAGTAGAAAAAGTAGACCCCCGCAGCTTCACGAGCGGGGGTCATATATACAAACACTACACCATTGATCTATATTACTGGATTGGACATCACGTGACTTATCGTGCGCCGCACAGGAGCCATTACTATGCATTGAGTTTTGACTCAGGAACATCCATGAATGGTGGTAAAAAGGAGATTCAGCAGACAGTCACACAAAGAATATCAAAAAGGGATGAAATGTCTTACCATAAATTGTCAACAATATAATAATAAGATCCCAAGATCAAGGTTATCACATTTTACAGGTGATTAAAATATTATTTTATTTTAAAAACTGTCGGAGATGCAGGAAGTAGGTCAGTTATTCAGCTTGATTTTGACAACTTTATGTCGGTTAAACCCAGGAAAAGACAAAGTAGCTGTTCCAAGAAATTATTATTTTTTTATTAATATCATTATTTTAGGATAACAATGTAGTATAAATGATGGACAGTAAATTTACCTTTACTACTACTAGGCTGTACTAGATCTATATTACTGGACTGATGTTCTGTCCTGTCAGCTTATGATATATATATATCCCGTAGTTTATGATTATATATCAGAGTAAAAATCTCCATAAATTTTTTTTTTTTTTACCTCCACCGTACATTTCATAAGTGGTGGAGCGTCTGACCATTTATTTTACAACCAGCAGGAAGAATTTATCTTCACTTCAGCGAGAAGAAGAACCAGGAAACAAATGCAAAATTAGAATTTAATATAAATAAAATAAATGTGGTCAGCTCCTCCACCACTTAGCTTACCAAATGTATGGTATATTTGTATATAAGTGGAGCTCATTCTTCTGTTTCCTTTTAAGAGCAATCATTTCAGATTTTGACCGAAAGTCTAAATTATAACTGAATTTCAATACTATGACATATATAAGTTAGTTTTCTGTGGCAGAAAGGAGCTTGTACAGTAAATACGTTAGCAAAAACCTATAATGAAAAGTTTCCAGACTGCTTATTGATTTTTCTCTTGGGCGAATACATATGTTTTACATATCACAACATCGGCAATTTTCTCAGCTTTAATTTAAGCCATATTTTATAGAAATCGGATAAGAAATGAGGGAGCTACAAATATTTTTGTGACAGATTGATGCGCATCCCGCATTGAAACTGTACCGTTTTGTTGACATGACTCAGTGCATAATAATGGCTCCTATGACGGCGCGTCGCTAGCTATAACAGCGACAGGCGATGTCCAATCCTGTAATATATATCAATGCACTACACCTCTATAGAGTAGGTGGTGATAGCAGCTTTAAACTGCAGTGTTGAGGTGGTTACACCAAAAGAAGACTTAAGCACATGACTCTGCGTGTCAGCACAGGTGACGCAGAGTATGAACCACGTTTTAGTTTTTTTCTTCCAAGTTTGGCGTTTCAGAAGATAGGTGACTGTGGAGGAGCCACCGCAGAAATAACTCTTAAATAATAACTTAACTTTAATAACTTAAAATGACTACATGCTGTGACATTCTTGGAGGGGGTGATGTCTTGTTGGCTGTTAGTTTTGCAACATTTATTTAAATTAAATACATTTTGTAACATTCATGTCTCAGACTGCAACACACATCCTGTCTTTATCCCGCTTCATATCAGGGATGTTTTCAATGATAAATATGATTTAATGCAGTAAAACAGCAGAGGCATCAGTACATGTGGTCATCAGTAAAATGTCTTCTATAAATATCACCTGATGCTGCTTGTTTCAGATCCACATGAAGACCATGCCTGCTGCCATGTACCGTCTGCTGACCGCCCAGGAGCAACCTGTTTACATCTGAGAAGTCCTGAAGCCAGAGTCCACCTCTCTGCAGCTCAGTCTGAGCTCTTAGTTATGTTGATTTGATGTTTGTTTGTCCTGTGGGAATTTAAAGGTTCTATTTTTATCTGTTTTCACTAAGACTTTTCTTACTGTGGCTCATAGTTATAACTACTGATTGATCATATAAACCTATAGAATTATAAAACTGCTGTATTCATGGTTCACTGTTGTAATGTATGTAATATATGTACTCCAAGTTTATATTGTTTATTTTAGACAAATAAAACTCTTAAGTCTGACCTGAACCCAGACAGCTCAATGAGTATGTTCATGTTGTAAACAGTCATTATATCAACAGACCTGGTGGTTTTTTTATATGTATTTTACTAAACTATTCTGGTCAGTTCAGTTTATTTATACAACTCAGCTTTACAGAAGTCATCTCAGAAAAAAAATTAATACAAATCAGAAAAACAATTCAAACCCAATCAGCCAATTTATTACTGGTAGCAGCATTTCTGCTCATTGGACTAAGTGGATACCTGACCTATCATGAAAGAGTCGGCAGCCATTCGAGCTGTGATGAGGCTGCCTTGCCTCTGTAATGAAGAGATGAGTAGTAACTAGTTAAATTTACTCATTTACTTGAGTAACTTTTTGGGAAAAACATACTTTTTGGAGTTCTTTTACTACACTGTACTTTTTACTTTTACTTTTTAATTTCTGGATACTTTACCCACTGTAACTTCACTGAATAGAGAACAAGCTTATTTTCACCAAAAATTCACCAGACCCACAGTTTCTTTTTTAGTTTCAGAAATTTTATAGTGAAAGAAACTGATTTGGAAAAATGTTTATTTTGCCTAAATTTGTTATTTTGTAATTATGTCATTTATATGAATTATTTTCATTTTGATCTTTAAAATACCATCATTTCAACATAGCTTTATATTTTTGGTTCATCTAATGATGTAATTTTAAATATTAAATGATTGATGTCATGATCTCAGTATTCAAGTACTACTAAGTACTTGAGTAGCCTTTTTACCGAATACTTTTTTACTCTTTCTTGAGTCACTTCTTGGAGGACTACTTTTTACTTTTACTTGAGTAAAAAAATGTTGAAGTAGTGCTACTCTTGAGTACAGTTTTGGGGTACTCTACCCACCTCAGGTAATGAAATACGTTGAGCTGTCAACACTCAGACACTTTTGGAGCAGAACCACAAACTGGAGGAGATCCTTGCTGAGGGCTGCAGGTCAGCTGTGGATCCGGAGCTCGCTGGCAGAATGGTATAGATCTTGGAGAAGTTGAACGCTCGGTGAGGCGTGAACCACCAAGAAATTCTGATGATTGGAATTCACTATTGAGAGATTCCAGTGAGACTAAGGTGGGCGTAATCAACAGTGTCAGCCTGTACCAAAACAATCGTGATTATCTGAATCTGGGGGTCAGCCTTGAAGGCTGGATATCTCAAACTCTCCTGGATGTTATGTAAACTGATGCTCTGTACCCACCATCCCCTCTCCCACTCATGTCTGTAAACTGGTGTCTGAGAGTCACCAAGGTTGACCTGATGAAAACTACACCTCTATCAGGAACTATGGCGGGGCTGTTGGGATCTGTTTTCACAGTCTTAATTCACAGATGATGATAAAAGTGAGTTGGATCAGCATCATTTTGACAGCAGGATGTTTTCATGTTAATCATTTTCTCCAGCTGGTTAAACTCACACACTTAAACTGATTAAAAAGGAGCTGTGATGGTTCAGAAGGAAGATCAGGGATCAGGGAATTCTCACAGGTTTTAGTTTTTAGAGTCTCTGCAGATGAGCTGCAGCTCCATCAGGGTTTTCTTTGTCCTCCTCACTTTGTGACTTTGGGTAGAAAACACTTTGATGGCAGGTTCTCTGAGCGTCAACTTCCTATTCCATAATAATAAATTTACTGAAGCTCATGGTTTCTGATCTGTAATTCTCCACAACTTTATCTCTGACCTGTGCAGAGTTCTTGGTCTTCAGGCTGCCTTTAAGTTGTTAGACATGTTGTGAACCTGGAAGCAGTTGTAACAGTCAAATGTCACTGGACTAATTTAGTCCATTACTGATCATTAAATTAAAATTCCATCTAAACTGCAGATTCTAAGGAAATAACAGACAGGACACCACAGGGGGGTGAAAACTTTTGCCAATAACAGACAGCAAAGATTCTGCAGGCTCAGCTGATGCTAGTTAAATAAATCCTTTCAGAACCACGATCTTTCAGTTGTTTACTAAAATATTTTATTGTTAAAGTGAAGAACATGAAATAAAATACATGGGCTTGAACTTTTAGTTTTTATTGTAAATTATTGCCATGTTTTTCCTCTATTTAAAAATGATTGTACATGTGTTTTTAAAATGAGAGCCACGTCAGGCTGAAAGGTAAAAAACACAACATGTTGCATGCAGTATGTTGCATCAGGTCTAAACAGGTTATAATACAGACTGAAGAGCTTTAAATAAATAACACTACATTGCACTCCCTCATACAAATCCATAAAAACTGACTGTCAGAAGGGACTAATAAATTATCAGTATTTATAATTAGATTCGTAACAATTTATTAAATCATTCACATTGTGTTCAGTATTTTTGTAACATGTTGCCTTATTATACTGTAGAACCTCTAATTAGGAGTTTAATTAGTTCCAATGGATGATTTATATATTGAAGATTTGCATTTTCAATAAATTGTCATTTTAACAATAGAAATAAAAATCATTTGTTCCAAGAACTGCCTCAAACACATGCACAGCTGCTACCCAAAAACACTGCAGGACATTAAAGTCTGGTCATTTTGAAGTGATGTTCAATCCAATAATTAATTATCAATAAACAGTACCTGAGCAGCTGTGCTGTCAGTCAGAGCACAGACTGGAGAAAAGGACAGAAGTCCTGGTCCAGGCAAGGCTAACAGTTTCTCAACAACATACCATCATGAAACAATGCTGCGTTAGCTACACAATATTAAATTGCTACACTTGAGCATGACACTGTTTGTTTAGTGTGCAGCTTTTTTCTCAACTGAATGTTAGGGTTACTGTGCTAACATCTGTGCTCTAAGCATACAGTGCCTGAAGTGTTCAGAGTGTTTAGTCAGTCCAAAGTGTGACTGAACTTCTGCTGGACTGATACATTCAGCAGCCTCAGGAAACCAACAGAACCAAAGAAACATGGACAAAATATGCTTAATAAAACAGAAACAAACTAAACAACTGTAGTCATGTAAGTGTAGTTCTTTAATATTAGCTAATGTAGCGTTCCTTTGCACTTGTATGTTGTTTTTAAGAAAGAATTGTTTCAAATCTTGAAAAATGTATTTAACAAGCCTGGATGAAGACTTATCTTTTTCTTTATATACACTCAGATGGCAAAAAGTAATTGATGTTCATTAGTGCATTAGCATCAATGCTGCTGTGTAGCTAATGTGCATCAAAGTGACTGGGAGGTGGGAGTCAATCTGTGACTTGGAAGCCCAAATGTCATTCAAATAATGAAACATTTGTGTTTGAATATGTTTATAATTAGAGGTTCTGCTTGCATTGATCGGTTTAAAATTCACCTAAATGTTAGCGAGTCACTTCCCCTCTTTATTCGGACCGATGCTGACTTTATTCAATCAGAACTGAAGGACAGTTCCACGTCAGTTTGTTCCCTTTCAGGACTGTAACAGATACAGACTCACTGGTGCTGATGAATCTGTTTATTAGTTAAAAACAAGAGATATTTGACCTAAGGCATTGAGAGACCTGAGAGAGAGTCTGACACCAGACACACGACTGGTTCTGTGTGGAAACACCAACAGGTGTCAGCTCAGATCACGCTCAAATAGTCCCTAATGATGAGAATTCACTCCATCCTCTCTCCACACTGACAGGAAGTAGGCTGTACTATGACTTGATTCAAAGGTTATCATGTACTATTGTCTGAAATTAGCACTACTGATAGCTAACTTGACTCTAAATCTGTATCTAAAGGCATCTTTAGTGTTGAAAGGGTGGTCTCAGGATTGCACACCGATGACGATGTCTAACCACTTCCTGTATGCTACAGCAAAGCTCCTCTGCTCAGAGTTACAACAGCTGTCCAGTATACTGTTAATAAACCCGTGTTCAGTTTGCAGGGTCAGGGGGCTGGGCGGCAGGACGCCTCTCCTCAGTCGCTTGTTGTCTTGTGGGTCTGCCAAGAAAACCCGGTCCACCTCCATAGGTGTAGCGGTGTGCCTCTGACTGTTCAGACTCTCCTCCTGGCTGCCACCTGTTTGACCTGCGGGGTCACCTGAGTCATTGTTACTGAAGTCATGGTCTCCACTGCTGCTGCAATGATGCTTCTTCCACTGGTGCCACAGGTAGAACACATGACGCCTAAAACAAATACAAACACCACATGGACATCATAAGGACATCGGTTAGACGTTGTAGCTTATTTTCAGTTTACAGACGAGTAAATAAAGCTTTCAATTGTTTAGCCAAAAGTGTAACCCAAATTAAAAATGTCTGCTTTAACAAACTAACCATGATAACAGGAGTAACACCAGTATGTCCTATCCCCTCAGTGCTGCAGGGTTATCTTTGGTAATACAGAGAGTTGTCCCTGATAACGACACAGCTCTTCTACTTTTCATCAGTCCTGCATCACTTCAAACAGCCATCTATACCTCTGTATAATGACTGTCTATAAACAGTGAACATGTAGTCCAGTTGATGCCAGTCTTCACTCTGCAGGCAAATGTGACCACAGAGAGTCGGTCTTGGACCGTGTCGATACTAAAGTTAGTCCATCAGTACTTTACTTTTAGCACGTTGCTTCATTCCAAGAAAGAAATGCTGCACTGGAGCATCCAGCCAGAGGTAGGTTCAGATAATTATTTAACAAGCTCAGCTCTCTGCATGCAGGTCGTATCAGTGCTGTGGAGAGTTTACTCTGGAGAAAGAAATGTTTTGCAAAAAAAAATCACAATGGAGAACTAAGACCTGCAGCGTGAACTCTGTCAGTGTGCCCCAGGGCAGCTGTGGCTGTAGCTCACTGCCATCAGTGTGTGAACGTGTGTGTGCATGGGTGAATGTCTGAAGTGTAAAGCGCCTCTCATTTTGACTTTGTCTAAGTGGATTTGATAAGGCGCCATATAAGATCAAACCATTTACCATTTGAGACAGTGCAGTTTGATGTGTCATGGAAAGTCCAATAACTATGTCAGGATGGCAGGAGCAGATTTTATGGGGGCTGACGCAAGAACATATTTTTGGTTTTTGGTATTTGAGGTAGATTTTTTGCAGAGGCTGTCTAGACCCTTTTTACAGTCAACAGCATTATGTCCTAAGGGCGTTGTTACATGGAAATGGGGCGTCTCAATGGCCCTCTAGCTAAAAGCAGTGGTGGGATGTAACTAAGTACAAATACTTTGTTACTGTACTTAAGTACATTTTTCATGTATCTGTACTTTACTTAAGTAGTTTTAATCATGGGTACTTTTACTTCACTACATTTTACATTAAGTATCTGTACTTTCTACTCCACTACATTTCTGTAATGTGTTGAAGTACAAGTTACATTCACATCATGTCACATGATTTTTGATTTGTTTGTTTAGATTAAAAGTAATCAATGGTGGGAGGAGAATTGCTGTAATTGGTCCACTGAACCAATCCAAAGCAGTAAAATACCACCAGACCCTCTTTCAAAAAGAGTGGGGTGATTCTGCATCACCTGCTGGAGCATCAGTAGCACCAACAATCCCACCATGGAGAGACAGCCAGAGGAAATGTGCCCCTCATGGCCTTATTTAAAAGACTTATTCAAGTTAACCAGTTCAAAAATCAGGATCTGATAGAGGACAGCTTCTGTAGCTGTTGTCACAATGTCTGATGATTCACAGATTCAAAAGTGTGAACAGTGTCACAGAGGAACACAAAAACATGTTTTATCTGCAGCATTGTTCACTAAAATGACACCATTGATGTATTAAAAATATACATACAGTAGGCTCACTTCATATTGTAGACCATTAGGGAATACATTAAGCAAGTACTTTTACTTTAATACTTTAAGTACTTTTAAAACCAAGTACGTACTTACTTTTACTTAAGTAAAAATGTTAATGTGGTACTTTTTACTTTTACTGGAGTACATATTTGTCTGTTTACCTGTACTTTTACTTAAGTACAGTATTTGAGTACTTTCTCCACCACTGGCTAAAAGCCATGCCAAGTGCCAGTCTACTTCTTCAGAGCTCCAGTTTCACTTTCAAACTCTCATGATGGATAAAAAGCCTGCAGCTTTGGCAGCTCTTAACAAACTGGGTTAAAAAGACACCGTCGGTGCTGGTAGCAGGGTTCATGCAGGTTTCAGTAAGTTAAATTTAAGAACTTTTATAGACTTTTTAAGATCAGGAATGACATATAAGACCAAACTGACACATTAACAGAAACATTCAAATGGTCCCAGATATTTTAACATAAAAACCTTTTATTGCTATCAGTTTAGCTATTAAATAATATTTAATTTTAATACAAGAACACTAAATTATTTTAAAGAAACAGTCATAACTATGAGACCATCATGTCGACTGAACTACTTTGAATTTTGGGCGGGTGAACAAGCTGTTGTATGCGGTGGGTTGTAGCAGCATAGAGGTTGAAAACATGGAAGTAAAGTATACCAATTTTTGCCTGCAGGTTTGTACAAAGACTTGTACTAGCAAACCTAGCACCTCATGCAGACAGATCGCATCAACCTCTGATTACGGCACTTTACTCCATGCTGCCAGCGCTTCTCCGGAATGATAGAAAGTAAAAAAATTAAGATTTGACAAAATTAAATTTAAGACCCTGCATGAACCCTGTAGTAATGCAGTCTGTTAAAGGGGCAATATTATGTGTTTCTGAGGCATATATTTAAATACTATACCATAATAAAGTATCTATGTCACCTTTAGTTCTTATTAAAATGCTGATTTTAGATTTACAGGGTTCCCACACCTTGGTCAACATCAAATTCAAGGACCTTTCAAGGACTTTCCAGTACCAATTTCCTCAAATTCACGAACCACGCGCAACAGCAATTTCCTGCTGCTTCCGCAGAATGTTACCAATAAACAGGTTTAATATCCTGTAAATTCAATAAAAAACTGAACAACATCAAAGTTGTTGAGTCAGAATCAATGAAAGAAAGTGTTTTAAATGTGTTCCCTACATTCATATCTACAATACATGGACATGTAATTATGTCCTGGAAGGTTCAGCAGCCCAGTTTAGGAGGAGGGGATGTAAACATGTGCAGACGCTCTGTGAGGACAGGAGGAGCTGTGATGCTTCACCTGGGCTCAGAAAGACCCGCCCTACTCTGCTCTAATAGGTTAAAACTATGACCATGGCTCACGTTATTTGTTGAAAGCCACGTCAGTTTACTGTAATCCTGAGTTACCCACTGCAACAAATGTAAGTTTTTATTTTATTTTATAATAAACATTTATTTATTTTTACAGTTGATGAAAATCAGTTGTGTGAACAGAGAACTTCAATCTCCCCCCCAAAATTCAAGGACAGGTGTAATTTTTGGCTGTTTTCACAAACTTTCCAGGGCCTTGAAATCATTTTTTCAAATTCACAAACTTTCAAGGATT
>JAUBOC010000001.1:2394368-2406385 GCA_032275365.1 Anablepsoides cearensis
CTCACCCTCAGAGGACAGACCTGTCTTACATTCAGAGGACAGACCTGTCTTACCCTCAGAGGACAGACCTGTCTTACATTCAGAGGACAGACCTGTCTTACCCTCAGAGGACAGACCTGTCTTACATTCAGAGGACAGACCTCAGAGGACAGACCTGTCTTACATTCAGAGGACAGACCTGTCTCACCCTCAGAGGACAGACACCAACACAAAGCCCCATCCTGCTGCAGCTCTGTAAGGTTCTTCTTAAAGGCAGAAGGTTTTAGGAGGAACCACAGCAACATTCAGACCAGACGTCTTCCATCAGCAGCAGGATCTCAGAGTGACTCATGATGTCACCTGGGGCCTCATAGATGAAAGAGTGCCGCTTTCATGCTGAAAGTTGGCGTAAGGACAAAAAAGTCCAGATTTATCAAACTGTGCACACATGTTTCTATGCTCCTCTCCTGCAGACATCACATGGAGCAGAGCACCGCTGCACGTGCTGCTGTGCTCTGCTCCATACCTAAAGAAATATGGAAACTAATGTAAATACATGACAGTCAGGCATCTACCCTGTGTCCAAATAACCTCTGATAAGCACAGATCAACTGTATTGTTTCATCATGCTGTGTTCAAACAGTGCAGTTTATGAATTAGGTGGAATCTGTGGTAAAAAATGTCAGAAAACAGATAAGAGTTTTCCATTTGTTGCCTCCTGCAGAGGACAATTTAACAATATGCTATAAAACCTTCCATGAGTCGAAGCTTTTAAACGCTGAATAAAGCATTTGACCTTTAACACTGCGGCAATAGAACATAGACAATCTGCTTGTGTTTAAAATGAGCCAGTTACTTACTTGTAGACTCTGGTGTTGTAGTTCCTCTCCCCTGGGAATCCGAACATGCCACAGATGACCCTGCTGTTGAACTGAGTCCACTCAGAGTTACAAATCTGCTTCCATCTGCCACCATCTTTCACCTCCACATAGCCCTCCGTGACGGGGATTCGTTTACGGTACGACGACAGGATGGGCCGTATGCGCACATCCTCCACTCCAATATCTAGGTTCTGCAGGAAAACACAGACACAAGTGGCTCCAGAAAAATGTTTGCTTTCTCCACTGCGTATTGAGCAAACATGTCAGGGCTCTAAGTGAAATAAGGTATATAACACACAACAACAAGAAAACAAATAACTAGAGAAATTGCATTTCCTGCAGCTAAAAAGCTGCTGAAACTGAGCTGAAAATGATTAATAGCAAAATGTTAATGAGAGCTCTTTTTGAATAAATGTAAGAAGCAAAAAATTAAATTAAAAAAAAAAAAAACAAACGGTAAAAAGGAGCACAAATCTAGTTGAAAACAAACAGCTAAAAGCTAAAATAGCTGAATATAGCAAAAAACATATGTAAGAAGCATAAGTAGCACAAATTAGCCAAAAAAAGTATAAGAAATTAAAAAATAAATTAAAAGAATAGCAGAAAGAAGCAGATCTACAGTTAAAGTTGCATAAAATAGCTAAACTTAGCATAAAATATGCTAAAGGTAGCAGGCACATTTGAAAGTGTAAAAAAATTAAAATTAGCACAAAAAAAGCATACAAGAACAAAACAGTAATAATTTGTAGTAAAATAGCCAAAACAGCTGAAATCTTCAATAAAACAGCTAAAAAGTAGCTGGGAAATTTTTAATTAGCATAAGGAAGCATAAGGAGCACAAGTTTGTTGAACTCAGCTGAAAAAGTTGTAATAGCTACAAAACAATTTAGCTTTAGCTAATAGCAGCTAAATATTACCTAAATTGCAGGAACTAGCTGAATATGACAGAAAGCATATGTAAGAAGCATAAATGGCACAAAAATTGTGGAACAAGTTAGATGCTGAAAAACATACTGAAGAAAAAGCAATAATGCAGTCTGAATGCTGAAAGTGAAACCTTGAAGCTAAAAGTAGCAACATTAAAACCTGTTCATAAAGGTAATTAAAAAGTACAAAAATGACAAAAACTAAAACTATGAATGTTTTGATAAATGAATGGCTAAAAGCACAGAGTACTTAAGACAAGTCATTTCTAACGAGTGTGGACTTTGTGGAGCAGAAACCTTCCTGAGTCTTTGCAGCTCCAAGAGAAAACTGCCACGAATGGAAAAATCATCAGTGAAATAAAATCCACAGGAGAACTAAAATCTGTTGCAACACAGATCTGACTCAGAGGTGAAGTTAAGGTTGGACTTTCAATTTTTTCCAGTCACAACCATTTTTCCTTAGGATTGTAAAATAAACCCATCAAATGATCATTTTCCATGTACTGTGAGTTTCTTCCAACAACTCTTTCTCCCTCACAGACAGGAGGAAGAGTTGTTCATGAATCTGTTCACGCAGACGATGAAAAAATGTTTTTATTCAGATTATTGATCTCTTGATAAGAAAACAATAAATAAAGTTAGGTCCACATCTATTTGGACACTGACCAAAAGTTAGTTTTTTTTAATCCGTTTATTGAAACATATTCAAGTCATAGTTATATAATTGATTTTCAACTTTCATTTAAAGGGATCCAACAGTGTTTTCCCCCACACCTCTTTATGCCTCTGTGCAGCTGGTTTTCTGTTAATTATTATTCACTCAATTTGTCCAAATACTTTTGAGTTCCTGAAATGAAGGGATTGTGATTAAAATGCTTAAGTTCCTCACATTTCTATGCAATCATTTTGTTCAACCCTGAATCAGAGCTGAGAGTCTGAACTTCAACTGCATCTGAAATGTTTTGTTCAGAATTCATTGTGGTAATGAACAGAACAAAACCAGGAAAATGTTTCTGTCTAAATAGAAATGGACCTGACTGTATAAAAAAGGCCTGCCTGTTCAGCTGTAGCATTTATAGCTCAGAACATAATATAACCTTTGAAGTTGGAACGTTGTGTTAAACTGAAATAAAAATGGAACACGATGATTTGCAAATCTAAACAGATATTTTATTCACAACAGAGTCTAGTAAACACATCAGATCAGATGTACCATTTCCCTAAAACAATAAGGCCATTTTGAATTTGATGGCAGCAGCACATCTCATACTGCTGGACAGGACCAACAAAAGGCTGCAAACAGTAAGACGTACAAATCAAACACAGCTGAAGGAGCAGTCTACAGCTGATGAGGTTAATGAAAAACAGGCGGCACAGAGGCTGAACCCCTCACAAGTAAAAAGAGACACAGATTCTGAGAAAAGTTAGAAAATATTCATCCATCAGCTTTTGAAAAAGAAATCATAAATCTGTTGAAAACTCTGAGCTAAAAGTCATAATTGGACTCAGGAAATGTTTTTGTTTCTTTAATATTTGCTTTGATTTTTATGAAAAGCTGCTTGTTTTGTTATTTGTTTCATTGAATACATACATACACACACACGCACCATAGTTTTTATCATTGAAAAACCTGTTTTTACATGTCAAATCATGAAATTGTGTTAAATGGTTTCACTTACATCTGTCATCCCATCAGGTAAAAGTCTCTCCAAACCAAGATCTCAGGCTGAATTCCAACCCCAGTCCACCCCTGACCTTCAATAAAGAATGTCTCTGACTTATCTCATGGCATTTTGGACTAAATCTAATCTAATCTAATCTAATCTAATCTAATCTAATCTAATCTAATCTAATCTAATCTAATCTAATCTAATCTAATTCTCATTTTAGAATGCTACAGTTATTAAAACACAATGTTTAGTCAAGAAGATGATTAATACCATCATATTCACCCTTTAAATCGGACACAGCTCTATAAAGTATAGGCTGTAGGCAGTCATACAGTCAGTCAGGGGTTGGGTCCTTCAGAAGACCCGGCCTATCTGGTCTAGGTGGGCAAGGGCCTTGGTAAACCCCGAAGACCTGAAAAAAGCTGTGAATTTGGATGGTCTAGCTTTCTGCTTTAGTCCCGCCCTTATTCCACAGTATGTCTTGTCGCTGAGCAAAATAAATTGTTAGTATTAATGTGAGCAAAACTATTGATATTATGTTAATGTCGAAAAAACTGTTTTGCAATTGCAGTGTTTCCATTAAGTAAGAAAGCCTAGTAAAGTCACGCATGAATACGCTTGTTCTCGTGATAAGTCATTAAAAACTTGGAGGCAATGAATGTAAACACATGCATATTGCTACCACAGCACTAGTGATCATCATCAGCCATCAGAGGAGACATTGTGATCTTATCGAGACCAGCCCCTTACAATTGGGAGCGGCTACTTAAGCAACGTTTTTGGGAAATTGTACTCGGGAAATTGATTTTACTACTTTATTTTACTACTTTGGTGATTTTACTACTACTTCTTCCTGTTGTCCTGTTTTCATTAAGCAAATTTATTTTTGAAATTCTAATTTGCGCTTTTTCATGGTCAATGGAAACACAGCGACTGACACGTCCGAGTGGAACATAAACTCAAAACAACAGTACCTGATCAAACCTGATCTGAGTATGAATGTTTGCTGCTTTGCAGATGAGTGTTTTTCTGGACTGGATTTGAACAGAGATTGATAGTAAACCTTAATGTTTTTGGTGCAACACATTCAAGCGGGAAGAGTTAAGAAGAAGTTGTCTCTTCCCACCATAGATTAATCTGTAGCCAACCCAATCATTTGAGGAAATTAGACTTTTAAGCTATACAACAAGTTGGAAAGTTGCTTATTTTTCAAGTTATTCAGCTCATAACGTGGAACTGACAACCTGACTTTCCAATAACCCCTGATGAGTTAAGTTTATAAAAGAAAGGATCAAAATGAACAAAAATAAATGTAAACATAATAAAAACAAATATGGTTGCAGACACAGATGGCAAACCAGGTGTCACATCTTGACCATATTTCTCCAAACTGAACTCATTCAACTCTGAACCTGATTCTGAAGAGCAGGAGGAAGAGGCGATGGAGGGAGACATCTCTCCATGGAGATGAAGAAATCCTGTGGTCTCCCTCACATGAAGACACCTCACCGTTCTGTCCCTTTCTGCAATCTGCATCTTAGTTAGTAAAACAGAAACAATTATTCTTTACAGCTTATAGAAAAGTCAGGACTACAAACAGCTGAAGATCACGTGGTTTCAGTCAAAGCTTTGAACAACCCTCTGCCAGAATCACCTCCCACTTGTAACAAAACTTCAACAGTATCTGAATCTCAGCTTCTTACAAGTGTATTAAGTTAAGAAATGAGAAAGTGTAAACCTCACCAGACTGGGTTTTTACTCTTGGTGTTGGTGGTGAAAGCAGAGAGCATTGCCTCACTGTGGGCACTTCCTCCTCTCAAAGCCTTTAAACAGATTCTTTGTTAACAAATTGGAACCAGATGTTGCCTAAAGCTGAGACATCTGAGCTGAACACCACCAGAAATGACAAAAACACTGACTGAATGGAAATAAAGCGCTTTAAACACCACATTACAGCTGATGAGATGTTGAGACATGTGGAACTATAGGAAACCTGAGTCAGAGCAGAGACTGAACTGTTCACAGATCTGGGTTTTTAATGTTTCATCAACTGACTGAAGTCAAAGCAAACATTCCTCTCAAGTCGTATCTGTTAGAGATAATCAGGTCTGCAGTCTGAAGCTGGGTTCACTTTCAATCAAAACATGACTAATACCCCACCTCCAGCTGCCTTCAGAGGGGTTGGATATCATCAGCACACTTCAAAGGACACACATTACTTATCACTGGCCTGTCTGTCTGTCTGTTAGCAAAATATCTCAGAAACTCTCAGAAAACACACTGACTGTACCTCTACAACAGCTTCACTTTCTGATCTAAACTTGGCGTGGTAGCTGAGAGTCCATGAAAACCATTTTATCTCAGTGATGTCAGGGGTCCGGACCGATCCACATGCTGATTTTATCGATACCAACATCCTGCAGTTTAAAGCTCAGAACTCGGCCTGTCTTCAGCTACAGAACCGAAGTCCAGCTGCTCTGTAATGTTGAAACTTTAACTGAGACACCAACATCTGATGCTAGCGGTGGTCTCAACGTGATCAGATCCAAACTAAAGTTTGTTGTCGCTCCAACAGTGACCTTCTGCTCCCGAGCAGGCAGGAAGATCAATTGTAAAGATTGAACCAAACAATCAGAGCAGATAATAATTTATGCTCTGGTTGGAAAACAACTTCAGCATGGATCTACAGATGCTAACATGCTAACATGTAGCATCCAGATTCCCTTCAATAAACACAATGTGCTGTGTGTGACGTCACATCTTCTGCTTCAGGACCATGGATTGTTGGCGTCAGATGGAGGTCAGCTTTAAATTAGAATATCAACAACCACACAGAAACACTGGATCTGTCCTACTGTCAGATAAATTATCATAACAAACACACAACCTGCATAGGTCTGAAAATCAGGAGTTGTCAACCAAATTCCCCATGGTCCATAATAAAAATAGAAAGAAGAAAACACAAACCAAAATTGAATTTGATTATATTCATCAGTTGTTGGTTTTATTCCAACCTAAGTGGCAGTACTATTATACAGTTTTTGTCTTAATGTTGGAAACTTTATTTTTTCCTGTGGGGTCCTGCAGGGCTCAATTCTCGGGCCGCTTCTGTTCTCACTATGGCCTCATTCACAAAACGCATTTTTCCGGGCCTAATGTGTGATCTGTCCTCCATGGTGCATTCAGAAAAAAATCACATTTGCGGAAAAGGCGAAACAGATCTACCCGGCCCTGAGCCGGGAAGCTTGGTAGTAACAGGCCCACCTCCCGCTCACTTCTGAACAGAGGTGGAATGGGTTTGCGGCTCCAGCTGATTTGAATAATGGGAGGAATGATGACGTACTCTCCCCGAGCCCACTGTACCGCGCTATTTAAAGTTTAAAAGAAAGTCAAACCACACCTGACTTTTTCTGCTTGTGCACTCGTTTTTTTTCCGTTGCGTTGTGGACCATGGCAAACTGGGGTGATGCCCAGACCCGCGCTCTCCTTTTCCTGCACGCTGAGGAGGACATAAATAAGAACTTCACGGGGACAGTGAAGGATGTTGTGCTGCTGGAGCGGATTGAAAAACTTATGCAGGAGCGTGGATTTAGTGGGACAGAAATCAAGTCCCTTCAAAGCTCAAAAATCTGAAAAGAAAAAAAAAAAACAAACAAAAAAACACCAAGTGAACGATCACAACAGACGAAGTGGGCGCGGGAGGATGGACTGGACCTATTTCAACTTGTGTGACGCAATATGGGGGAAGAGCCATTCAGTGAATCCCATCGCTCTCATCAGCAGCTTGGAGGAGAGAGCAGCATCTCCATGCCCCTCCACCTCATCCACCAGCACCCCCACCGAGGAAAACGGTCGCTGATGAGCCGTGCACTTCAGGAACGCAGGAAGATGTGGACTTCCATATTAAATACATAAGCAATACTTAATCACAGCTGGGGTTTTTTCCACGCCTCTTATCTTCCCGCTCTGTGAAACTATTAATGAATGCTCCATTGAGGGCGGGATGTGGCTGGATTTTTCTTTGTTTTATGATTGAACGGACCGGCTTTTAGCCGGGCAGGGATTGTCGCCATGATCGCAGACATGTCTTGTAAAAGAGGCTTATACCTGGTTCCTTTGGGGTCTGTCCTGTCATTGTAATGCTGATAATTGTCAGATCTCCCTGCTGATAATAGGGCCTGCTCTATCCAGTCATTAATAAAATGTTTTGATGAAATTAGGGATTGGATGGCTGCATTTTGTTTTACATTTTATTGATAGGAAAACTGAAGTTATTGTGTTTAGCCCTAGTTCTACACATGCAACCTTCCAGTAAATCTTGGCTCTCTTGAGTTGTATTTCAAGCAGTCTGTTGTGAATCTGGAGATGATTTTAGACTCTGAGTTTAAGTTTAATAAGTAGATCAACACTGTTTTGCAGAAAAGTTTTTTTTCAGTTAACTTAAGCCAGTGCTGATCAGACCTGACCTTGACAAAATAACACATGCTTATCAGGTCTCCCTTTCACGACTTCAGCTTGTTCAGAACATCGCAGCTCGGATCTGAACAGGAACTCGTAAATTTAAGCATATTTCATCTGTCCTATCCTTCCTTCACTGGCTCTCTGTGTGAAATAAAATAGATTTTAAAATTCTCCTGCTCACCTATAAATGCCAACATGGCCTTGCACCCTCCTATCTGACTGACCTACTTCAACCCTACGTTCCTGAGATCTTCTGACCAGATGCTTTTGATCGTCCTGAAAACCATGTTGAATGTCAAAGGAGATGAAGGTCTTTCAGTCAAGGCTTCTAAGCTTTGGAACGATCTGCCCCCATCATTAGACAGGCTTCGTCACTTCCTGTTTTTAAATCTCTTTTTCTCTCTGATTTTAAACAAAGTGTGATTTATTTGCTGTATTGCATTGTTCTGAGCCTTTATATGGTGTTGTTTCTTGTTTATCTTGACTTTTTTTTTGCTTTTTGCAGTTGGCACTTTGTTAACAACTTGTTTTAAAATGTGCTTTATAAATAAATTTGATTCGTGGTGATTTCCTCAAACAAGCTTTCATGTGTTATGAACCTTGATGCTCCACTGAACCCAGACTAGCAGAGAGACCTGGCTCTGAGTTTTGGACAAGGTTTTTATGTTTGAAAATTCATTTCATCAAAAAAGAATTCAACTATTTTCCTTCAACATAAAATTAACTGCCTTTAGGAGCAGAGGTGTTATCTGGCCCAACATGTATCTAACACAGCCTGCTGGATGAGGTCAGGCCTCTTTAACAACACTTTAAATGGGATCGATCTGTTTTCCCACGAGCTGAAAAACATCAAATGGAATCAAAATTCTGAGTCACATGAATCAACGTTTCAGCTCAAAGAATTTTCCACGGTCATAAACGACATAAACAGTTTTCTTCAGCTGGAACAAGCTGTTCTGAATGACTTCCTTCCTTCGTGCTGATGTCAAAGCTCCAAACCTTTTGATACCCAGGAGACTACACATCCGCCTGAGATGTACTGAACTCTGACTTGGCTGCAGAAACTTTTTGCAGCTCTGTGACCAAGTGAAAATTTAAACCTGTTTGCAGCTCTGAGACTTGGACTAACCACACATTATTTCACTGTATTATTTCACAATTTATAAACCGAGTTAGAGACAGAAGGAAAAAAAAATGAACTCAAAGCCTTAGTGGAAAACATAGCTTGGCCCTACACTATGTTAGCTAAAGTGATTAAACTTAAACTACTGAAGCATATTTTGTGTCATTAGAACAAAACGTTTGGTTAGCATCACACAGAGTCAAACAACAGACAAGTCTTCCATGACAGGCTGGCTGAGGAGATGCCTGCAGAGAGCAGCCAAAAGAAAAATATAAACCGCTCCACTGTGTGTAAAGTTGCAAGTATTGTGTGCTGTTTTAGTTTTTTTTATTTAGGCTGTTTTTAACTTTATTTACAAAAACAGCCTTATAAAAACACAGAGATCCCTTTAACTCCTTCAAAAACGTTCTCTTTGAATTCCACATCAGGGTCTGTTCATCCTGTTTTTCTGATTTCAGCACTAGTTACAAATTCATTCTTCAGCAGAGAAGTGATTCAGCACTGCACCATCACAGAAAGTGCATTTTCTCTAGTTTACTCACAGGAGTCAGAGGTGCAACGACTAGTCGACATAATCGACGATAATAAAAAGAAGTCGTCGAGGTATTTTTAATGTTGCATCATATTACTGTTTTTACCCATGTAAATGTTCATTTGTAACTGCAATGCAAACCATGAACTGCTGGAGGCTGAATCACTTCTATCGTCTGCTGTTACTTTGAAGAAGAGGTGCCTGCCTGCAGACCACAGAAGAAGACACTTCGATATTTAACCAAGACTTAAATTTTCCAAAGTTAGCTACATTTAACTGAAAATTAACCAAAGAAAGTAAACTGCAGACTGGGTCATTTCATGGCAGCACAGCAGCAGTAAAAACATCATGAGATGCTGGAGCAGTGATCATGTCCTCTGCAGATGGTAAGTTTCAGAACGTTAGTTTGTTCATCAGGTCGATACTTTATAAATCTTATTTTTAGTGACTGATCACTTTGTGTTGAAGACAAATGTCTATAAGTTTTGTTAGTTTTCCATCAGAAAACAGAGTTTGTTGACAGCGAACAGTTTTGGTAATGTTAGCTAAAGCTTTAAATGTCACCATAATAAATCACTGAATTATTTAATCCATCCTGTCTTATCTTGGCTTCTCCTATTTTTGATAACTTTTGAACTGCCACATATAGCAAGATTCCAATCAGGATGGATTATTTTTTTACTTTTATGCACCTGAATGTCACTTATTATTATGGGCTTTCAAAGATAAATATGCACCCTGCAGGGCAGGTTAGCTGCCCTTTATGATGGGGAGAGGCTGATATTTGAACATTATTTGTACATTAGCTGTTAGTTTAAAAGATTATGTCGTGGAAATAAGTGAAACCAGCGACCTCGCAAACATTTTAAAACATTTTGGTCACTGCCTTCTTAATGCTGTTCACTAAATAGTCTGAGCCCAGTGAGATTCTGGCTTGAAGTGAGAACACTCTGGTTTTACAGACAGCTCCTCACATGTTTCTGATCCTGTACCTCAACCATCTTCTGCTGTGCTGCCAAATAACACATTTCATAAACCCTGGGATTCTGTAGTGATAAAATAGTTTTAAATAGTTTTACTGTGGAATGAAAGGTATGCAGATAATTGCAGGTCAGACCTCCTCAGGTTAAACTGCATGACAGCAGACTTCCTCAAAGCCAGACAGAGACGTGTAAACAAACACAGCTTGGGTTGTTTACAGTCCAGCTGACAGGAGAATACACTGCATATACAGTCTGTGGAAACTAGACCAACGTCCAGCCTCAGAGGAACAAACTCAAGCATTGAGATGTTTATTTTCTGCATGTCTGTTTGAAAAAAGCTCTAAATGCTTCACCTCATTTCAGTCACGAGAAGACAAAAGAGTCTGAACATGGATATTAAAAGTCAGCAACATATGCCTGCAAAAGGTCACGTCTGCCTTTTCTCTCTCTCTATCCTTTGTGGGTTTCAGTTGAGCAGTTGGACTGTTCTTTCTGTCACTTGAGAAGGCCTCTATATGCAGCCCACTAATCATCTCTAACCACGTAACCCCCCAGTGAGATGCCGTCATGGCTGCCATTACAAACCAGAGTAAGAGTGCAAGTCTGGCTGGCTGAGCCGGACGATAAGGCCAGAGCTCCCAGCTGCATGTGTTTAACATGCCAAAGACCCATTTAGCTTTCTTTACAGGAAGGAAAAGCTGAGTCAGATTTTATTTTCTATGTGCAATTCAACCCTGACTGTACCTCCAGACATGTCCCGCTGCAGAGCTACAGAAACTACCTGAAACTTCTGAATCTGTAAACGTCCAGGCAGGAAGTCACCTGATGCCATTCCACAGACCAAAGTCACTTCAGTCAGAATCAGCGAAGGACAGAAACTGAAATTCCTTCAAGGAATGCTAAAACAAAACTCAGAATTCAACATTTCCCCAAACATTAGCTCAATAACAGGTGGCACTGCATTCAGATATAGCTGTAGCAAACATCTGATGCTTTGAAAATGGGTTGATGGCACCAACAACGACTTGGTGACTATATCAAAAGAAAAGCAGACATTTTCAGGACAGGACTGTGCACAGATTGCAGCCTGCTGTAACTTACCTGAGGAGTTTGAGAACCAGCACAAATATCACAAAACATTTTTAAGGAATTCATCAACACTTTTTACCCACAGCTTACAGCCCAGTGAGTACTACCTTTAACAAAGCTCTGAGTTAGAAGAAGCAAGAAAAGACCTGAAGGCCTGTAATCAGCCACATTACAACTTCTCATCCATCATCCATCCATCCATCCATCCATCCATCCATCCATCCATCCATCCATCCATCCATCCATCCATATCTTCATTCATCATCCATCCTTCCATCCATCCATCCATCCATCCATCCATCCATCCATCCATCCATATATTCATTCATCATCCATCCATCCATCCATCCATCCATCCATCCATCCATCCATC
>JAUBOC010000001.1:2453707-2464140 GCA_032275365.1 Anablepsoides cearensis
GTAGTCCAGACCTCTGACCCCTGTCGTCCAGACCTCTGACCCCCCTGTAGTCCAGACCTCTGACCCCCCTGTAGTCCAGACCTCTGACCCCCCTGTAGTCCAGACCTCTGACCCCTGTAGTCCAGACCTCTGACAACCCTGTGGTCCAGACCTCTGACCCCTGTAGTCCAGACCTCTGACCCCCCTGTAGTCCAGACCTCTGACCCCCCTGTAGTCCAGACCTCCAACCAAATTAATCCTTCAGAACTGGACATGTTCAGTCTGATGTTAGAAGACAAAGGGAACAGATGTGTTTATCCACAACAATCTAAATTTTACTTGTTTCTTTAACTAAAACTGTCAAATTAATCACTTTGATATCATTACTATGAACCGTTATGAATAAAATCTGGGTTCCTGAGACATAAATTTGTGTTTATTTATATTTGACTCATCTTCTGGACTCTGCTGGACTCTGGGTGGTACAGGATAATGAGCTTCAGAGAACAGAGTCATGAATGAAGAGATTCAGGTCTGTGACCTCACAGATTCATGTGTCCACAGTAAAAGTGACGTATGAAGCCTCAACCTGAGAGCTGAGTGTGTTTCTGATGAGAGCTGCTCGTAGCTGCTGATATAATGATGGAGGAGGAGGAGGACAGCTTGTAGCTGCTGCTCTCTGATGTATAGTTCAGCTTTTATTCTGCACCTGCTGCTTGTAAACCTGCCACAGGCCTCTATATATGAGCTGTGTGTGTGTGTGTGTGTGTTTCCAGCAGTCTTTTACTGTCGACTTTGAGATGAGAAAGATTTTGCATAAAACCAGTTATTTTGCTGACCTCATCAGATTGTCTGCAGGAGTTTAGTTGTATTTATTTTAGAAGCTCCTTCAGAGGGGTCTGAGGCGTCTTGGTGGTCTCCCTCTCTTCTTCTTGTCACTTTGGTAGATTTACATCTTCCTTCTGGTTCATTAACAGAACTCCTGACTTTTCCTTTTCAATCATTTTCTATGAGTTGAATTAGGAAAATCTAAAGGGTATTTACAGAGAATATTTCATGTTTCTCTTATGTGTTGAGTCGATGTATTTCAGAGTAAAGAGTGTAAACAGATGTGTTAAATGCTCCATTTCCTGTTTTAGGTTTTGTTAAATCATGCTACAAGAAGAAAAGCCGGCTCTGATGGACCTGATATGTGGTTTAGTTCTCTATTACACAGAAATAATTATCAGGAAGTAGACTTCAGGGTAAAGCTTATTCAAAGTCTGGATTATTTTATCTGGGCTTTAGATTAAAACACATCCAGAGTCTCCTGTCCTGATAGGAGCTTCTTCATTCCTACAATCAACCAGCAGAATGATGGACCAGGTCTCCTGGTACAGGTTCTTGTCTATCTCAGAGTGGGGACAGTATAGTCTCACTTTTTTCCTGTGGTTTGTTGATAGTTGTTGTTAAAGTCAGGTTCAGCTGCCAGGTGCTGCAGGGACAGGTTGATCAGGGTCTATAAAGTTCCAACTCTGGATTTGACCCTGATCCCAACTCTGGTTCTGTCCTTTATACTGCAGACTGACAAGGTTTTAACAGTTTTGGATTTTTCATTATAGTTATGTTTTATTTCATTGTGACTTTTTTCTTTTAATTCAGTTAGTTTTAATTAGTTTTTACAGTGGATTTGTTAGTTTTTATTAGTTATTATTGCATTTTTAATGCTTAGTTTAGTTTAGTTTAGTTTTTATTAGTTCTAGTGTTAGTTTTTATAATATAGTTTATTTGCCAATGCATCCTCCGGGTTGTAATGTTCCTGTGAATTAACTAACCAGCAGCTAGTTAAGGTCACTAGTTAAAGCAGTTGATTATAGCAACACCTGCCTAAAATAATTGTGTAACTCAGTTTTACCAACTAAAAACTTGGTGATTATTTTAGGATGACGACAATAGTTGTCTCCAACCTGCTGCTTGTTTTTCACAGGAGCTAACGAGAGAAGCTAACGTGTCAAGATAGTCATAAGCTGTGTTTCCATTGCAAATGTGCTCAAAACTTTGTCGATATTTTGTTAATGTTAATTGTGATGTTTCCATTAAGTAAGAAATGCTGTTAAAGTCAAACATGAATATGCTTGTTCTCACAATAAGTCATTACAAACATGGCTGCAATGGATGTAAACAATCATGCATATTGCTACCATGACACTAGCGATCAACGTCGGCGTCTTAGCAAGGCTTTCGAGGAACAAGCCCCTGATACTTGGGAGTGGATACGTATGTGATGTTTTTGGGAAATTGTATTCGTGAGTTTACTACTTTCTTTTACAACTTCAGTGATTTTACTACTATTTATTCTACTTCATGTTGTCGTCTTTTTTGCCAGTAGAAACAGTCAGTTCTTGATCACGTGACTCCTGTGATGTGAAAAAAAGTGTTTCCATTGCAGTTTTGTGAAATACACCAATTTTGATACGGCTGAAAAACCACCTCAACCTAGCGCAAAAACATTTTGTCGAAAAACAGAAGTTTTTTTGAAATTGACGTGTTTCCATTGAGCAATTTTACTTTCAAAATTCTAATTTGCGCATTTTCATGATCAATGGAAACGCAGCTATAGTCAGTCATCTTGTGTGAGCTTGATTCATGCAGTTTGTCCCTTGAGAAGTATTCCACCTGTTTCCACTACAAGACATTTGCTTTGATTTTTCTCCCATCATATTCAAAGAAGTCCCAAAGTGGACGTTGCTGCTTTATCCCAACTGTTGTTGTCATTTAGCAGGTGATGCTGAGCAGCAGCAGACTGTAAACAAGTGTTATTACAAACCATGAGGTGCTGTAAGCTGCCCACAGCTAATGTCAAACTACTTAATTAAAAAAAAGAAAAAAATTGACAAACACTAAAACTAAAGATATTCTATCTATAATTTTAATGTTTTAGTTAGTTATTGTTTTTTCATTTTATTGCAGTTTTTATTTATTTTAGTTAACTAAAATGTTTTTTTCAATATCAGTTTTCGTTATTTAGTTAGTTTTAGTTAACTGTAATAACCCTGCAGACTGATTGGATGGTGATAACGCCATCATCCAATCAGAGTCCAGAAGGGGTTCTGCATCGTTCAGCAGCTGACTGAGTCTGGACTGTCTTAGAAGCAGCAGGTATGAAACAGGTGTGTTGTCAGGTGCTGATGACATCATAGACTCAGATCTGACAGGTCGACCATCATTTAATGAGACACGACCACCTGAGTAGGAAGCTCCTCCCTCTTTTTCACTTTATTTTTGACTTCTGTTGTTCACCTGCTGCACTGTTAGTTAATGTTTTATTGCTCTTTGAAGCTCAGCAGAGGTAAATGTTCAAAGATTTAACACAACCATGAATAAAACCCAGCAGTGAGACCTCAGTGGAAAGGTGTTTTTGTGCTTTAGAGTTTATAAAAACAACTGTCTGACTGCCTGCAGGAGAAACCAGCAGGAACAGGTTAGGTGGCAGTGGTTACCTGACATGTGGTAAAGGGTTTGATGCTCCACAGGAACTGGGGGACATCCTGGATGGACACCTGGAGGCTGAAGGTATTGGCTCGGAAAGGCAACATCTTTGGCTCTTCGAGGAGCTGACCCCCTCTGGTCCTCTCTGCAGCCACCACTCCCTGAGGGGACACACACACACACATACACACACACACACACACACACACACACACACACACACACACACACACACACACACACACACACACACACACAAATACTTAAATGTCAGAGTCTACTTTAGTTTTGGTCATTTGGACCCAAATGTTGTTTTGGAGCTTTGATTGAACCTTGTAAGCATCAGTTTGCATAAGGTGTTAAAAACACTTAACAGCAAACAAGTTTAAAGTCAGGATTTGTAAAAACTCTTAAAGTTATAATAATTTGTGTGTTGGTTAGTTTGGATCAGTTGCCTGCAGCAGCCATGTTTCTTTTTACTGACTGTAAGAGATGATCAGCTGTAGATGAACACAGACACATTAAAGCACAAACAGGACAAAAACATCCTTGTCCACCTCCAGCAGCAGGTGATAAACAGAATGTAGGAAAGAAAAGGAAACAGAAAGGAGAAAATGAGAGAAATTTAATTAAAATGAAAGTAAAGTAAAATCAAGAGAAAACAGCTAAAGCAGAAAATAGAAAGAATAAGGAGTGAGAAAAAAGAAAATCAAAGGTGTATAAACACACACAAACACACTTTAAATCAAATTCAAAAATAAATTACTTCCTGTGAACACTGTGCTGAAAGACTTTGCTTAACTTTAGAAGGACAAAGGTTTAAAACATCAGAAGTCAAAATCTGCAAAACCCAAACTAAAAGACAGAGTTAACAAAACTAAAACCTAAATTAAGTAAAAAGCCAAAAACAGGAAAACCATACCTAGAAGTTAAAGTAAGCAAAATGGTAGCTAATGGCTAATTTGTCAAACCTTAGCTAAAAGCTAGCTTAAGCTAACTAAAAGCTTACGTTTGTGAAACTTTAAAAACAGAAAAACAACTAGAAAACAAGACAAAAATCAAACAGCTGAAGGAGACCAGTGAACAAGACCTAAAGGAACTGATGAATCTCTGTAAATTAAATTAAAATAATTCAAATTTTCTACAAATATAAAAAAATATTAATAATAAAAATAAAGCCACAAAATTTCTGACTGAGCAAAACATTTAGATGTCAGAATGGCTGATGTGCAGTGTGAATGCTGAGTCAGAATTCACATTTTAAGTCAGAAATATAGGTAAGATGTTTTCTTTTGAAGGCACACCTGGGTTTCCTATCAGCACTAACACCTGTTGCTAATCCTCTCTCCTGTCACAGCCGCTAATTAACTCATGAAATATTAAGAGCAGAGCTGCCATCAAGTGGCACCCAGTCTCTGCTGAACAAACCCTGAAAGCTAAAGCTCTCTCTCATTAGCATCCCCTTCCTGGTGCTGACATGACAGACTGAAGCTCCCAGATAATGCTGGGCGACGAGGGGGGGGGTCCGTCTCCTGAATTAAATCTCAGATGATGAAAGAGCTCTCAGATTGTGTCTTGATGTTTTCCTCACTGCTCCGTGTCCCAAAGACGTTTTAGCATCAGAACTAAGCTGTGACCAACCGTACATCATCATCATCATCATCATCATCATCATCATCATCCGCCACCAAATGCAAAGAGGGCAATGAAGTTTTGGCCTCTGTCGTTATGTGCATGTGTGTTCATTAGAGATGTGACATTCATGATTGATTCAAATCTTTTGTACGGCTCCTAACTAACAACATAAACTGAGTTGTGAGCAGTACAGACATTTGTAGTTGTATTTTTCATTCTGCATTATATCTTTTCTTAAACTTTTTTAATCACAGAGACAATCGCTCTTCCCTCACTTTTTCCATAGAAACAGGCTGAAAGGTGGAGTACAGCAGCTCAAGGGGATATAGGGAGGGGGGTTCCACTTGACAAAACCAATGGTTCCCCCCATGTGACATGTTAAAAATATGTTGAACTTGAAGGTGGTTTAAAAAAAACAATATTTATGAAATTACCAAAGGGAATAAATTGTTTTTAGCCTACCATAGTTTAATTCTTTCTCCTGTTACAAGACCAACCTTTATCATGTTAAAATTTAGAACAGTAATAGATTTCTTCCACAAGATCCCATTTTGATTTTATTAAAAAAAAAAAACATTTAGGACACAATAATGAAAAAAGATGTTCTGCTGTGTCAATGAATCATAAAACACAGGAGTTGGTACCAATGGTAATTTTTCTTTTTCAAAAAGTCATTACAAAAGATTTATTATATTGTTATGGGAGTGCATAATAAAGACATTTGGTTCTTTTTAAAAATATAAATATATAATAAAATGTTTTTTTCACAAGGTTGACAGAAATAAATTGAATTAAAGGTTTTTCTTGTGAATTTATTCTTTCATTTTCTGTCTATACAGTCAGAGCTATTAATAATTGAAGCTGGTCCTTTGGAGTTACTGCTTTAATTTGTAGAATCATTGTAGGAGGAATTGCTTTTAGCACTCTGGTAAATTGAGTTTTAGTACATGTTAATGTGTATTTTTCAATACAAGCTTTATATGATAAAATGTTACCATCATTTTCCAAAAGGTGGACCAAACTCAATCTTGTACACTGCAAAAACTGTCCAACTAACCAAGTTTTAAAGTCTTATATCCAGCCAAAAAGATCTTGTTTTGAGACTGATTTACTAAACCAGAACTGATTGTGTCAGAATAATAACCTTGTTTTCAAATTATTTGTCTTATTAGTCTGAAATTTTAAAATACTTAATTTGACTCTTTTTTTTTTCTTATTTCAAGAATCTTACCAAGTAAGTTTTTCTTACTCCCCTGGCAGAGAATTTTGACTTAATTTGAGTCAAAATTTCAGGATCAAAGAGATTATTTTTGGCTGGATATAAGGTTTTAAAACTTGGTTAGATTGACATATTTTGCAGTGTATCTGGGTCTGCAGTCTTTAGATTCTTTATCTTGTGGCATTTATTGGCAGTTTGTAAATAACTTCACAAAACATTATTTTCACCAACTGGTAAGTAGTCTGCACTGCAGTCAGAAGTTTGAACAAAGTGACTGACAGCTCCTATGGGGGTGGCCAGGCAGGGTGGCCAATCAAATTCCAAGGGGGCCAGTGCCACCCCTGTGGCCACGCCCCTGGTGATGTGATGATGTATTTTGCTACGTGATGATGTAATTCATTCAAATGTTCTGCCAAAAATAAAATTCTATCATGTACAAAATATGGTGGAATCTAAATCTAAACTGAAAATTATTTTACATTTTGTAGTTTGGTCCACAGTGCAGCAGCCAGTGTAATGTGAGATCACTTTTGGACAGGGGTGGGCAATCCTGCTCCTCTAGGGCCACAGCCCTGCATGTTTTACTCCACCCCTGCTCTTATTGCATACAGACATACTCATCTTATATGTCCAGTCCACTTTCTGTCCTTCTGCCTCAGACCTACAGGTAACAGTTTCAGAGTTAGTGACTAACTAAACTTCAACACACACACATCAAATCATCATCATGTGAGAAATGTCAACACAACGTTTTGCTTATAAACTGAAACCATGAGTCAGAAGTATCTGGTCCGTTGTCAGGGGGTGAAAGTAACACATTTCTGTACTCTTACTAGTTATTAATTATTATTATTTATGTTATTATCTTTTAGCTCCGAGCCAGATTCAGTGTCAGAACTCTGGTTACCTTATTTTACATAGTTTATGTAAATGTCTGGTTTTAACCGTATGTATGTATTTATGAATGGATGGATGCTTGTATGTATTAAAGCTGGTAAAAACAGTTCACTTTATGGAACCAGGTTCATTTGAGTCCTTCACACTGCACCCTCCCCAATAAAATGTATATTACATTATGTGTGTATGTGTGTGTGTTTCGATAGGGATGGCAATTTTACAATTTCACACACAGTGCAAAAAGGTATCAAATACCAGTACACATGCACACATAGGGAAAGTGATGAGAGTCATAATCCCCATGCAGAAATCATATCAGCCACTTGAATACTGATGTTTTCAACTTGTTTAGAATAATATTTCATTCAGTACTGCCTCAGCCTGAGTCTGATGATTTTTCCAGAGAGTATTTTTACCCAAATCAGCTCTATTTGTTGAGTTAACTGGGAGCAGCGCAGCCTGTGCTTCCAGGAGCTAACCTGACCCGACTCGTCTCGAGTGCAAACTTTTTCCGGGGACCTAAATTTAAAAGGGAAAAAAGGCGGAACACAGAGTTTGAGGAAGAAAATGGAAGTCTGCTCCTTCATACACATACGTTATTAACTCATGTTTCCAGGACTCCGCCCAGGGAAAAGCTGAGGCAGAAGGCATCAAAATAAAATATATTTGTTGCAATTGGTTTCACCTGTGTGAAACGTGTAACACGCGCAAATACATGCAAGCAAAACCATGGGAAATCTCCATTAAAAATCGTAATTCTTCAGCTGTAAAACTCAGTCTCACTGCTCAGAGCCACTGTCTCCCAGCACCTCAGTGTTTGGCCATAAGTCTTATCATGACAAAAACAAGGGCCCTCTCTCCAGTCCTGCGTCTCTTAATGCTCCCTCTCCTTTCAATTCTTCCATCCTCTCACAAAGTCCAAGAAGGGGGTCTGCAGTACATGATGTCTTGTGGGCAGAGACGGCCCTACTTGTGGAATAGCTTGGTCTAGTTGTGCAGAAAGCAACATGTTTTTAAGATTAATTTCAGTCATAACTGAGAAAAGAATGTGCTAGCAGCACAAAATTTGAACTCCGTACACGTGGAGGGACAAGTAACAATTTGGCTCAGTCAAAACATCCAGTAGAGAGTAGGGCTGTCTCTGCCCATGTCAAAACCTCCACCAATCATGAGTAGGGCCATCTTCGCCCAGAGATGTGCGCAAGTCTTTTTTTGCAAGTCTAAGTCAAGTCTCAAGTCTTTAGGGTCCAAGTCAAGTCCAAGTCTCTAATAGTAGGGACTTAAGTGCAACTCAAGTCCGAGTCACGAGTCCCCATCTCTGTCTCCGCCCATATCAAAACCTCCACCAATCACGAGTAGGGCAGTCTCCGCCCACAAGACAAGATGTACTGCAGAGACCCCTACTTGCAAAGTCCTGAACACCCTGGTCTCACTCTGGAGGCCGTACCTTTGACGTCAGACCTTGGAATGTCAACAAACAATTCATGTTTATACTGAAGAGGAAACCGTTGAGTAGAGATTTGCTGATTCTCTCCCTGTTGAAAGTAAATGACTGCAGCTGATAAGAAATTGTAAACTATAAGATTATCTAAAATCCAGTTAATCAGACAAAATTTGCTTTAGAGTGAAAGAAATTGATTTAAATGACTTCTTTATTCTGATTATGTACCAGACTTTATGGTCTGGAGGGTGGGGTTCTGTCCAGCTGTATGAGGACCCCAAATGTCTACCTGCTTCATTAAATATGAAACGTAGAATTGGTGTTAATTTTTGCCCCTTAAATGTGACTCATTACAGAGGCCACATTTATATACGAGTGTGAGAAACCCTTCTCTGTAGTTTAAATCATTTCAGGAATGGTTTGCTGCTGCCACTGGAAATTTGCAGACAAATACGGCTCACAAATCAGGTTAGTGAGATGGGTCCCTTGAGACGTGACGTCATCTAATCTGAAGCTGTTAGAATGCTGTTTGTGAAGATATCTGTCAGCTGCTCCTGATTTGCTGTTTGATACACTGAAGTCTCTGCAGAGCACATTCTGCATCTAATATAAAACTGTCAGCTTTGCTTGGAGACTTCAGGTTCAGAGCTGTTTGTTCGAGGCTAAAGACAGGAAATATACGACTCACAGCAGATAATAGGCTTTTATTAGTAAGTCTATAAACCATCTGAACGCTGGTTGTTGAACACTCTGGGGTCCAGGGTGGAACTGGCATAAAGGGGACTGTTTTTGATTTTACATTCATATTTCACGCTAAAACTTTTTTAAGATCCAATGTTTGGTGTCACAACCTCCCATGTGTGTTTCTAGTTATTGTATGAACACACTGGACCTAAACACACAGAAATGCATAAAATGTCCTGATGCATCTCAATAATGCAAATAGAAAAAAAAAAATACAAAAGGTTGAGTAGGTTCTCTGGACAACTTTTTATTTTTAGAAAAACATAAAACTGCCTAATTTGTAAGTTATGTTTGTGGTTTTAACAGTAATAGTGCTCCTACTTAGATTTGATGTTTTTCTGTTTCTAAAAGAAAAGAAAAAAGATGGAAGACGTTATCAAACTCTCCTCAGGAGACGTCTAAAGCCGTGTTTCTGTCCAGTTTTAATTCGCATTTTGAGCAAACTTTTAAAATGTAGCAAAAAAGACACAAACATGTCAACACCTTCTTCACCTTATCTTTATAACAAGCCTCATAAATTAGTAATTTTTGCAAAAACAAATTGTAATAAACACGTGGGAGGGACTCTCAGCAGCTGAGATGACAGCGCCTGGCTGCAGCAAAGCAGGAGGTTTGCAAAAATTGCATTTTGTAAAAAAAATAACAAATAAATGTCTTATTATTGCATCATTTGAAAGAACTGTGTAAAATATAATCATAAAACAACATTTTGAAGCTTTTTTTTTAAGCAGTAGCAACAAATAAACTGATTTTGAGGAAAAATGCCTTAAAACTTTGAGCTTTTCCATGTGAGCTAAAAATGTTTGGTTTGTTTTCAGCTTTGAAATCTCAATATTCAAATATAAGTTGAGGTTTCCTCTTTATAGGACATAAAAATACTCATTAAAATTACATAAACTTAGGATTCAGACCAAATATTTATGTATTATCATAACTAACAAGACAAATTAAGTCATATATGGATTTAGTTTTGATATCAGAATGATCCAGATATCAAAATGTAGCTTTTAAAGCAGGAATCTGAAAATGTAGTCAGGTCATTTTGACCAA
>JAUBOC010000001.1:2697844-2711195 GCA_032275365.1 Anablepsoides cearensis
TTTTCATGTCGGGCAGGTAATATTTGTTGTCACCTGCCCGACAGGGCAGGTAAAAAAAAAAATCTTGTCGAACCCTGCCTCATGATATATAAAAACCACAAACAGTGAAGAAGGAAAACCCCTGCAGCTGCTGGTATTCAATCAAACCAATGTTTATCATGCTTAGATTGTTTGATGGAGGCAAAGTGAACTTATGAAGGAATGGATATCATTCATCCATCGGTTCATCTATCCATCCATCCATCCATCCATCCATCCATTAAGCCTTCTGTCAATACAGCCTTCCATCCATCCATTCATACAGCCACTCATCCATCCATCCATCCATCCATCCATCCATCCATCCATCCATCCATCCATCCATCCATCCATCCATCAAGCCTTTCATCCACCCATCCATCCATCCATACAGCCATCTATTCATCCACTCATTTATCAGTTCATCTAACCCTCCAGGCATTCTTATCAGATGAACCACCTCAACTGGCTCCTCTCAATGTGGAGGAGCAGCATCTGTACTTTGAGTCTCTCCTGGAGAACTGAACTTCTCACCCTATCAAGCTACCCTGCAGAGAACACTTATTTAGACCATCTTTGCTTTCATTGAATGTGAAACCTACTGATTCAAATCCAAACCTGACTAATTGCTATTTATGTATTTTTGTTACCGGCTGTCACCCATTGCTTTCACTCGCACACAACACTCCAGGAAAGTGAGCAGTGGTTGTCTGGGATCAGGATTTCTGCAAAAATTTTCAGTAATACAGTTTGGCTACATAAATCATAAAGAATATATTGGTCAGTGGTGTGATGTCAGGGCCAGCAAAGCCTTCTCTGCTGTCCTAAACACAATCAGAATCATTAGTTTACATTATATAATATTTTATATTTATTATAATATTTATTATTAATATTATTAGGATATTCTTATTTTTGAATCATCTGTTTTCTTTGTTTCATAGTGTTTCTCCTGGCTGCGCAGCTTCCAGCAGCTTGTATTTATTTTACAGGTTTTATCCAATCAGATTTCGATCATCATCTGTTGCTAGGGTCCACAAATCTGCCTCAGGCCTTCAGAATCAAAGAAGGCACCGAGTCGCTGAAACACATGGAGGCGATGCTGTTGCTTTGACCAATCAGGTGCTGAGACAGCGTCAACATTTTCTCATCGTTTGATTGGCTGATCAGAGAGCAGGAGTCAGAACCAGGAACTATAGATTTCTGTAATGTCTTATAAGCGAAATGCTGAGCAGACTTTCTCAGAGTTACAGAAAATTAAAACAACAAAAATACAAAAGAACAGACTGGACTTTCAGTGTTAGCTTCATGGTGAGGATAGAAAAGGACCTCACCATGTTTCTGTTGAAACAGAAACAGGAGGACCTGTATGACAGAGGAGCTGGGTTTCTCCTGAGGAAAAAAAGGAGGATGGAGTTTTTAAATGGATAATAAAAAGTTTTAATAATTAAAATATATGTTATTTAAATGTTTTATTAATTATGTCCATATTGATGCTGTTGTTAATGTATGGCAGCCGTGGCTGCAGTTGAGAAAACTTGTTAAATGTGTCACTTCAGTGATGACTTTAATTCTGGCTTCATGAGACACCTGTCTGTGGTGCAGAGACACCTGCGGGGCAGCAGTATATTATTCAGTGTTTCTGTGTGGTTTTTGTAGCCGTGGCTTTGTATCAATTTGTACGGATTGTCTGTAAATTATTTATTGAATTACCGCTGCGGAGCACATCCCCCTCCCCTGGCCTAGGTGTCAAATGCACGACCCACCACTGATATTTGTAAGATCCAGGAGAAAGCGTACAGCGACTTCTACTTTCTGCAGTGTTTCGCTTTCAGAGACAGTGGGGACTACGTCAAACTTTTATTGACACTAACATTAGCTAACCTTAGGATCTGGCTCTGTTGCAAAATTCTTTACTCGGCCTTCACACAAAAATATTTTGTCTTTTTTTTGTCAATATTAGCTCCATATATTAAGTTAGCTACATGTGTACAGATTAGTAGCTTTAGTTTTTTTGTTGGTTTGTTTTTCTGGTCTTGGTCTTGACTCGGTCTTACTCTCCTTCGATCTTGGCCTCAACTTTGTCCATGCCCTAAAGGTCTTGGTCTTTTCTCGGTCTTGGGTTAGTTAGGTGGTCTTGACTACAACACTTGTAGTAACTGATAGTCATCTTTAACAGTTCTAACAGACTTGGGGATTTTTCCAAACATGTCGCTTTTAGTCTAGTTCTGTGCTAAATTAAACCCATCGCTTATATGTTGGTTAAATTTCTTTTTTCATTTTCTGACATTAAAACAACATAAAAAGACAAAATATTAAAATACAAACAACCTAAACTGATGAAGGTGAACATGAAGGACACATAGCGCACCGTGCGCAGTAACTCATACCACTGGGCATGACTGTTATTGCGATTCTGTTTCATCAGACGCGGCTGAGGACTGGCACTGATTCACATTTTTCATTTAGAATTTCACAAATGTTGTAAAAGGCTGTGGACTGTAGACAGGAGCTCTCATCTATGTTTCATCTGTGTTACAGATGAGAAAAAAAAGATGCCAGTGTCCAAAGGTAATGTGGATCTTCCAGAGCTCCTTTTTTAATTCCTACTCTTCCTTTGAGTTATCTTCAAAAACAAAGACGGTGGACCACTTTCTTCTTTCTGTGGAACTGTGAACCAAATATAATTAAAAAAACTGATTGTGAGCATAATTTCCTAGAGCAGTCACTTGTGCTGTGTTTTGTCAGTAGACTAATTTCATCATCTTTGTAAACTGCACTTCAATTAGCATGATCCTGTAGCAGAATCTTACAACACCATGATGCAACGCTCCATAAATGCTGGAGGATGATGCCAACACCACCTCGAAGGGCACCACAGTATAATCAAAAAAATTCAATTTCACTTCCCCCAGTGATCTGTGTGGTTGTCCAAACCATTAAATGTGAACTCTTAAGCAACCCCTTCTCATTGATTGTGTTGCTTTGCAAGTAGAAATTCAATTACGCTGTTCTTCCAAGTGAGCAAAAAGCAAATGGCAGCGAGGCATCAATGGTGGGCTGCTCAGGGGACAGATGCTGCAGAGGATAAGCCAGAAATCTGGACCTTCTTTTGCTGTGCACTCTTTGTTAAATTACCCAGGGTTAGAGCAGCATATCAAAGGCCTCTAAAGCAATTAGTTTTCCACCAGTTGGTCAATTGTCAGAGTCTGCAGGAGTGAGAGCCGCTGTGTAAAAAGTGCTGTTTTACACCACATGCCAATAAACAAGAATCTTATTCAGGCATGAGCGGTCAGGCTTCAGGGCTGCCTGTGCTGCCTTGTGTCTACATCCACTCATGTAAAATGTCCGATTTTACATTTAGTACATGAAAGTACCCAGCTGAAGAGTATCTGTACACAGAGTTCAAATACAGGACAAATCTTTCATCTTTAACACTAGAACAGCATCAAAACCCTCCAATCAGAGGTAAGGGCTGTGTTCTCTGATGGGATGCTTAGTAAGACGCGGCTCGTTGGGATTATAAGAAACAGATCATGGTTTAAGATCTTTCTCTTCTTTCTGCTCCCTTTTCATTCAGTGATTGATTTACTTTGTTGTATTTCTTTTTTGTTATTTCTTTCAATCAATAGAAATGGTTGAATACTTCAGATTTATATGATTTATTGTGTCTCTTAATAACTGTCCGTGTAAAACATTTGTCTTTTTACCTTTTTTATGTCTCTAAACCCTGCTTTAATAAAGGTACACGTGATTCTTTTTGTGTTTCCTGCAGCAGATAAAAACAGGACTAAACATGAAATGAAATATTTCAGAAGCCACTGAAGTGTTCAAAATGTCTTAGAAAAGGTTTTTCTTTTTTTTTCATTCCTTTTTTTTTTTTTTTTTTGCTCTGCAATTACCTTTTTGCTTTCCATAAAAGCCCAAGGGCTATTCATTACTCAAGGACTTAAGGTGGTGATGAACTACTTCAATTTATTTGGCAGCGTCTGGATGTACTGGAAGCATTTATTGAGTTCCACCTCCTCATTGCAGAGGCAGAGAGTTTAAAAAAAAAATCAGTGGTGACATTCTACGAGTGCAGGTTTTACATGCTATGAACTGTTTGACCTCCTCATTAAACCTAAAGTATGTAAAAACAAAGACTGGTAACGTCCAATCTCTTTATTCTATATTATTTTAATTCATGAATTTTAAACTTATTTATTATAAATCAGGGTTTCTGCAAAAAAAAAAAAAAAAATCAGCCAATCAAATTCAACACTTTAAATGCCAATTTATTTATATTTTTTACCACCACACCTAACAGTGAAAACATCCACTGCACAAGACTTTTAGGTGCACGGCTGTCTCACAACCAGAAGGTACTGGGTTAAATATCCTTCTGGAGTTTCCATGTTCTCCTTTAGTTTGTGTGGGTTTTCTCTGGTACTCTGGTTTCCTCCCACAGACTAAAGCAAAGAGAAAATACCTCTGATTAGTGATGCTTTCTGTGGTCAGCTGCTTTTTGAAACTAAATACAAATTGATTTCCACTGCAATGTATTTACGTTAAATGTGTCTCTTAAACAGAAACCCTGTATTTAAAGATGAAAGATTCAGAAAGCATCATCTTTCTGCCCCACCACCAACTCATAACACTGCTGTTACATGAACCTCCCCCTGCTGGACCTTATACTAGTTACTGATCCTCCCATGTTCCTGTCTGAAAACAACAACATTCTCAGATCAAATCTGATTAATGAACTTATTTTGTTTCCTCTGCTTTCTCCACAATGTCTGCTTGGTTCATCAACCATCAAAGAGCCATCAGTCTCCATGAGGACATGAGTCTGCTTGAAAGCAGTGACTGCAGGGTGTAACAGAAACTCCAGTGAGTTTTCAGGTGGGAGACTCACAGTTACATCCCAGCCACACTTTCATTTTGTTTGTTCAGTTTCATATTCATTAAAATGTAGCCCAGTACTAAAATAAAACCAGGAGTAAACATGTCATAAACATTTACTTTAAGGCCATATTTAGTCAAGCCTTAGACGAGGCATCTGATCTAAAAAGAATAAAACTCCTGCAGGATAACAGTGAGGTTGTGTCTGGAAGGGTATCAGGTTACTGCAGCTGGACACCTGTGCTGTTAACCAGCAGGACGATGACTTAGAGGCAGGTGATTCGCTGTGGTGACTCCTGACGAGAGGGCAGACAAAAGATAAGGAACAGTAAATCCTTTTAGGTGGCACAGTTTTTCAGTGTTTACGGTAATTCCCACATGTGGCCCGCGGTTTTTCTCTGCTGAGAGAAGCTGCAGCTCACAGAGACGTGCCGACCTGAACAAAATACTGTGAGTTATAAAACCTGCATGGCTGTCACTGAAGGAAAACCTAAATATACATGCTCTGCACCTCTGCTAGAGAAAAACTTTCTTTGCAGAATTTTAATTGAAGACCACTGATTTATATTTGTAGTGGAGGTGGAAGACATTTTTACTAAAGAAAAAAAAACTCAAATAACTATAAAAAAGCTGCTTAAAGTCCATGTTTGTGTTGGATAGAACTGCCTGCATGTGGGGAAAAAATGTAACAGACCCAAACACACATATCCTTTGGGTCAAACTGAGCACTTTGTATTGACTTCCATTCATTTTTGTAACTGTATTTATGTTTAACCCAGACATAACCCAAACCTAATTCACACCATACCTCTAAAACTAACAAGTAAAGCACAGTACAGCTGCAAACTAAGTGAGGAGCAGAAGGATTTGTATAAAACGACGAGTATTAGGGCCACACAACAAGATTTTTTTTTTATTTTTTAAAATTACGAGAATAACGTCATAATAATACAACATTAAAGTCATATAAAATTAAAGTCATAATATTATGAGAATAAAGTCATAATATTAGTCTATGAGATTAAAGTTGTAGCCTTTACACGATAAAGCATGCAGTTATCACTGCATTAAAATGAGGAATGTTGAGCAACTTGTCAAGTTGTTCTTTAGTATTAGTATTTAGCACATTAGCATCAAATTATCAGTAGCAGGACTTGGAAATTGTGCAAACGACTATAAAGAGAAGCCATATTGTAATTAATTGATGCATTGACAGATAGTCCGTCCGTTTTCTGACGCTTATCTGGGGTCAGGTCTCGGGGGCAGCAGCCTAAGCAGAGACCCAGACCTCCTTCTCTCCAGCCACTTGAACCAGCTCCTCTGAGGGAATCCCAAGGTGTTCCCAGGCCAGCTGAGAAACATAGTACCTCCAGCGTGTCCTGGGTCTTCCTCTGGGCCTCCTCCCAGTGGGACGTGTGGAACACCTCACCAGGGAGGCGTCCAGGAGGCATCCTAACCAGATTCCCGAGACAGATAGTTGTCACGTATAATTTGGATGAAAGCATATTAATCTGACAATGACCCAGGTCATCGTGGACTACTTTATAAACACTGACTTGGCTGTAAACAGCAGATGTGGGTAAAATAAGGAGGAAATGAAGAACGGGAAATAGACATGTCATGATTACGACTTTTTTCTCGTAATAATAATAAAAAAATCTTGTTGTCTGGCCCTAATAGATTTTTTTGTAGCCAGGACCAGATTGTATAAAGCACATCAAAGTGATACTTGAGTAAAGTACAAGTATCTTATCATAAAATTACTTTGGTAAAAGTTAAAGTCTCCTCTAAGAATATTACTTGAGTACAAGTCTTAAAGTATCATATTTCTTTTTGTATCAAAAGTAATTTCTGACATAAAAATGTAAAATGTAAAAGTATTGAGTAAAAATTACAGTTTAGATTTTCAAAAATGACATTTATTGGGAGGTGACCTCGACCAAAAAAAAATTAAATTAAGACATGCAGCTGGGATTGATTGTGTGCAAATTAATACAGTGTCAGAATGTATATTTACGCTTCTCATTCAACTACAATTTATTATGATAGTATATTATTTTAAGAATAACAAGCCACAATGAAATCGGAGTAATGACTTTCTACTTCTTACCATTTTAAAAACTGTAAGGAGTAGAAGTAAAAAGAAGGTTTAAAAATAATTATTCGGGTAAAGATAACCAAAATTTCTACTTAAGTACAGTAACAAAGTATTTGTACTTAGTTACTTTACAGCTCTGTTAAAAACCTAACTGTCTGAAGCAGAAACAAGCACACACACACACACACACACACACACTCTCACACTCACACACAAGTTGTCACTGTATAATTCTCACCGTGTTTCCTGAAGTTATTTATTCAGATTCAGACCTGATGTAAACACTGTTTGTTTCTATTAAACGCTCTGTTTGTGTGAGAGTTTTTTTTAGCACCAATCAATGATTTTGCATTAATTAGGCTTCATTTGAAATTCATGGTATTGCAAAACATCCTTGATGCAATCAATAAGTGCAGTTGCCTATTAATTATGTTGAAATGTTTCTCTGAATGCAGAGAGCGTTTCCACCTGACAGTAAGAGCTTTTTTGTGTTTGGAGCTGATTTCTGTTCCTGTGCAGGAGATCTGCTGATCTGCAGAGAGGGGCCGACAACAAGAGACCACTCTTATCTCAGCTGAGAACATGACGTTATCTAACCATTCCCTAAAAAAGAAAAAAAGTTCAGGCAGACTTTCAGCTGCTCCTGGATCAGCGATAATTCCCTCAGAGACAACAGTGAACAATCTTTAAAACCAAATTTGACCCTTCTTAGTTACATTACGTATAACTGATGGAGTCTGAAGCAGGAGGGTGGTTTGAAAGCTAAAAGGAACAAAAAAGTTTTATTTGTGCAGAGGCACGTGTGTGTGAAAGCAACATCTCATGTCCAGGTGAAGTTTCTAATCTCTCCCCTGAATGTGTTGAAGTGTTTGCACAATGCTTTGATAAGACAGGAGATCAGCAACAAAACATGTACAGATTAGAATCCAGTTTTTTGACATGAAATAGGTCTTTAAAAAACACACAACAAAGCTGCAGAATTCAGAGGTCACTCAGAATTCAATGAGACTGAAACACAAAGCCCAGAGAGATCCTACCTTGTGTTGAGCCTTTTTGGATCCAGAATAGAACATCATCATCATCATCATCATCCTCATCATCTTATGCTGACTATAACAAAGTATGGCAGTTTTACACTGTAAGGCCCAGCTACAGTCAGCCTGCCTTATAACCCCAGCCCTGGATGCATTGAGCAGAGTGCAGCCTTGATGTGGGCAGGATCATAACATTAAAAACACACAAATCGTATTCTGTTTTATTTGTGACACAACAGTCAAAGGAACAGTAAAGAAGGCTGTATCAGACCACCCAATCATCTGGTGCTAATGATGAGAGGGTCGGACAACTGAGGACAGAAGCTAATATTAGCTAATGTTAGCTTGTTGTTTTTGGTTTACAGTTGTGTCGTTGAACTCGTGCAAAGAAAACAAAAATATGTTACAGTTGTTGCAAATGATTCAAGTAAAATTAAACTTATGAAGTAAATCTCTCAGCTTATGAACTGATCATTGGGCACCAGTAGCTGACGTCAAATACAACCTTGGGTCTCACAGGCTATAAGAGCTAACATGCAGAGCCATTTAAACCAAGGCCGGCCTGGGCCTTGCAGTGCTAAAAGACCACCAGTGTTGCAGAGTCAGACAGCTCTAACATGATGTGTGGACGTCCGTCACCACAGAATCTTATTAAACTCAGCAATGTGTCCTTAAATCTTGTCTGTGCGACAATCTTGTTTTGATTGTTTGTTTTGGTTTTTTTGCTAATTGTAGCAGTTTTCTGGTTCCATTTTCTGCAACATGTGAGTAAAATGTTTTTGACAAAATGTTTCTATTAAGAGCAGGAAATATAAAATAAATCTAATAACCAATAAGTCACTTTCATTTCCACAAGATAATTAACCATTTGAACACATCCTGACGCAAAAACCTACATTACTCTGCTACAAGTTACAATCAAGTATTCTGTAAAAAATATGATGTCAGTCAGTGAGTCACAAATAAATATGCAACAAACTGACCACATTTTTAAGTTTAATCAAATAAACTACACTTACAATAAACAGTAAAAAGCCAGACAGGAACTCAGCAAACAGTACAGTATGTTGGCAGGTACCAGACTGAGACGATCAGACAAAAACTGCAGCTTTTTGGTTTGAGTTACATCAGTTTTTTTAACTCTTCAACCCCAAGGGGTTTCCTTGAAGTCTGCGCTCGAAATAACGTGCAGAAATGTAGAAGTGTGCATTGGAAGCTTTACCTAAATAATCTTTGCTATCAAAATAAAGCTAAAACTTGGGAGATATGATCAGAGCAGTATATATTAAAGCAGCTGCAGTTGTTTCAGAGATAGTGAGAATGGAACAGAAAAAAACTGTGCAGATTCCTGCTTCTAAAATCAACTACAACAAAGTTCCAGAGACTTTAGTGAAGAAATGACTCAGCGTTTTGTAATTCTGCACAGGACAGACTGTGTCAGTACCATCAATAAATTATAAGAAATCTCAGGCTTTTGATTGTAAAAATTAATTATTTTTTCACTCTCTCCCACATGCCTGAAATGATTTGTTTTGAATGTTTTTTTTTATTACTCAAACATTTATTTGTTCCTATTCATATAAAACAAGAAAAACTATGTTTAATTCCAGCTGGAACAATTCACTCAAAATCAAGCAAAAAAAAAAAAAAAACTTTTAAAACACTTTACAGCATAGTTTGGTTTTTGCTTTGACTTGCATTTCTAAAAAAAAAATGTTTAAAACATTTTTTACAGATTTAGGTTGATAGCATTTTGTACAATTTGATTACTTTTTGATTCAACTGGGTTTGGTGAATGTAATGTTTTTTAGGAGCGTTTAGCCACGAGTCTGACATTTCTGTTGATACCAAACAGCCCGTGTTTAAATGACACATCTTAAGTTAAATTAAATTAAGAGATAGAAAATGTTTTGCCCCCAGTAGGATCCATAACTCCACATGGTTTCAATTTTTCCCTTTGTCCTGAAACATAAAGTAAAATGTGTGTAATATTTATATAAAGCTTTTTGAGATGCACTGTTCCTTTGGTTTAATGTGGGACAGATTTGATATAGTAGTTAAGGATCTGAAATGTCTCTGTATATTGTAAATTCTGCAGACCCCAGCCTTTTATCTAATAGCTGTTTCAGGTCCAGGCTGGTCCACACTGGTGTTTGGGTCTTTGTGGAACAAACTGTCTAAAAATATCAGACAAAACTGAGGCTTGCAGAAGTTCAATACATGCAGTTCATCACAATCTGTCAACTGTATGTTTATTTGATTTATCCTCCAGTATAACGTAGAGAATGTGTCAAAAGTGACGGCAACATCTTTCTTTCTAGTGGCAGAAAAAGGAAGAGCACTTATCAGCCAGTTATTAAAAGAACATGTTCAGACAGTGTTTGTCTCAGTGGCATCTTCTGACAAACGGAGTGATGACTCAGCTCAGCTCACATCAGATGTTCCTAAACAAGCGGCAGCTTCAGGCATGGGTTCTGGAGCCTGCCTCAATGTTTCATTAACTCTCACACTAATGCAGCTTCAAAAGGCAAATACACAAAAAGACAACCCAGCCTTTGTTTGTGAGGTGCTGTGTGAGAGAAGAGGGAGCGTGGCCAACCAGGCTGAGATGCATCCATGTTGGGTCACAGGGGAGGGTTGAGTAATCCTCAGGGGGGCTGACCTGAGAGATCTTTGAGATTGGATCAAAAAGTAAAACGAGTTTAAAAAGAAATAAATGCAAGTATAAAAAGAAGGTGGTGGGAGGATGCCTGAGGTGCACGAGGAAATGAAGAGAAAGAACTGGAAGCACAATGAAATATTCTGATAGGAGGTGGCAGGTCAGCTGTTAAAGCAGCAGTCACAGAAAAAAAAGCTCCTGGTTTACCATCCTGACAGCTCTATAAACAGACAACACTGGTGGATTTGTGTCTGTCCTGTCAGGAAATATTACCTCAAATTCATCTCATGTCCAGAGCTTCTTCTTAGATCTGCCATCTTAACCAGTTACTGCAGCTTTTTTTCCCTAATTTTAGGGATGCACCGATATGAAAATTTCAGCCGATATCGATATCCGATATAATTATTGCTGTTATGGCCGATAACTGATATTTACTGATATAACACAAACACACAAATTATATTATACATATACGCACAAAAACACTTAAGTCTTTTTTTGACACTGTAAATAGACGACCAGACCTCTGACATGGCTCCCTACTTCAGTTATTTCTGGCTGTGCAGCGTAAATATCACTATCATGAACAAATCTTGCTTAACCAACCATCTTCCCTCCTAAAACAGAAACACAAAGCTAAAAAGTGGGAAATAAATATTGGACGTTAATATTAGCCCATTTTTAAGTATCGAACCGATACGATATTCTAAAAAATTACCAATATCGGCCGATACCGATATCAAAATCGATATATCGTGCATCCCTACCTAATTTGACCAAACTTATTTAAGTACAAATACTTTGTTACTGTACTTAAGTAGAATTTTTGGGTAAACTCTTATTTAAACACAGTAATATTTTAAGATTAACTCAAAAACAAAATAAGAACATAAAAAAATATCTCTGAAAAACGTGAGATGCAAATCAGTAATGATGGTAATTGTTTGTTTGTTTGTTTGTTTGTTTGTTTGTTTGTTTGTTTGTTTGTTTGTTTGTTAAACTCTGTCTGCTTCTATCTTGCTGGGCAGCTGGATATGATCTGTTGTCACTTACTGTTTATTAGATTGGTTTACTGGTCAGTTTATGTCACACAGATTAGATTAACTTCATATTTGTAGGGACTAACATTTTTGTTTTGTTTTGTTCTTTCACACGGAGTCATCAACCCGCTGTCGCACATCTTATTGAAGTACATTCTAGGCTTTAAACTCAACAGGAGGAAGCTAACGTTAGCCAGTTAGCTTACCGTTCTGTCGTCCTTCTCTCTTGTTTTAAGCATCATACCGCTGGTGGATGGTCTGGTACAGCTTTCAGTACTTTTCCTTCGGGTTTGGTATAGTCCATTAATATTGTTGTGTCGCAAATAAAACTGAATAAGACTCGCACGGTCCCACGGCCGTGTTCAGTTTAACAGGGCCGGGATAGAGCAGCAGCGCCCACTGCTGGATGAAGTCAAAACTACACTGAAATACGGTTTAAACTGACATTTCAATTAATCAAATGTAAGAAACTTTTTTCTAATAAACCATTAATCGACAATAAATCATAAATCAATTAATTGTTTGCATCCCTAATCTGTACTTTACTTGAGTAATTATTTTTTAGCCTACTTTTTATTTCTACTTCTTACATTTTCACACATTTATCTGTACTTTCTACTCCTTACATTTTTAGAAAGGCAAGAAGTCTTTTATTTCATTTTTGCTTATTTTTATAAAGTCTCCTTTAGGAATATCACTTGATTAAAAGTCTTAAAGTATCTGGTATTTTTTGTACTTAAGTAATAAAAGTAAAAGTATTGATTTAAAATGAGCAGTTAGATTTTTCGTAATGACATTTAAAAAAGTAATATTCTTAAAGGAGACTTTAACTTTTACCAAAGCAATTTTTTGGTAAGATACTTGTACTTTTACTCAAGTATCACTTTGCGGTACTGGTTTCATTTTAATTATATCTGAGATTCCTAGACAAAAGTAAACCCCTCATGTCAGGAGATCAGATTTACCATCATATACAGTACTGCCACTGCAATTTGTGCAAATCAGTTTCCTGAAGTATTTCATAAAACGTGTTTTCACCCTGAGCAACATGATGATGGAACAGATGAAAATATGAGTTGCTTTCCAGCCAGCTGGGCTAAGATCTGACAGGAAGTGATGACGAGCAGCAAGGCAGGGAAAGAGTTACCTTTAATTAAAAACAACCTATAAAAGCTAGTTGAGTTGATACATCATTAACTGCTGACAGCATACATGTTCAGCAGGGATAGAAGATGATCAGAAATCTGCTGCTGGTTCACACTCTGTAACGGATCAGATTCAGCATATTCACTGACAGTACTCATTCCATCAAGATCTTAAAACTGTTTTTTTCCCTGATATTCATGTGATCATGAATATGGGTCTGAGAGGGGCATCTGGCTGATAAACAGTTTGAAATGCAGCACAAACTCTGCCTACTTCATGTGTGGCTTTGTCAGACCAGCTGAAAACTGTGAGAACTCCAGAGAAGAAGGAAGCCTTCCAGAAGCAGCACAACGGCTCAGTGGTTAACACCGACGCCTCACAGCAAGAAGGTCCTGGGTTCAGACCTGGGGTCTTTCTGTGCGGAGTTTGCATGTTCTCCTCGTGCTTGCGTGGGTTTTCTCCGGGTACTCCG
>JAUBOC010000001.1:2910362-2922559 GCA_032275365.1 Anablepsoides cearensis
TGTTTGCTCCTCCATGCTGTCACAGACGCTACCATTGAACGGTATGGGCGGGGCTCAGTCTAGTCATCTATATTCAAGTCTATGGTCTGATGTTTCCTTCAGAAAACAGGAAGTCAGGGATGTAATCCTGAGGTTACAGGATGCAAAGGCAATAAAAGTGACAACACTTCACTTCCTGTGTTTCTACACTGAAGTTGACCAATCACAGCTTTAAACAGGTTGTTTATTTCTCACAGAAACCTAGAAAGATTGCTTCAAAATCAGCAGGGAAGGGAGGGGGCTTAAAACCTGTAACCATCCAACCAGGAAGCTGGTGTTATTTCAGCTTCAGTCCAGGTTCTGCTCTGAGGTCTACTGTAACAACAATCCTGGGTGTGTTCTGGTTCTTTGGAGGTGGTTCCGGTGGAGGTGGCGTCAGTCGTCCTGCAGTCCACAGGGTGGGCACAGACTGTCAGCAATGCAGATAACCTGCTTCCTGTTCTCCTTAGCCCCGCCCTCTGTGCCAACGTGGTTCTGAAGGTGAGTTGGACAGAAGCACTCATCGTTCTTCTGAAGCACAAAACATAAACACACAAGAACCCAGAAACAAATCCGATGAAGAGAAATACAGAACCAGTCTGATATCAGGAGAGGGTTTTCTCACAGAGACTGGATCAAACTGTCTTTTTACAGATGAACACAGAGTTTATCTGTACAGATAGGTCATTCTGTCTTTAAGAAGAAACTTTTAGTCTCCATGTTTTATGTAAGTTAAATCAGATTTACCAAACAATAATAGTTTATAATATAATAAACACAGAGTTTAGGGATAAGCTCAGATAATCTTCATTAAATCAGCTTAGTGTCCTCACTCAGCATCAAATAAAAGAGCTTATGAGTGGGTTGAGCAATATTGGCAAAATATTAATCACAATTATTTGTGGTATTTAGCCGATAACCATTAATATGAGGATTAATCCCCTGGAGTCCCTGGATGCCTCGTATCCTGGTCACATGACCAATTTAAATCACTCTAGTGGGAAAGATTTGCTCTCCGTAAAATTGTGTTCCAAATTGTGTCAAAATACAGACTTTAAGATAAACATCAATTTTTAAACGATGTAGACAGACCAAGTAAAACCTGAGTTATGATTAATAAATTACAGAACTTTAAAAAAATTTTTTTCTTATTTGAAGCAGAGAGGAGCACTGAGTGGACTGACCGGGCAAATCTCCAGTCAGTCTACATGGTGGCATTACCCCTATTAATTGTCAAGTGCCAATAAATAATCCATTAAAGTTTTTCTGACGATTATTTACACAAAAAAGATTTTGCCCAACCCTACTTATGAGTAAACTCAAAGATTTTTCACTAAATAAACTCAGTTTTCTTACACTGAGTAAAATAACTTGGTTTAAGCTGAGATGAGAAGACTCTGGTTCTTACAGAGTTAACTCTGAGTTTATCCATTAACTCTGAGTCACAGGTAAACCTGGACTGCTCAGAGTAAATTACCAGAGTTTACAAATACACTAGGAGTTTATGTAAAAACTATTGTTACTATTGTTGGTCTCTCAGCCGTAACCAGTGATGATGTCGTCCTGCTGTTCAGAAACAAAATGAAACATTCTTTAACTTGCAGGGTCTGGACTTCCTGTCTGTGTAGACAGTCTTCAGACAATCTTTTGCAAACACTTTTGTAGAATTGAAAAACTCATTTATTTCAATGAAAAAACTAAGCCTGCATGAGCGTCAGAGTCTGTTAACCTGACACCAGCAGATCTGTGTCCAGATGGACCAGCACTGAGCCACATGTCAGAACTGGACCCTGTACAGCAGACCTGATGCTTGGTCCAGGTTTCTCCAGGTGAGTCTGGCATGTTATGTAAATGTCGCTGCTGTTTGTCTCCTCAGGTTGTTTATGTGATCAGGTATAGCTCAGCCGGTGAGCTGGTGAACGCCTCGGTGTCCTTGGTGCTCGGTTCTGTCCTGGAAGCTGCAGTGATGCTGAAGCAGGAGTTTCAGGTCGTCTTCATCCAGGTACTGAAAGCCAACCAGTCATTACCTGTGGAGGTGCGCTGGGAAAGCAGTCTTAACTGTGCTTCTAAAAAAAAGATGTAAAGTGAGTGTTAAAGGGGACATATTCAAAACCCACGTTTTTAGTTGTTTGAATTTTTCATTCCATTCAGTTTTCTGAACTATTACGTCACAGTTTAGGCAACAGAACAGAATGAAATTGTAAATAAAATGTTTCTGCGCAGCTTTATAGTTGTAAACTTCTCTATTAAGCTAGAATGGACCACTGGAAGCTGGAGGGGTGCGGGGTGTAAAGTGACTCGTTTGGATCTAAAGAGACAGCCTCAAAACGAGTTAATCTGTGACACGCCCCAGAAAAGGGGAGGGGCTTGTGGAGTTACAATAAGGAGGAATTCAGACCAAAGTATTGTAGTTTCACTTTATATAGATCCCAACTGAAGGGTTTAAAAGCACAATATGTCCACTTTAACACATCATGTTGGAAATTAAACTATTTTTTATATATTTTTTTATATTATATTAAGTTAAATATGAATCATCTGTAGGATTCACTCTCTGTCATCTCTGGATCTGTCTGCAACTTTAAATGTAGAGTTAAAGTTGACTGAGTCTAGTTATTCATGGCAGCTATAAGAAATGAAAACTGTTTAAACAAAGTGTGTTGACTGCATAAACATTAGCACTAACTTTAGATCATGTGTCTTCTGGAAGGAGGCTGGTGGAGAAGGGGAGGTCCAGTTCAGTGGAAACCCAGGTTACGTGGTTGGACTTCCTGTTGTGTCAGGAAGAAGAACAACAGAATATCCTTTGTTCAAATAAAAGTGTTTTTTTTTTTCTGCTGTGGATCAATGGATGATCGATGAAAAATGTTGATTTCCTTTCATAAAACCCTGGAAGAATGTGGGAGGTCTAGGGAGACAAAAGATGGTGTGATGTCTGGACTGTATAAAAAAAGTTTGTTTGCTGAACTTTTAGAAAGTTTAGACATTTCAAACGTTAGTTTTCGACATCATCACATCATTTTTGTAAATTTCATTTGCATCACACTGCTACCATAGGTCAGAGCACACATAGATACAACAAGAGGAATGAAAGTGTCCAAGTTTACCTGGAACTTTCATTAAAGAAATGTTTTTTAGTCATTATATTTACTTAAAACATTAGTGTTAATGTAGAGCAGCTGCTGTACGTCTCACTGTTCCACGTTTAACATTACTGAACCATGAGTTTTGTAGGAGCTTTTCTTTATTCTATGTTTTAAATTAGTGAAGAAAAATAAGACTCTGTCCTTGAGGACTCAGCGATCTGTTTGACACAATGTTGCCTGGTTGTGTCAAACAGGGAAGCTGTTGCTGCAGCTTCAACACAGTTTGTTGTTTGATGCAACTTCTGAGAGAAGAGCTGAATACCAGAGGAGTCATCTTTATTCACGTGTGACAGCAGCAGACAGGTCCAGCTGAGTCAGGTTTCTGTCCCTGAATGCTGCAGACACAACATGGACATGTATTGAAACAGTGCATATTTAGAAAGAAACGTCACTTTTTAGTTTAAAAACAACAGAAAACTAAACCATATTAAAGAGATTCATGATTACTGGGGCCATTGTGGCAGAGTGGTTAGGGAAGTCGTCCATTTACCATTTACTTGTAACATTAGACTTTATTTGATTAACCTATAATGTTTATTAACATATGTTATATATTATTTATCTATTTGTTTAACACATACTAACTGAAAATGTGGATGCTACATGGAAGAACCCCAGCTTTGCCTGTTGGCTTTAGCGCCAACACTATATTGCTATGTATATATGTATTAGCTCAGAGTTAGCGCAACAAACAAGCTAAACTGAGTTGCAGGCTGAGTCATTTTTGTGTTCCCCTCTCTGTCATGTGGATGGAGGACCTCAGTGAGAGGAGAATGTGTAGCACTGAGCTAATACACATGGTGATGACGTCTGCGCTTATGCTAAAGCTAACAGGCTAAGCTGAGGTTCTTCTTCCATGAAGCAGCTCTGTTATCCTCAGTCCATATTTTCAGCTGCAGGCTGAGTCAACACTGAGTCAACTCTCTCTGGTTTCATTTAAATCATCAGATATTGTCCAACATTAACCTTCAGGGTGGATATAGCTGCTAGTCGACGTCATAATTTGCCCAGAATGCTTTGCATGTAACTAAAATGGCTCAGTCCGTGTAATACATTTTTTAAAATTTAGTTAAAAAATTATAAAAAAAAAAAACTAAACAGGCAGTATTTTTACAGTCTTTATTTTGCAATTAAACTGATAGTTTATCAAATAAAGTCTAATCCTACAACTAATCGTGGATCCCTTTAAGATATAAAATAATTCCACATGCCTTTTCAGAGGGACTGAGATGTCCCGATGAGCTCTAAGAAGCAGCTTTCCACCTTAACAGCGTCCACCACTGGGATCACCAGAAGCATCCAGCTAAGAGACACCCTGTCCCTGCTCCATGTCTCTGTTGAGGACCAGAACTGCTTGCTGGGTCCACACCAGCGCTCTCCTGTCCTGTTTGGACTGGACTCTGTCTCTGGTTGCACATTAAGGCAAAGCATCCTTTCTCTCAGCCTTTATCTGCAGAGGCAGCAGAGATCTGTGGTGGTGACCTTACAGTATGTGTCCCTGCAGGCTGGAGGACATAACAAACTGCTCCATGGTGTCCCAGCAGCTTCTGGAGGCTCTGAGAGGACCAGACTACCCTCTGGATGTGGCTTCCTTTGGGAACTCCCCATTAAACAGTCCCTTGGACTGGGTACAAATCAAGTCCAGCATCAGTCCCATGGTGAGAGCACAGAGGAAGAGGGTCTGCTTCATCTAGCAAATTAGTGTGTTAGAATCTTAAGTTTTTGAGTAAAGTAAGTATCTTACTGGGCTGCAACTGATGGATAACAGTTAGAGAATCAAAGCTGTGATAAAATTGGTAAAACTTTCCACTGCAACCCAACAACCAGGTAGTGTTTTGACCAGCTGTTAAACATTACACTTTAGAAAGAAAGATAAGTACGTTTTAAGCAGTTTTTATTGATTAATTAGCATCAGAGTGTCTTTTTAGACCTGGACATTTGGGATTGTAGCATCAGATGTTTTCTGTTATATGGAAAGCTCCCTGCAGGTGTTTGAAAAGCGTTGAAGATGCCCACAACAACTCTGTGACTATTTTAGTGACAATCCGTAGCTAACACATTTTGAACACATTTAAAGTTCAGGCATTGAGACTGAGTCTCTGTGACTCCAGCGAGGAATATCACAAATGTTTTCAGTGCAGTTAACCAGCTCGTCTGCAGCAGTCACAGCCCAGTGAGATACTGGCTCACGGTGAGAATACTTGTGACTAAATATTGATTGGACTGTTTGGTTCTACTGAATGTTCATCTTTTAGCGTGTGATGCTGCTGTCCAACAGTCTGCTTGTCTTCTGCAGGATGCACAAAGTTGTAACATCCCATTGTCACATCATTTAGAAATTGAGTGGACCAAATATGGAGCCTTGGTGAACCCCCAGGCTCAGATCGTCAGCATCAAAGAAATAATCAAGACCAACAGCAGCAGTTTGGTAAGACCTCTGATGGCTCACAAAAGATCCTGTGACGGTGTGACACACACACACACACGTCTGTTTTTTATACCCCCGTGGGGACTGGATTGACTTCCATTCATTTTTTGGAAATTTTATATCCTACCCCTGACCATTTACCCTAAAATTAACCTCACAGGTACCTCCCTGACCCTAAAACTAACTTAAACTCAATTCACACCATGGTCCTAAAACTAACCCCCCCCACCCGTAATTTGCATTAGTACCCACGGGGAACGACCGTTTAGTCCCCATGAGGCTGCTTTTTTCTGGAAAATGGTTCCCACAATGTAGGAAAAACGTGTCCACACAATTGTTTTTATATCATCATGGTTGATTGACTTCCATTCATTTTCTGGTCATTTCTTTAGCCTAACCCTGACCATTTACCCTAAAACCAAACCCCCCACCTGAAATTAGCATCTGTACTCATGGGGACCGGGCTTTGCACATATGGTCCCTACGAGACTGCGTTTTTCTGGAGATTGGTTCCCACAATATAGCAAAAACATGCCTACACACACACTCACACGTTTGTATTCCTATCCTTATTAGGACCATGCATTGGCTTGCATTAATTTCTGTATCCTGACAGTTTATATGTACAGGCTGTATGTCACAAACATCTAAAATTACTTATTGTTTTTATTTTAAATCCATTTGTCATTCATTGCTTGTTTTTAATGTTCTGTCAGCAGCTCATTGTGTGTGGTTCTGTCTGAGGGTTTCAGGTGGTTTTACACTGTAATAAAACAAATCCCATCATGCAGCTGCTCTGATGACTGAATCAGCCCTGAAACTGGTTTGTTGTAGTTTTTTTTAATGATAAAGGCAATCAAATCTGCTTCAAAGGGAATTTTACAGTGATTTATTTCTTTATAATTCATGTACGTCTTCAATTTCTAAGTTTATCTGGCAGAAACACTTGAGTTGTTGTTGGTGTTTGATCATTAGCTTTTACCTCTGAGACATAGCTGTTCTCAACCACAGCCCAAAGACAAAAATGTTTTTAACTTCTTGACATATTTGATCATATGTAAAACATGTCAAGAAGCAGCAGATGGATTTTAATAAAACTCTCAGAAAGTAGTTATGGTTTGAACAAGCATTAGGTTAGATTTTTGTATTTCTAACAGACTTCATGTTTTTAGACTTCCTGATTTTTAGGTCCAAGCTCATTTAAACTTTTTAACTCTTGATTAAGAAATGTGTTTTAGTTGTTAGTAGCTTTATTACAAAGAGTTCAGAGGATAATTATTAAATATGACTATAGGTGAAGCTATAAGACACAGCAGTTTATTCTGGCTCTCCTCCTGCAGGTCCTGATGTCGGGGGGCAGCAGCATCGTGTGGATCAGAAGCTCTGTCACCTTCCTTCCTGTATCTGCAGGAGCTCATCCTGGTTACAGAGCCACGCCCAGCATCAACGCTAAACTGCCCTTTGACTTTTTCTTCCCTTTTGTTTGAACACTTCACACATTCACTCTGTATACTGTGTACATAATGTATAAAGTTTTTATAGTAAAATAGACAAAATAAAGTATTTTTTATGAAATATGAAATGGTTTATTTTACACAACATTCAGGACAAATGTGAAAATAATTTTCTATTTAAATGATCTCTGATGTACACTTTGATAGATCTGTATAATATTTATTCATACACTGCAGTAATGGATCTACTGACATTTTACAGTAAACTGTTGAGTTATGAGAACAGATCTGACTCAAAGGCGCAGCTCTAACAGAAATCAGATGATTTGATGTTTCCTCAGGAGGAATCTTCTACGTTGTGCTCCATAAGAAGTCAGAACTCTGTAGTTTCCTTGGGAGGTCAGAAATCAATGTAATGTTTATTCAGGAGGAAGTTAGAAATCAATATTGTGTTTCCTCAGGAGGAGATCAGTGTTTTGTTTCCTAAAGTGGAAATCAAAAGTCCATGTTTCCTCAGGAGGAAGTCAGAAGGTCAACGCTGAGTTTCCTCAGGAGAAGGCTCAAAGTTGATGCCGTGTTTCTTCAGGAGAGCCTGCAGCTTCTGGTTCTCTACAGCCTGAAACACAGGAACAAACTCAGTGTTGAGTGAGGTTATAGTGAAGTAACACACAGGTGGAGTGTTGGACAGGGTGACCCGTCCTTTATAGCAGGAGTTAGATGAACATCACTCCTCAATCTAGCTGAAGATTCAGAGATAAAAGAAAGGTTCAGATACCAGCTGATCGTTGTGCTTCTGTAGCTCTGTGGATCTCTGCACCAGGTGGTCGTAGCTCTCCTTTAGCTTGTGGATGCTCTGGTCTGCTCTGGTCTTCACTGACACTAGGATCCCTGCAGCAGATTCAACCAGTCATTTCCAGCTGAAACTAGAACCTTTTCTCTCACATAGCAGAAGAAGAACCTTAGACTTGTCCCAGACAGGAAGGAGGAGGCACATTGTGTGTGAGGACTGACCGTTAATGATCCTGGCCACTCTCCAGAGTCTCAGCAGGATGAGGAGACCCATTCCATCAAAGGCGTCTTCATGGAAGATGAAGACAATGTCCAGGACGAAGGACACCACCACCACCAGACCGTCAAACACCTCAAACTTGTGCTGGAAGAACTCCAGGCGAAACGTGAACAGCTTCCCAACCAGCTCCACCATGAAGAAGGTGAGCAGGGCCAGGCTCAGGTAGTGAAACACCTGCCAGGAGAGTCCACAGAAAACACAGTAAAACAAACCTCAGCTGACCAAACTGTCAGTCATAGACACAGATTTAGCAGATATACAGACATTTAGAGCAATCTCATGGATCTTTTCAAAAACTCAGCTTCAGTCAATGTTTTCCTCAGAGCCTAGGACATTAAAGAAACACACAGCAAAAACTGTCTTTCTAACCAAGTTTTAAAATCTTATATCAGCCAGAAAATCTTTTTGATCTTGTTTTGAGACTAATTTACTAAACAAGAGCTGATTGTGTCAGAATAATAATCTTGTTTTCAGAATGTGTAAGATTATTTGTCTTAAATTTGACTCAAATTAAGTCAAAATTTCTGCCAATTGAGTAAGAAAATTTTACTTGGTAAGGTTCTTGAAATAAGAAAAAATTGAGTCAAATCAAGTATTTCAAGAACAAGATAAATCTGAATATTTTTTGTGCAAGTTGTGACATTTTTTCATAAAACTAACGTTTGGTATTAAAGCTGCAGACATGGGAGCATCTTCACTTCATAGATTTCTTTTTTCATTTATACTTTTGTTAATTTGCCAAACCATATATGTCTGTCTTTGTTAAAGTTTGACTTTAACTTTAACTTTGTTAAAGTTTGAGTTTATTTCAAGCCATATATAAAAAATGACAATAAAAAAATACATATACCTGTTAATAGGAGAAAAGGGAAAAAAACAAAAAAAAATATTATGTATAGCATATTCATCTACAGATGCATGTACAGTAATATATATTCAGTAAGGATAGGACACTGAGTCACCCAATTCAGGCTACTTGTAGTTATTAAGTTAAATAACATAAAACAAAATATTTCAGCCTGAAAGCTCAGATTTTAATTTGTGCCAGTGTTCTGTATCATAACTACACCTCTGCCGTTTGTAAACCAAATTGTGTGAAAATTGGGTAAAGAATGGTGGAGCTATGATTACTTTAGATGGGGACCTGTCCAAGATGGCTGCTGTGGTGAAACGTGGTATCTATAGCTCTGATGTCTATGAAGTCATTTTTCCGCCAAAATGCTACGTAAATTGGTGACGTTTTAACTAGTCAGAATCATTATATCTTTTTTTTTCCACTTCATAGATTTTCTATCAAATTTAGGTCCAGACTCTTTTATTGAAGATGTTCTTTGGTTGATCTGGATATATGCTTCAGATTCTGTGAAACACTTGAAGGTTTTAAGTAATAATAAAAATATAAATCACATTGGCTTTGATTGACATTACAAATGCTGTAAATAATTCCAAAGGTGCTTCAACAAAGGATTGGTGTCAGGGTGTGCACACTTATCAGCTCGTCAAACCTCTTCATAGTTTCTGTCTCACCTCAGGAGCAATGTGGTCATGCTCAAGTTTGATGACAGACAGATCTATAAGCAGCTCCGCCAACACGAAGAAGGCATCCAGGACCACCAAAAACACAACCAACACCTGGAATAAACAGAAGAAGGAAAATAAAACATCACAACAGTAAAGAAACAACTCAAAAATGTTGAAAAAGGTGCAAAATAAAAAGCTGTAAATGTGCAGAACAACTCCAATCCCAATGAAGTTAGGATGTTGTGTAAAACAAATAAAAACTTATACTCAACTGAACACACTACAAAGATAAGATATTTAATGTTCAAATAGATCAACTTTATTGGTTTTTGCACTCATTTTGAATTGGAATAAATTCATACATAAACACTCATTTAATTCCTATATGTTTGCAGACCGTTAGTAAAATCAAAGCTCTGTCTCACTCTCTCACATTTGCTGCAGCCAGCAATTAAAAATCTATTGTGAATAAAATGTGAGTTTATATGATTTACAAATCAATGCATTCTGCTTTTGTTTTCATTTGAAAAAAATCCCAACTTTTTCAAAACTTGGGTTGTAAATGTGAAACAACAGCACAAGTTTTAATGAAACTCAGAAAGCAAACAGCTGAGAGGGGTCCTAACACACTGAACATGAGGTCATTATCAAAGTTTCAAAATTATTCTGTCGTTTCTCTTCATAAGACAATCTTAGTCTAAAACTAAAGGTGGAGATGATCCTGAACAGCAGGACCTCTGATTGGTTTAAATATTTTTACCTGATTTCATTTGTTACATAGTATTTTTCTGTTAATTGATGTCCATGTTTCTGGGTGGTGTTGAGCTTTTTACTGATTATTACAGCACTTTGATCTGTGATTGTTATTATTTATGAAACACTTCATAAAGAAATGTGATTTAATTTGACTTCTGTTCTGGACTGGATACAACTCAGCAGCTGACTTGTATCTGGGTTTCTGCTCTTCAGTCTACATTTAACTGATCCTGTCTCTGTGCCTTTTTAAAGGTTTAATTCTGTCTCATCAGCAGTCTGCTGTGAGAGGATCTGAGACGAGCTGCAGCTCCTCTGCTCTTTCAGGACCACAGTGACTGACCTGGAAGCGTTCCGAGGTGTAGAGCTTCTTCAGCGTGTCCCTGAAGGTGAGAGCTGGTGGGAACTGGCCTGTAGCTGGACTCAGGTCCTCACTGGTCACATGCAGCTCCTCCTCCAGCTCAGCCGGCTGCTCATCACCGACCGTGGTGAAATACCTCAGGTACCGAGCCATGGAGGCAGACGACCGGCTGCAGCTCAGCTCTGAGGAGGAAAGAACGGCAGGTCAGGCTGCAGACAGGTCTCTGACTCGTCACCTCAGGACCAGGCTAAATATGGTCGGACCTGCAGACCAGTTCAGACCAGGAACAGCTTTGTGAAATCTTCTTCAACATTTAGACTTCTTCTTCTTTTTTAGAGTTTCAACATGTTGCTTCACTCTGATGTTCAACAAAATGTTTCCACTTTTTATTAAACAAACAAAAGAGTTGTGACTCTGAGGTCTGACGGGCTTTTTTCACTGAATTAAAAGAACTAATCCTGAATTAGAGAAGAAAGCAGCAACCACAGACAACAGAACTGGTTCTGCTTCCAGCAGTTCATGTACCACACTGCAGTTACAGATAATCACTTACATGTGTGAATAATTTCATACAGCAACATTAAAATGCCTCATCGTCTTCTTTTTTATAATTAACGTTGTCGATTATGTCGACTAATCATTGAAGCTCTATTAACGAGGGCCAGATTTGGCCCACGAGCCATGAGTTGGACACATGGGCCCTAAAGAAAGAACAGTGATGAACAGGTTTGTCAGAGGTGTAGGACCCTCAGGGTGTTCTGCTCCACATTACATTGTACTGAAGTATGGTGGTTCTGTACCAACATGTTGGAGCTGCTGCTTCAGAGCTCTGTTTCATCCAGCAGCTTAACAAAGCCTGGGTTAACACTGATACTCTGAATCTACTTACCCTGCTCTGTCATACTCAGGATGTTCAGTTTCAGAACAGCTGGGTAACTTAACCCTGAGTCAAGTTACCCAGAGTTAGTGTGGCAGAGATCTGATCAGGTCAATGATTATGATTTTACATGATTTTAAACTTTCTTTAGATTTATTTTTACTTTTATTCTTTATTCAAGTGCATAAAAGTCAGTGTGTGTGTGTAGGTGAACCCAGCCAGTACTAAACAGACATGGCAGTAAATAAAGATTAAAATGAAATCATAGTAAAATCAGGTAAAGTCAGATATAAGCTCTTATGTTCAACCTTTATATAATAAATGACATAATTCACTGCACAAAATTAACATCTACCCCTGAAAACTAGTGTTTGTTACTCCATCTTCTCCGCCAATATTTTTTTTTTCTGATTAACATTTTATTGAATTTTCATTACAACAGTTAACTCTCTGTACATAAGCAAATACACCCGTAATTGTATTAATACAGTGACAGAGCAATGGCATAATAAGATAAGATAATTAGATAATTAAATTGGGGGGGGGGGGGGGGGTCAAATTAAAATATTT
>JAUBOC010000001.1:3088478-3108481 GCA_032275365.1 Anablepsoides cearensis
GAAGATTGTTAATCACTCATTCATTCAAACCAGGTGTGTCAAATCAGGGAAACGTCTAAACATGCAGGAAAGGAGTCTTTGAGGGGTTTAGAATCACTGCTTTAATACATGTTATCTGATTTATTATTTACAAATGAATGGAATAAAATCCATGGCTTCCAGAGATAATACTAAAAAACATAAAAATAGGTCAATATTATATATTGAAAATGTCTCATCAAGCTCAGAGAAGCTCTTGAGGTGTTGGTCAACATTTAAAGATTTTTAGATGTTTCCCTGATTCAACAATTTAGGAGCCAGAGCTGCAAAGACTCTGTCTCCTCTGGATTTATAAAAGGTATTTGGGACTGCTAAAAGCATCCAGTCAGATGATCTAAGAGCACGTGATGACATGTAAGGGTGAAGCAGTTCAGACAAATAAGAAGGGCTCAGGTCATTAAGAGACTTCAAAACAAACAAAATAATTTTAAAATGGATTTGAAGCTGAACAGGTCTGAAGGGATGTTATTATGATCATTATATCTGATAAGCTACAGTGTCATGAAGACAAAACATAATGTTGGTGAGCAGCAGACTGAAACATTGAGAGCTATTGGATGACCTGATATTAATTATACACACATTGCAAAGAAGCCATGGGGAAACAAGTAAAACAAAATATAGCAAGCCAAGCACTATATGTGTTTGTTTCTTTTTATTTCTGATCATTTGATACTTGATTTGTCACTGATCTTACCTCATGAGTCATGACATCATTTGGAACTTTTCCTGGTTTACTAGCAAACAATATACCAACCTGGCAATTTAAGATGGTGAACATGACATAACATTTCATACACCAGAAACACTGAAGCATGTTAACTGTAAATAAACAGTGGAGTCAAGTGGAAACTGTTTCCTGCCAATTGTACACATTCCTCTCCAACACAGCAAGGTATAAACCAAGAAAAGCTTCTGTGGGAGACAGGAAGTGGCTCCTGCTTGAAGATATTACCACACAAACATATAAGAGGCTTGATAAGAGTCTCAAGCTATCATGTCACTTCCTGTGCTCCTGGGTCAGCAATGAGGAACAGCCCTTTCACACACACGCACGCACACACGCACGCACGCACGCACACACACACACACACACACACACACTGTGATAATACATCAGGAGGTGTGGGTTATTTCTAGATGATTAGCCTTACCTTTCTCTTTGTGCACATTTACAAAACGTGCTTTAGAGCAGATGGTCAGAGAACACAGAGCTGCTGATGGCACCATATGATCATGTCTCTGGCTCGTCTATAAATCAAGATGTTAACAAAACAATAAATGCCATTGCACAGACATTTTGGATTATTCCCCTGTGGCACGTAAAGCTTTTTCATAAAAGGTAAAACAAATTCTTAAAAGATGGTGTGGATTTCTGTGATTTCTGAAAGATTTCTTACAGAAAAGAGATTTCAGAGATAATCATCCAAAACTCTCTCTCTCTCTCTCTCTCTCTCTCTCTCTCTCTCTCTCTTTCTCTCTCTCTTGCTCTCTCTCTTTCTCTCTCTCTCGCTCTCGACTCGACACACTTGACTTCCATCCAGTTTTGTAACTGTATTTATACATAACCTAGACATTTTCCTTAAAATTAAACATGTATGGTCTATAGTTAACCCTAACCTGAACTAAAACTTAATTCACACCATACCTCTAAACCTAACTAGTAAAGTGCAGCAGAGCTGCAAATAATGAGGAAAATGTGTTGGTTAAAAACACACCATGGTCCTCACTCTGTAGCAGAAACAAGTACAGACACACACACACACATCATTTTCCCCTGCACCTTATTAGGATCTATCTTCATGCCTACATTTGTAATGAGATTATTCTTAGATCACAGTGAAGGAATCAGGCTAATGGAAGTGTACAAAAAGTTAATTAGCAAGTTATTTGACTCAATGCTTAAAATTAATTTATTGTAAATATTATCACATCACAGGAGGCGCGAACATGACATGACTAAGCACACTCACTTGTAAGAACACACAATTAAAAAAACAGAAGTGTGTCTCTGAAAACAATTTAGTGCTCCCATGTGGTGGAGTGCAAACACTGCTGCCTTTTTAAATCCTGGGTCCACCCCATTAAGAAACAAAAACAGATCATCAGTAAAATAAAATTATCCTTCTTAAATTAGAAAATGTGTTTTATTTATCAGAGTTTTAACTTCTCTGTACATTTTTTGTTTGTACTTTTTAATTAAATACTATTGCAGAAAGGATGACTGAATACAAATATTTATATATTTATAAGCTATTAAACTGTAAAATATAATTTCTTATTTATCACAGGTTATTTTTACCTCATTTTAATAAATAGTAAAGACCAGGTTATTTTATATTGTGTTCTGATATCTAAAATCTTAAATTTAAAAAAGGCCATACAAGCATTTTACTGTCTGCTTTGGTTCACCAGGTTCAGAGAAAATTATGTCAGCACAAAATGAGAGCTCTGTTTTTTTGTTTCTAGTTTAGTGAAAATAAACCCAACAATTCAGACTAAACTCAAGGAGCTCAAAAAGTAAAAACCTGATTCATTTTAAAACAAAACAAAAAGGCTGATGTGGCAGTAAAAACTTAATAAGTAAAAATACATTAATCAGTGTCAATGTTGTTAAATAATGCTTTTTTATTATGTTTCCATTTGTTATGATGTGTATTAACTTTTTGTCAGGCAAAGGTGATCTTGATCTCAATCGGGTTTTAATCTGGTTAAACAAAGAAATGAAAAATGTAAATGTAAATTAATTTACACAGTTTTACAGATAATAAGCTTAAATTTGTCTGATACCCAACTATTTAAAATGTTAAAATCTTGCACAGAGTTTTTGTTAAATTTGTTTTGCCAATAACAACTTGGAGTCAACTCTGTCCAGCTAAATGCCTAATCAACTAATGGATGGATTTTACTGTAATAAAATTCTAAGGAAATAACCAGCACTTCTAGGGCAAACCTAATTCACCATGGCTGTCACAGCCCAATAACTGTAGAAAAAACAACAATGACTATAATTCAGTCAATTTTATATTGTGCTCATATTTAGTGGTTCTAGTTGAGAATCATTCACAACAAAATAAACTCCAAGTACGACTCATTGCACAGAAATTTTGTTTCAAACTCCTGGAGTCAACCGTGTTTGTCTGTGATCAAAATATCCCATAAATTAACTCAAAGTTTCCATTCAATTCAGCTTTGTTCCTACATAAAGCACTTTACACTTCCATCATTCACACATTTATACACTGATGGTAGTAAGCTACATTGTAGCCACAGATGGGTCACACTGACAGAGGCTCCAGTTATATAATTCCTTCTCATTTCAGGGCTCATCAAAACACACATACATATAAAATGCTAAATAGTAAAAGTTAGAGATGTGACATTATAAAAGGATCCAAATATTTAGAGTAGTTCCTTAAATTTAACAATGGGAACTGAGTTGCAGACAGTCAAAGGCTGTTCTTTTTTATTTTTGTTTTAGATGAAGAAACACACACTCCTTCATTGCTAATCTATTGAGAAGAAGAAAAAAAACAGTTAACTAATTGTTGAACATGCTCAGGAAGGATGGGGGAGGGGCTGCACACATGACAATCATGTGTGCACATTTAAGCATATTACATGCCACTGTAATCTTTATTTTTTTTATTTTTGCACAGTATTATTATTATTATTATTATTATTATTATTATTATTATTATTATTATTATTATTATTAACAAGGAAATAACACATACAATTCAACGTGAGGTTTTGAATATTCCAAACGACGAACTTTAATAAATCTTTAAAGGCTGTAACCATCAGTAGCAAAGTCTCTACACTCAAAAAACAGATTGTTGGATTTACTTAACTTGGTTATGTGAAGTGGTTCCACTTAACTGAGTTGAGTAAGTCCAATGTAACTTTTACTATTTATTTCAATGTAATTGTGCATGGTGCTTTAGATTTACTCAACTCAGTTAATTTATTCGAACCACTTGACCTAACTGCGTTAAGTAAATCCAACAATCTGTTTTTTGAGTGTAGTTGTTTCTGTGCTGTTATGTCAACACCTTTCATTTTTAATCTGCACTGTGTTCTCTTTATTTAGCTTATGTTTGTGCTGAAATGTGTGTCAGGACAGCTATGACTGCATGTAAGGTAGGAGGTCAGTGTCAGTTTCCAACAAGGGTTATAATAAGCAGACAAGGGGACTAGGTGACCCAATCTGACTGGAACACATGCAAACAGACTCTCCCATGAACCATAACACACTTACTGCTTGTTGCCTTAAAACCAGTGTGATTGGAACCTGGTACCACACCTAAAGAGCAGGTGAGTTTTTGATTATTTATTTACTGAAGGTTTTAAGGGTGCCGGTGCATAAGCACTGAAACACCTTTATTACTTTGCTCTATAAACGTTTTGTCCAGTATAAGAAAATATTCAAACTATACATTTAGACATGGCTCAATCGGGTAGTGTTCTGTCTTTTGGTGGCACAGTGGCAGTTTATACAGTGTACATAAAACGCACAAAACAAAAGAAAAAATAAAACGGCAAGAAAAAAAAATTAAGATTTATTTTTAAACACAACAAAAACCCACCCCACTTTGGAACACTTTAGCTCAGATTTACTTTACAGTAAAAATGCTACACAGTTTAAACAGGTCACAAAAAGTTGTACTTAATCGTTGACATACAAAACCTATAATTGACATGCACTGACAGGTGTTCCTTATTACTGTTTAACATGACGTCAAGCATAAATATTAAACATAAACCATATTACTGAAGCAGACAGCTTTACTTACAACCTGAATTAGCTTGTCTATTGGTCAACGGTGGTGTTTGTTTTTCTCTTAGGGAAATTATAAGAAATATCTGTAGCCTATGACATTATAAATTATAATTCAATATAGAGAAGCCTGTTTAATATCCTGCCAAAAACTGTAAAAAGACCCAAATTGATAGTTCTGGCTTTTCTTATAAGTTTTGGATGTCATTGAAGTAATTTTTGTTGAGTAAGCTTTTTTTATTCAAAAAAGTTTAATAGGCGAGCAGCCTAGGCATGCTAATTGCTAGCCTCTCCAATGGAAGCATTGTTTTTAGCATGTAGCATTTCGCTACACCGATGACAGAGTTCATTCAGTATCAGTCTTTCATCACCTGCAATGTTACATAGAAAAGGCAATGTTTGCAACTGCTGTGGATTTTTATTCCAGGAAACAAATAAAACAAAGATAAGATGAGTTATAATGCAATCATCTAGAAAATAGTTTGCAAGTTATTATAAATAAATATATACGTATTGTACTAAATTTATATTTTATTAATCTAAATGTATACAATATTAAAACTGTTTTCAGAATATAATGTAACGCACATTTATAATTAAGCATATAAATAATTATTTTCAGTATTTTTTCCTAAATGGAACACATTCCAGAAGTCTATCATTTAGCACATGTGCAAATGAGATGACAGTGCAGATCGTGCTACCGGGACGAATCGGGCAGCCACATGGACAGCGGAGGGAGTTGGCAATCCAGTGGTTCGCTAGCCCAGGCATGCTAGTCATTAGCCTCTCTGATGCTAGCACGAATGAATTTGCCAGTGCCGGCCTCTCAGTTAGCAGTTAGCACTGCTCTGTTAGCAGTGCTGGCCTATCATTAATCAGATCAATAGCTGGCTTAGGAATAGATATGGCCTCCTGCTACAAGGATGTAGTAACCACTGGTTGTGCAATAGTCTTAATTTTGGCCCTCATACCACACCACACCTGGGGGGTTCATCTAAGTGACATTTTCACCTGGAGCAACAACACCTCCCTCCTGATGCTGATGAAGAGTCAGCATTTGTCCTGTTTCAGATGGCTGAGGAGCCTAGTCTCTTTTTACAGGAGTGTCCTGTGCTCCTGCATCAGAGCGGCATGGCATCTGCTCTGCAGCAGCAAAGAAACCACTGCACAGGGTGGTGAAGGCTGCTCACATGGTTGTGGCAGTTATCCCATCACTGTGGATATGTACACCTCCAGATGCAGTAAAGACCACCTGCATCATGAAAGACACCACCCTGCACACCCCCTCTTCCTTTTAAGTCACAACCTCACCATTTCATTTTGATGAGTACCGAAATTGTAATCTTTATTATATATGATTGCACTTTATTATCTTATTCTTACTTTCCAGGACCTGAGCACCACCTTGTGTACTAAATATGCTATGAATGACGTTTCCTTCATCCTTGCATTTTTTTTTTTTTTTTTTGCTAGAATGTTCCAAAGTTCAATTGGAATTTAGGCAGCACCCTTTAACATTTCTTCAGACATTATTTAGTTTTGATCATTACTTCTTCATGTAACCACGTTTTCATTTCATATTAGGCTACTTGTTTCTTCACAGCCTAATGATTGATGAGGCTGAGAATGAAAGGCTCCTGCAGCAAACTGATCTCAAGAGAATCCCATTTGAAGACTGGCTAAGTAGAAGGTACCATGAGTGAATTGGAGGAGCCAGAGGCCAGTCTGGGACTGCACAGTCCTGATCCACTGGTAAGAGAGGCTTTTCTGATGGCTTACGACTACATAGACTACGTAACTAAAGAGGAGGCAGATGGAAATATGGGTCCTGCCCCTACAGCCTGCACTGCAGCCCTGCACCATGCTGGAGACGAACTTCTCACTCGCTTCCCCATTTTCTTCAGGCGCTGGCCTCAGATCTTCCAGGATGTGACGGAGCACACAGCATGCTCCATGCTCGTTAGCATCCTGGATGAGCACTTCTTCCCCCCCATCCCCAAAGGGCGACAAAGGGACTTGTCTTGGAGCGCTGTGCTGTCAGTCTATGTTCTGGCTGGCCAGATGGCTTTGCACTGCAGTGAGAGAGGCAAGGTGGCAGTCCTCCCTCAGCTCAAAGAGTGTGTAGGAATCTATGTGGAGAGGGTCATTTGTCCTGATATAAGAGCTAAAGGAGGATGGGTAAGTCCACATTTCATCTGGACAGAACTGAGTATTTTTTGAAGAAATGCACATTTCCACCTAGCTTAGTTTTAGACCAAGATAGTTTATTAGAAAGAAATGTTTCCTCAAACTTTTTGGCAAATAAAGTTTTATGTTATTTCACTAAATGAGAATGTAAAAATGACTCTCAGCTACTACCACACAAAAAAACATCTTTATTGTTTTTATTTATCTGTAAAATTGACCAAATAATAGTCTTTAATTTTGTTAAAATGGTTTCAGTTCAAATGTTAGTGACTAGTACAGCCAATTACGTTTTTAAAGTTTCATTAATTTTTCTCAGTGCCTTTGCTACATTTCTTCCAGTGTTGTAAAGTACCACAATGTGATACTTTAGTAAAAGTACAAGAATCTGACCAAAAAATTACTTTGGTAAAAGTTAAAGTCTCCTTTAGGAATATTACTTAAAAGTAAAAGTACTGAAGCATCTGATATGTTAAGTATTAAATGTAAAAATATTGATTTAAAATTAGCAGTTAGATTTTCTGTAATGACATTTATTAAAAGCATGCAGAAATGACTATATTGTATTAAGATAATGAATGTGTGTTAAATTTAGGATGCACTAGTCCAGCTGTTTCAGTTTATATACATATATCAAGGCTGAACAAACATTTTACCTAAAATGAAAATCTATCTGAGGCCAAATGTAATAATATAATTCATCAAAAACAAATACTTCTTAAGTACAGTACTTTTATTTTAATGATTATGTCCTGCTGGAGTGTGACATTATTTGTTTGTGTACAAACTAATACAGTATCAGAGTTTAAGATATTTATACTTCTCATTCAACCACAGTTAGATTCACTCTATCAAGGAGGCACAGTTTACAGTATATGATAGTATTTTTTTTTATAATAGCAAGCTGGAATGAATTAAACAAAATTAACAACTTTTTACTTCTTGACTTTTTTTTAAATGTAAGAAGTAGAAGTAAAAAGTAGGCTGAAAAAATATTACTCAAGTAAAGTGCAGATACCCAAAAATTCTACTTAAGTACAGTAACAAACTATTTGTACTTAGTTACTTTAAAACTCTGATTTCTTACATGGTAATTGAAATTCTACATGTTCAGTTTTCACAACATTGTGTCACTTGTGCACACCAAAAAAGCAGTTTCTTATTTCTTTGAGTCAGTTGCAAAAGCTTTGGTGCATACATGCAAATAATAATGTACAATTCTCTGCTGTTTTCTATATTATCAGTTGTCATGTTGATCAAAATACATCATGTGTCTGTTTGGTAATCTCACAATGTTAGGCTTTAGTTCATTGCTTCAGTCTTCACATGCAAAGTGGTTGAACAAGTTCTCATATTATGTCATATTTCTATACATTTGCATTAGACTTTTGTTCTAAATCTCTCCTGAATGTATAAATTGCTCCCAGGTGAATGCTGACTTCTAAACATAGCATCTTGTCATCGTTTTAGACCCTCTCTGGGATCTCATCCCTGAACAAAGAGGGTCAGACTGGAGATGATTTGCCAAAGTACACGATAGTTTGAGACCATCATGCCATCATCAGGCAATGGTTTAACCCAAAACAGGATGCTGAGGGAGGTTGTCTCACCCTTCTCCCCAGTCCTTAACCCCATTGAGGAGTTTTTCTCAGCATGGGGATAGAATCTCCTGCCACACACACAGAGGACCCTTCTGGCTGCCACGGATGCAGCGTGTGATGACATCACAGAACATGCCTGCAGAGACTGGATAAAATACTCTAAAATACATCATCTGTCAACAAATTAAAATACAAACAGTGAAAGCATAAATGTGATTCCTGTTCATTCTCTGGTAATCAACCTCCCACAATTGCAGTTTACAATAATCCTCATTTAAACAAATTAGCCTTAGTTTACATCAGAACATCCTCCAGAGCACTGTTACAGTTTAACTGTCTTATCCAAATGCTGAATGGCACAGTTTTGACAGATGAACTAAGGACTTTGAACAAGACTGGATTTTGCCAGTCTTTGTTTTGAGAAATGCAGTTATTGTTTTGCAAATGTTGAGGATGATTTGAAAAATGTATCAAAGTGACTGAGAAAATCGGCATTTCTCCAGTAATTATGAATTCTTAGCAAACACACAGACCAGGTTGAGGTCAGAGATTAATGCAAATGTTTTAAACAAAAATCATTGTGTGATGTGTAGCCTATTAGCTCTATTTGCAGGGATATTGATTTTTTTTACTTTAAATGTTTCATGTAAAATGTTACTTTTTAGTCATCATATCAACAATTAGATTAACAGCAAGCCAAACTGTATCTGTTTCACTAATTATGTCATATTTTAAAAATAAATTAATAATTACATTCATTTCATTCAACAATTATGTAAAACAGCAGATTTATACCAGAATTTTTTTTTGTTTTATAAATAACATCTAAACCAGACCTGAAGTCAATTGGGAACTTTGATTTAAGCTAGTTGAAAAATTATGACTTCAAGTCATAAAGCATATTTACTATTTCTTACTGTTGTAAATATTACATATTTACCAGTCAACACTTAAAAAATGTTCTATGTATACCTGGTTAGGATTAGCTAACCATCTCCAACAGGCCAGGTTCCTCTAACAGAAATCTAAAAATAAAGTCATAAAAATAAAATATATTTTACACTGTAAATATTACCTAAATCAGTTTGAATTAGCATATTTAATAATTTGTGTTAAATTGTAGCATGATTCAGCAGTACACTCTGTACAATATATGCTACACCAGCTAATAGACCTAATCAGTTCAATAAATGAGATTAAATCTGCTTTACAAGCTTATTCAGATCACATCAAGCTAAAGATGAAATCTGCTTGTGTTTTGAAATGAGATGTTTTCCTGTTTTGATACATCCGTACAGCTTTCCGCTATTTAAAACAATTACATATTTTGTTTTTTCCCGTTATCAACATGTACAGCCTGTATCACATGAATTCTACTCACTACAGCTGTTCCATATACATCCATAGTTTAATTAGTAGCAACTCTGCAGAAAGACACCAGTTTCAATTCCATTTTATACAGCAGCAGCATAGCACATTTTAGCTTAATTTCTATAAAATTCAAACTTTTTTGAAACTTGTTGACATCTGGAAATGGGTCTGCAATATTCAGTATATTGATAGAAACACACCCGACTGAAACAGGTCTGCTTCTGGACACTTCTAGCATTGGCTGGTTGCATCATCAGCTACTACGTGTTGAGAAGGATGACTTCACCAACACTCCCACCTACTGGTCACAACTGCTGATCGCATCAGCTGAAGCTCACTTTAAATCCACATTAAAACAAGGTTTATTTAGAGCAAAAAGCTATACTTTAAGTAATAAAATGCTACACTGCACAGCATCATTTAACTTAAATCTGTTTTCATGTTAATGACAATAAAAAAAAAAAAAAAAAAAATAGAGACAATCTGAATGCTTTAGAACTTTATTCAGACATTGAAACAGACACATTGTTACACCTCAACAGGAAAAAGCTGACAAGACATGGACATTAAGTTTAGGCCAGCTCCTCCTCGCCTTCCTCCTCAAACTCTCCCTCCTCCTCAGCAGTGGCATCCTGGTACTGCTGGTACTCTGACACCAGATCATTCATGTTGCTCTCAGCCTCCGTGAACTCCATCTCATCCATGCCCTCTCCGGTGTACCAGTGGAGGAAAGCCTTACGCCTGAACATGGCCGTGAACTGCTCAGAGATGCGCTTGAACAGCTCCTGGATGGCCGTGCTGTTGCCGATGAAGGTGGCGGCCATCTTGAGGCCTCGCGGGGGAATGTCGCAGACGGCGGTCTTCACGTTGTTGGGGATCCACTCCACAAAGTAGCTGCTGTTCTTGTTCTGCACGTTCAGCATCTGCTCGTCCACCTCCTTCATGGACATGCGGCCGCGGAAGATGGCGGCCACGGTCAGGTAGCGGCCGTGGCGCGGGTCGCAGGCGGCCATCATGTTCTTGGCGTCGAACATCTGCTGGGTGAGCTCGGGGACCGTCAGCGACCTGTACTGCTGGCTGCCTCGGCTCGTGAGGGGGGCGAAGCCCGGCATGAAGAAGTGCAGGCGGGGGAAGGGCACCATGTTGACCGCCAGCTTGCGCAGGTCGGCGTTGAGCTGGCCGGGGAACCTGAGGCAGGTCGTGACGCCGCTCATCGTCGCAGAGACCAGGTGGTTGAGGTCACCGTAGGAGGGAGTTGTGAGTTTCAGTGTGCGGAAGCAGATGTCGTAGAGGGCCTCATTGTCAATGCAGTACGTCTCATCTGTGTTCTCAACCAGCTGATGGACCGACAGCGTGGCGTTGTAGGGCTCCACCACAGTATCCGACACTTTAGGGGAAGGCACTACACTGAAGGTGTTCATGATGCGGTCGGGGTACTCTTCACGGATCTTGCTGATCAGCAGGGTGCCCATCCCAGACCCCGTGCCACCACCGAGGGAATGTGTCAGCTGGAAACCCTGCAGGCAGTCGCAGCTTTCTGCCTCTTTCCTCACCACATCCAGGACAGAGTCGACCAGCTCTGCACCCTCTGTGTAGTGGCCTTTGGCCCAGTTGTTGCCAGCACCACTCTGACCTGAAAATTAAAATTAAACACTTAAAGTCATTTTTCCAGGCAGCATCTACTAAGTGTGCTTTTAAACTCTTTTACCTACCAAAAACAAAGTTATCTGGTCTGAAGACCTGCCCAAAAGGTCCAGACCTCACAGAGTCCATGGTGCCAGGCTCCAGATCCACAAGCACGGCACGGGGAACATATTTGCCTCCTGTACAGGACATAAATTGTTTAAAAAAAAATAAACATTCAAATGAGATGTCATACACAAACATACACACACCTGAAGCTTCATTATAATAAACGTTGATCCTGTCCAGCTGGAGGTCACTGTCACCGTGGTAGGTACCAGTTGGGTCAATGCCATGCTCATCACTGATAACCTCCCAGAACTAAAGAGAGAAGAAAACAAGTTTGTAAAAATAAATGAAGCTGCATAAGAGGCCTCTGCAGGCACCATGCTAACTGAATCAGCTCATTATTGCAGCTGCATGACAATAATCACATCCCTACTGCACCTATAATTCACCTTCAACAATCCGATCTGATTTCAGCAGATCGGATGGAGCATACAGGGAGCTTATGAACTAATTTTGGAGCTTCTCTTTATAAAATGGCCGGTTTTCCCGCCGCAACGCGGTAAAGCCGCGCGCGGCCTCGCAGCTCATTGGCTGCCAGATATCTGAATTTCAAACTTCCTCCTACGTCACCAACCGCCCCTACAGGAAAGAGCCGGGCGGTGCATAAGCTTTACAACAAGGCCTCTACCAGCCGGCATCATGCCTCTTCATTTAGCACAAGAAAAAAAAAATGAAATATATTAAAACTCATATATATAAAAGCAAACTCAGCTTGATAAATCCGTCATTTGTTTTTTATTTGTAGCTTCACAATATTATCCGCCTTATCCACCAAGTAATCCTTAAGGTTACTTCTGCTTTTCCTATTTGCAGTGAAAGAAATAAAGAAAAGGAATATAAGCTAATCTTTGGTTGGCATATAATCACTACCATTCATTTCATTAGTAAAACGTATGAATAGAATACATGGATTTTAATAAAGCTTTAGCTTGTAAAATATTTTTAATTGGTATAATTTGTCAAATAAAACGATAATACACTCCTATGATATATTATAATTATTGATTAGCTTTATAGGAGTGCTGAATGCAATTTTCGTTTAAGTAAGGCATGACGTTATTCCTAGGGTGTGGTTGCTTGGGCTCACAGACAGAGCACAAAGAGCCGGCGTTCAAAAAGAAAACGACTGTATTTAATGCCTAAAATGTATTAAATAATCACCCAACGCGTTAGCAGATGTACTTACCTTGGCACCAATCTGGTTACCACACTGGCCGGCTTGAAGATGCACAATTTCCCTCATTTTTGCTTGATGAACGGTGCGACACGTCTGCTCAAAACTTGATTTTCCTGCGAATGCGACGTCTGGAAGGCAGCTCTTTATTTTATACAGTGTAGACCCGCCCCCTAGTCAGCAACTCGATCGCCTATTGGCTATGAGATGCGTGCGTTCTTGACTGACACGCACGTCGACTAATAGAAAGCTTGAGTGCTCCTCCGCCATTGGCTGAACGCTCCTGGTAATAATTCTCGTCGTAAACGTGAAAACGAAGACGTGGGCCTCTTTGTGATGGCGGAACGGAAATGCGGCAGAGCGTGTAGGATTTCACCCGGTCAGCCGCGCTGTGGCACAAACCAAACAAATCGTTCGTTTTGGTGATTAATAAATGACATTCTGTGTTAAATAAAGAATGGTCCCAAGACGTGGACTTTACGGACACAACGTGGATGACAGATAAAGCAGTCGAACACTGCATTAAATGGCCACACCAGTGATTTCTTTCAGTCAGCTACACTGCCTACCCCTAATTCATTTGTGCATAGGGTCTGCTCGGATAATACAATAATCTGATTTCACAGGATAATGCAATAATCTGGAGAGAGATGGCAAAAGATAACATGTTTTTCATTTTTAAATACAATTATTGTCCAAACTGCAATTTTCAGATATTTCAGTCAGTTTTGGGTTATTTTTTTTATATCAAACCATTTATGAACTTACTGTAATGTTATGTTTGAACACTGGTTCTGCTTAATTACCTGCTGCCAAAGGAACAATGCTTTTGCAATTATGTGTGTTTGAATGTTCATCTGTCTGTGTTGTTAGGGGCAGCACTAATCTAAATATTACACTAACTCTAAAGCACTAACTCAAATATTTAGGTCCCCTAATTCTAAAGCACTAACACACTGAAAATTTAGCAAAAGCTATTTCTAAAGCACTAATATAACCCAGTTGACACATGAAACATTCTTTAGAGTCAACATGAGACATTTACTGTGTGCAGAATATTTTCAATTAGTGCCCTTGGAGGGCCAAATAGGAGTCCCCTGCAAGCTACATTTGGCCTGTGGGCCTTGAGTTTGACACACGTGACCTTGTAGATAAGTGACACATATGAACAAAATGTATGACAGTTTTCACCCTCCACTGTGAACCATAATGTTGATCAATAACATTTATAGACCTCAGTGCTTCTAAATTTAGCCCATAAATTTAGCAAGTGCTAATGAATTTAAAACATAGCAAAAGCCCTAAAGCACTAATCAGGAAATGAGTTCCCCTATTAGTGCTTTAGGGGAACTGTGCCCACCACTGTTAGGATAAGATTTTATCAATTAGGGTACTGGATGGATTTTAATGAAACTTTATGAAAGTGATCAAGTTTATCTACAACCAGTTTACTTTTGCAGTCAACCCAATTCTAAACGGCCATCACAGCAAAGTGATTTCCGTTTAAATGCTGGTTTTTAATTGTTTGGATGGTTATTTAAAAGTTCATCAATGTGCTAAGTTGATGTAGAGCCCTATAAATTAAATATTTGATGTATGTCTCCCTTTTTATAGTTTAAAGGCACAACAAATTAACTCAGTCTAGCTATGTTTTTTGAGGTTAACCACATTTTTGAACTAAATCCAAAGTTAGGGTTAGAGTTCTGTTATTACATGACTCAGTGGCTCAAAGGGCTGATTTAAATCCCCAAGGCTTCCTTGATCAAATCAGAAATCACACTGAGACGGCAAGAAGGGGTCTCAGTCTCAGCTTTCAGTATTATTTGAAAGTACCTATTGGTCCTAGATGTTTGCTAGTGATGCAAATTATCACTCTTTTGACTCCCATCCCTCTCCCATAGCTCCTCAGTAGTGAGGGGGGTGCCCATCTTCAGTTGTCACCTCTGAACTTCCCTGCTTAATATTGGAGGTGATTTAGGTTTTCATGGAGCAATGCAGATTTTAGCACAGTAAATATAGGCTACTTAAAATTAGGCTACATTAATAGTTTGTGTGGATTTGTAAAATCTCTTTAAATCTGAATGATTTTAGCTTAGGTCTGTCAGTTTTCTCTTGCTGCTCTGTTTATTTCATATAAGCCTAAGTCATGCGTTTATTTTTTAAGTGACACACAAAGGTCCTCTGTTTGCTCATAGCATGGCTGTAACTGAGATCAGCTTTTAAACAAATTTTTGTTCATAATCTGCCCTGCTGTTTTGTGGAAGTATACCTGTTGAAATTATTTGAGAGGAATGGATACCAAAAATCAATTGCTGAGAAAAAATACTTTAATCAAACAGGGAGAAACTCAATGACGGTCTTCATTTATTAAGAACTCTGCACTATGGTTAGATTATAGTTTAGGGCTCAATGGTCACACACTCAATTAACTCAATTAATAAAACTCAATGGTGTTTACTAGGATTAAAATTTGTGGTGGAGTCATACTAGTCTTTTCTAAAAAAAATAAATAACTAAAGTCCCTCTTTGACCTTTAAGTTGTTGACGGCTGTCACTGTTTACACTACATTTCAGTAAAAGCCCCCCTTCCCCCAAATTAAAGTCATTCCTTGCATCAATACACATTATCTGCATTCTTCATGCCAAAAACATGTTAAAAACATCTTCCTCTTTTACCCTTTTTTGCATGTGATAACATCTCAACTTGTCAAAGGTAGGCTGTAAAAATGATTTTACAACAGGGCAGGGCTATGCTGAGAAAAGGGCTTCAGTATTTTTATCATTCAAAGTACTGTGTTCTAGATTGAGCAGTTTTTCTAATAGAACACTCAAGTGTTTAGTTGAAAGCAAACTCAGGAAATGGTGATTATTCTTGATGTCAGCAGCTTTTGCTTGTCTGCAGTCTGTTTTATTTGAGTGGCTACGGATCAATTATTCATTGACTGATTTCTTTGGGGTGTGTGGTATAGGTTTGCAGCCATAGCGTTAACCAGGTCACTTAGAATTTAATCCCAGGATAATCTTTTTGAAGTAGATTTTTGCTTTTCTGACACAGATCGTCAGAACAAAGACGTGTTGTGATGATGGAGCTGGGCTCATGCTTGCAGCTCTGCAGCTCTTAGTGAGAAACTCCATTGAACTGCTGCATGAGTCAGCATTTCTCAGGATACTGCAGCACTTCCACTCCAGCAGCCAGATCAATATTACTAAAAGAAAAGAGATCCTGAGGGGTTAGTCCCATTTACAAAAGTGGAAATGCTTCTTCAAGACTACATAAGTCACTGATCTTAGCTGACTACAAAATCAAATCACTTACAATAGTCTTACTGTGTAACATTAAATTAGAGATCTAGCCCAAAGTAATGCATATTGCTCATTAGCTTTTATGCTAGCGTGTTAAGAAGGACAATTTTTGATGAAAAAGAATGACGTTAAGACTCCTCACCCATCATACCAGTTACTGTAGACTGAAAAAAGCTATCCTGCTGTCACTGTTGTGCTAGCTATGAGCTGTGCTATACTGGGAGAGCTGTGGGAGGAGACAGAACCAGGCTTTACAATCCTTTTGGTAAAATCTTGTGAATTAAATTATGTAAAATCTGCTGATATTGTGATCTATTAATGCTCAGAGTATGTGCTTAGGATGAGTTTCAACACATAATCTGACCTTTTTACAGCCAGTTCAAAGTTAGTTCCACCCATCCATCCATCCACCCGTCCATCCGTCCGTCCGTCCGTCCATCCATCCATCCATCCATCCATCCATCCATTGTTGTTGCTCATTATTAGGGGTCCTCGGGCTGCACTTTTTCTGATTTCTCACCTAGGACCCGTTTGCCTTGGGTGACCCCAGGGGCACAAAGCCACATAGCTCCTAGGATCATTGGGACACTCAAACCTCTCTGCCACGATAAGGTGGCAGCCCAGGGAAAGGACTATTTATCCCAATATCAGTAAATCTGACTAAGATATGGGCATTTCTGTGTTGGCAAAAACTGACTGGTTGTGACAGCCATCTTTTCTTTTTCAATTAGGCTGCTCAAAAATGTATCAGTTTTAGTGGTCCATCCATTGATTACTTTCTGAAAGTTTCATCAAATTTAGTCTTGTCATAAGGAATTCATGCTATACATTATGTAAAAATTACCCCCCCCCCCACACACACACACACACATATATCCTTGTATTTGCATCAAACTGAGGGCATTGTATTGACTTCCATTCATTTTTGTAACTTTATTTACACCTAACCCAGATACTTTCCCTAAAATTAACCATTACTGGTCTATAGTTAACCCTAAACTGAACCAAAACTTAATTCACACCATATCTCTACCTAACTAGTAAAGCACAGCAGAGCTGCAAACAAAGTGAGGACATTTACATTAGTAGTAAAAACAAGTACACACACACTCATCCAAACATAATTACCCTTTCACTTTCGTAATGGTGAGAGAAGTACAAAGGTTCATGTAAACAGTGACTATTATCACTTGCTGAACAGCTGACAAACATTTATTTCCTGTTACTCTTAGAACTTGTTTTGATTTATTTTATTTCTAACTTGAATTTTGTTCAGAGGCTTATTAAAAACAATCCTGTTAGAGTGTGATGATATCCACTTATGAAAGAGGAATCAGTGCGCAGTAATTCAGCTGTACAGTGTAATCAAATCTTCCTGGTCTATTGACTTATTATTAGTATTTGCTCAGATGTACAGAAAGGTGTGTGTCTTTTAAGTCAGCTGAAGATAAACAGAGGCTGGGAACTGCTGAATCTGAATATTGACATCAATATTCTCAATATACCCTGAATAATCAGTGTTTATTTGTGTGATTATAACAATTATAGGGACAGTAACTGAGGTAATGCTCTGTTATGTGGATATTATGGGAAATGGCTTATTGGGTGACAGCTGTTATAATGGAACAGCTGCGTGTTTGGAGAATCACTGATTCACTCTCATATTAAGTTACCACAGCAGAAAACAGACCCAGATTCTTTCAAAGCACAGCTCTGTCAGGGTATACACTCACATTAGACCTTATATGTGTCAGAACAATCTGTCTTTGTTTTACTGTAGGTTACACCCTAAACTGCTTTTGTAAAACACCTCAGTAAATACAAAGTCTCATCTGGGAAAAAAGAGAATGATTTTAAAGTCTATGTGTTACAAACAGCTGATATTTAAAGCTACTGTTAAACTAGAGAAATAGTACTTGTTGTGAAAATACACTGCTAATAAAGCAGATTGTTGAGGTCAAAAGCACACAAGCTAAAATCAGAATAACAGCATCTAAAAGTCCAAAATAACAAAACAATAGCTAAAAGCCAAAATTAGAAAAAAACCTTAACTAAAAGGTAAGTTTAGGACAAACACATAAAAAAGGATACACTGTCATTCATTATCTATTCCCCATATTTTCCATTGTTTATGTACCTACAACATTAAAAAACAAACAAATAAGAACAAACAGAGCAAATCTGGGTTACAAGAGGTTAATAAATCATATTTGATGTATTTTTTTTTTTTTGCTTTGTTGATCATTCTTGTTTTCATTATTCCAAGCATCCTGTAACTTTAAGAGTGTGCCGTGTGTTTGGCTGCTCTCCTGAGATTGGAATCAGGAAGTCCACATTTCTTGCACAGTCACCAGCAGGCTGCCACAGCCCTGCAGTTTACTGAGCTCGATGGTCAGCAGCCTGTAGGGGAAGTCCAGCACATCTGATCGCCCTGTTAACACACATATCAGCTTGTAAACACACACTGGTGTCAAAATATCTGGTAGTTTAATGTACCATACTGCTGGGACATTTTAGGTGACAAGCTCAAATTTCCTGCCTATGAAATCAAAGCATTTTTTTTAATCCTATTGTATTATTTTATACATTCTGGTTATTTTATTGTTCAGAAAAACTGCTTTTTAAAGGTGATTGTGGGGTATATAAATGAAGCAAGATCTAAAAAAAAGGAGGCTTTATGGGAAACCTGGTTTCTATTAGGGCAAGATGATGAGACTTCTATTTCTTAAATACTCAATGAGAGATAAGATTTTAGAGACTTTTTATTTGAAGTCACAGTTTACATTTACTGAGATACACATGCTGTAAAATGATTTGGGACTCAGAGGATGATGTCATGGCTTTGAAAGAGTTTGAAAGATTAGTTAACATGTGAGTTAACTGGTTTCCTCCCACAGACACAAAACATGTGATGTTCACATGCTTTAGCATTTATGTGATGAAAGAGTCCAGAAACACATCAAAAGCTTAGATTAGAGTCAGCAAAGATACATTTATTGTTACGAAACAAACTCAGTTGTTAATACTTGTAATATTACAGCACACACTTTAAAAAACAAATTTTCAGCAAATATAAAAAAGGAGCAGTCCGTCAGATTAATATTAGATTTATTTAACATTTGGAAGTGTTAGAAGGAACAAATGACAAGCTCAAACAGAAGGACAAGGAAAGGCATTGTAACTAAAGAGAACTCCTTCAGGTGGATTCATTGATCTTGCTTCAATACAAAGAGCTTTTCAGAATTCTCTGTGATGACTGCCACAAAATGAAAACCACAGAGCAGCCATCACACCCAGCTGTGGCTTGTTGACCCAGGTGATGCTTTCATGTAACACATAATAGATATGTGGTGGCAAGAACCACAACTTAACCCATTAGAAGCCAGACCCATTGACCTTTATGTGTATGCAGACTTTCAGAATTTTGTCTGTCAGCTTTCTATGTGAAAGCTGCACAGCTTTTTATACGTGAGGCCTCAGGAGTGTCCTCTTTGCTCCAAAAGACCCAAGACTCTGAAGAAGGTAGAATCTACTGCTGTGAGCGTTGTAAATTCTAACAAACACAATATTGTGAGATCTCACGTGATCCATTGGAAATTTCACACATATGTAACATTGAAGTGCCTGTGACATGCATATCCATGATATACAAAAAGTCAAAGAAAGTATATTTATATTGAAGAAACTTGGCATAATACACATGATTTTACCCTTTATGTCCCATAATTGGCATATTTTCTTTTGAATTTGGCTCAGCTAAAATGAAACAGGAAGTGACATCAAAGGGGAACTCTTT
>JAUBOC010000001.1:3229751-3243078 GCA_032275365.1 Anablepsoides cearensis
TTACACATTCTGAAAACAAGATTAATATTCTGACACAATCAGTTCTTGTTTAGTAAATCAGTCTCAAAACAAGATCATAAAGACTTTTTGGTAAGGTTTTAAAACTTGGTTAGAAAGACAGTTTTTGCAGTGTGATAACCCACCAGCCGTCTCAGTCGTTGTGTTCCTGGGTAAAGACACTTCACCCATCTTGCCCACTGATGGTGGTCAGAGGGTCCGTTGACACCGGTTCATGGCAGCAATGTACAATGTAGCTTACCAACATCTGTTTAAATGACTGTAGTGTAAAACACTTTGAGGTCCAAAGGGTTTTGATAAAGAACTATATAAGTATAATCCATTAACATTCAACCATGGCCTTCTTATTTGAAGTTTGCATGCATGGTCATTAAAACGGTGTTTCTAAACTGAGCAGTATGAGTGTGATGGTTTGTCTGTCAGTTGGAGGGTGTATCCAGCCTATCACTCGATGACTGCTGGGGTTAACTCCCTCAGCCGCTCTCTCTTTTTACTGCCTGCTAAAGTCTGTATGGATTTGCTTTTGTTATTCTCTGTATAAGACCATTTTGATGGTGCACGGTACATCATGCTCCACTGCTTTAAAAACCTTCACCACCGGACATCTTCTAGACTCTCACCTGACAAAAGCCAGCAAAGCCAGCGTGACTACAGGTTTAGCAAAGTGCTCCATGCTCTGGTGAACCACGATGCTGTCTATAGCCTTCCCATAGTAGAACGGAATGAAAGCTTCACCTACAGAAAAGGGAATAAGGATCAGTTTGATATTTATTCATAATAATATCTGGAAAAACAAGTCAAATTAAAATTGCATTTAATAGTTAGAAATGGGGACTGTTTACTTGTAATAATTAGCTCAACAAAACTGTTTACATAAGCTATGAATTATTCTGTCATTAAGCTAAATAAACAGTGTGTTATCACTAGCTCCAACAAAAAAACCTAAGCTACAGAAGCTGTTGTAGCTAGTCCAAATGCAGCTAAAACCAAAGTGCCATTAAAAAAAGCTCCAGTCTCTTAAGTTGCAAAGTAAGTAAGCACTTTCTATTTTTATATTTAAATATTTCTGTGCAATTACATTCATAAACAACCAATGTGTGAAAACTACTGTGCAATAAGTACAATTTTAATATGCAATATGTAAAATTTCCGTCCAATACTCCGTCAAATGTGAAAGAGCCTTACTGTGATGCCTTCCCTTCATTTACATTTTATCTCTTTCAGTATTTCTTACGATTTCATGTTTCCCTCACATTTTGATATTGTAAAAATTTGTTTGTTTTTGTTTTTCTTTTCTACTCCTCTTTATACTTGATTCAACACCAGAAGGGAACACCTTAATTTTGTTGTACTTGTTACAATGACAATAAAGATATATTCTATTCTATAAACTCAAAATAATCTTAGGGTTCTTTATAAAGCAGCAAAGATTTAGTCCCTTTGAGAAATAAATATCCAGCAGAAATGTCTTCATACAGTATTTCTGCCAAAATACCAATGCAATGAGAAATATAATGCATAAAAACAGCATCCACTATTAATATATAACAGATTTGAGTCGTTTGAGCTGACTCCAAGTGTCAGATCATTGTAATTAGGACCCCCGCACATGAAGCAGGGGTCATATTGTTTTCATACTGTTTTTTTATTTTTTATTTGGTCAACCGTAAAAAAGTGTCTAGTAACTAGGAAAAAAATAAGATTTATAACATATAGACACAATTAACTTTATTGGATTATTATTTACAAATAAACAAATAACTTTTAATAAACAGTGTGATGAATGTGTAACATTTTTTTGTTTTGTATAAGAAAAACAATGGCTTTGTATGCTGTCATTATGTTACCAGATCTTTGCTACAGCTGCATCACACTTTATATAAAAGACAAAACAGACTACTACAAAGTTTAAAAGGAAGAGAAAACAGTCTGAAGGATACTTACAAACTGCAGAGACCAGGAGGAAGAGGACAGCGACAGAAAGCAGCCCACTATCATCCTTACAGTAGGCGAGCAGGCGTCCCAGTGTAGCCCCTGAGCTGACCTCCTCTTTTTCCTTCCTCCCATCCTCCTCACCAGCTGTCTCCACCAGCTTCTCCGTGTCATCGGAGCCCCTTCCTCCTCCACTTCTGCTGTCAAGACTGTTCGCTGAGTTGGACTCCTTCCCAAGCTGCCTCCAGAGCAGCACAGCACAGAGAGAGGAGGCGCAGGTCCAACATATGAGGCTGAGGAGCCAGTACTGGTGACTCAGAACGTCCTGCTCCGTCAGCATCAGCAGCTTGGCCAGGGCAAAGGTCATCACCACCATGCAGGTGAAAAGAACTAGAGTGCTGAACCTGGCCACTCTCCTGGGACCATCGTTCTTGTTCCATGACACCCCTATGGAGGCTCCCAGGAGGAGGGATGCTCGAAGCAGCAGGGTGCCCCACAGGTCCAAGGTAGAGGCAAAGATGTTAAAGTCCAGAGACTCCTTTGTAAATATGCTGAGCTGTGAGCCATGTATGTACAGGACAGTAGTGATGATACTGTCAAGCACAATGTATAACACAGTGCAGCTCACTGTTACTCCGGTAGCCATGCCAGAACAGGGTTAAAGATCACAACAGCCCAAGATAAGAACAAAAACCAGACCTTTCAAAATATAACTCTCATATATCTACTTAAACTAAGCTTGAGAAAACCTGATCAAAGATTGAATGTAGTTATATATATTCACTACAACTCAATGTAAAAATGTGTCCTTTATGGAAAAAATAGGAATGAAATGTAATAATTTAGATTTAATTGCAACATTTATTTTGTAAAATGTTTTACTTCCAGTCTCCTCCAGCATCTAGGTTACATATAAACTTGAACAATAAGGAAAAAGTAATTCAGTACCGTCCATTAATGATCAGGTAAGGTTACAACACCAGTCTAGATAACTTCAGATAAACATCTCCGCCTCATAGTTAGCTTTTATCGTGTTGTGCTAGCAGCCAGAAAACTGTCCGGTAACACAATACTTCCTGTTAGTTTGAGTCCTTACCGTCCAGCAGTGTGTTCAAGATAATATTATCTATATTAAGTATCTACATTCTTTCTCTATTTACAAAATAATATAACCAAGACAGCGAACCACCCCTGCTCACCCCTGAACCAAGGTTTCATAAAGTAACGCGAGCCTGAGACCTGTCAGACTGGCACCGGTATCAAAGATCGTCTATAGTAAAGAGGACTCACAACGAACATTAATAAAGTCCACGGATAACAACAGCCACTGACTTAATTTTATTAGTAAAAATCTTGATACTTCAACCTGAAATAATGTTTTAAAGCTTTATTTAAACAGGCAGAGCTCTTTTTCAAGGGAGGCCTGGGTACAAGCAAGTTTTTAAGACTGTGGGAGGAAACAGAAGTACTCAGAGAAAACCCACACAAAAACAAGGAGAACAGGCAAACTTCACAGAGAAAGACTCCAGGTTTACCAGATGTGTATCATTTTCGGCCCTGGTGCACTCCAACTCTTCATAGCTGAGGCTTATTTTTGAGTGTCTGCCTCTTAAATTAAGCAGAGTTCTTCTACAACTCAATAGGCCCCCCAAACAGCATTTATTTCTGGTCGTGGACCCCCCCACCTTGGAAACCTACACAATGCTACAAAATGTGTAAAGAAACATCAACTTTTAGAATGTTTTTTTCCTCATTTTTTTTACACTGTTCATTAATTATTACATTTGTTTAACATGATCATTTTATTAACATGTTTAAAACACTGGTATATTCCCACTGAGAAAACAACATATTAACAAACTGTTGATAAGAAGAATAGAAGAAAATAAATTAAAACTCTACTGCAAATTATTATTATATATTCTATTTTAAAAGTAGGATTGGCCTGGTTTTGTTTGACATGTGTTTAAATTCTGCTTTTTTGTTAATGATTTTTCATGTTCCCTCAAACTTTCTGTAGTCTCTTTTTGCAGTGTAGAGCTACAGGCACAGGATAGCATTTATTTACATATAAAATAAGCAATCTGCAGGTCTGAGCCATAAAACATGCAAAAATTAATAAAAACTAAATGTATTTTTAAAATAACCTAGCGAACACATAGCTATTTGTTAATTACAAAAAAGAAAACTGTTTACCTTAATTGAAACTTGTTTTCCTTTTCAATGAAACCTATGTTGAGTTTATTCAGAGCTTTGGCAAGAATTTCATTACATGGATTTAACCTGTATGTGAAGGTGACCCCTGCATCAATATAAAGTACAATCAGCTTGTATTTAATTCATTACAGTTAACTCCACACACAGTAGTTTCCATTAATGATATGTGTGACGCATCTCTTCCTTGTAGCATCTCTGTAACTCTGCTGCGGAAATGACTAGTTAACCACATTAGCAGCAATACGTTAATACATCGGCCATCTTGGGAAGGTAATTTGTAAGGCTGGTTCTCTTGAACTAATGGAGAAACATTAAGTGTTTCGGTTTTAACAGGACTAAAGGTGGTTTAAGATTTAAAAAAAAAAATTAAATAATAAAATTAGGTTACCTGCTTGGTGCAACACATTGTCTCAGAAGCGTTTTAAATATCCAGCCAGAATAATGCCATAAGCTTGTTTCTTTTAAAAAGCGTTGCAAGATGCAGCCCATTTAATAAAATATTAGGGGGGTGAATGCATATATATTTGAGACCATGTGAATAATTTGACCTCATGAGTTTAAAAAAAGCATGAGAAATTCAAACCTGTTGATCTTTTTTTTTTTCTAAGTTCTATTTGTTTAACACCAGAAAAAAATGATTCAAATCAATCAATAAAAGCCTGATATTAAATATGTTACCTTACAATAAGTGACAGTAATCCTCTGACCATAACTGTACCCATCATGTTTTTGTTCTCACCAAAAGGCCCTAGCTAAGTTTTATCTCAAAACCTTCTTTCTGTGAGACTGCAGTGTTAACCACTGAGCCTGTGGTGACTTTTATTAAAGCATCATCATCATTTATTAATTAGATTTTGAACATTAAATAAATACATTCTCATTGAAGTATGGCTTCTTAGAATTTTATTATGTCAAAGTAAAAGAAATAAATTAAACTTTTTCATAAAAATAGAGAAAGCTCAGCAACAAACCAGAGCCAGTGATTACTGCAGTTAGTTTGCAAAGTGATTCACATTCCAGAGAGCAACATCTACCAGTCAAACGTCCCTGCAGCTAATGTTTGATGGCTCTCAGCTGTCTGCTGCAGTATTCAGGCAGCTCCAGGTGACACACAGTCATGTTGTCCTGATGTTTCCTCTCACCCATCACTCCTCCTCCTCAGTTAACACTCAGAGTCAGCCAGGCGGTACGTCAGCTCGGTCTTCACCACCTTTGAGCTGCTCTGCTCGGTGGCCAGCACCATTTCAATAGGAAAGGACAAATACAAGCTGTCTTTCCCTTTTTTAGGGGAAGGGGAATCTCCCGTGACAAACAGTGGCTCTGCAATCTTATAGGCAACAGGAGGGCTTTGCATTCTGCGTTTTGCATTCTTCTTCTCTTGTTTGTAAGCTGCATTCATGTTGGCTATCACCTTGATGTAGAACGCACAGAAAAACAGGAAAAAACAGTTAATTAAAAAACACATTTGACTAAAAAAAGCCACGAGAAAATTATTAAGAGTTTTATTAACGGATTGTTGTAATTCTAATCAAGTACCATTGTAGAAAAGTGACCACAGGAATGAAAAAGTAAGAAAATAACAAAGGTAATAAATCATATGATCATTTTGAGAACCACTCATCTAGCTTGACAACCTGTCCATGTTGTCCTCTACTCTCCCCAAGTGGACAAAAATAATAATGTAAGGAAAACTTTCTAACATACAAAGCTCTCAACAACCAAGTTCTAACTTATTATTCTATATTTTCCTAACAAGGCATGTTGCTCTAACACTGCAGGTTTACTTGTGGTTCCTAGAGTAGAATAGGAGGCAGAGCTTTCAGATCTCAGGCTCCTCTCTTAATGCATCAACCACCATCACCCCCTTTAATGCTGAGGAGAGGGGACTGGGTCAAAAAAGATTTGTTGCAATTAACTGGTTTTCTTGAATAAATAACTTTTTTACTAATTAGCATTTTGTTACCTACTGATTCTAAGTGTACAAAAACTGGATTGAACTGCTGTGTCAGCATATTGAATATGGATCTATTTTAATTGCATAGTTTAATTTGGACTTATCGCTTTTTTATAAACTGCTCAGAAATGTGTGGTAAATGTGGTAGAAACAATATGAAGTTGATATGCGGTAGAAAATTACTCTCTACCGTCCTGTCATCAGTTACATCATCACACCTGTGTCAACATGGCTGCGAGTGCAGAGACAACTGAGCAGGAGGAATTTGAAATATAATGAAGAAATAGAGCATTTTAAAACATGTATAGAGAGAATAAATCCTGTGTTGTGGGATCATTTCCTCCCTCCTGCTGCAGGCCATGCAGAGGGAAGCTTTAACAACCGTAGTTTTTTTTTTCCACACCCAGAAAAAACTTGTTTTTTACATATTGTTACCCACAGAGATGACAAAAAAAAAAGATTTGGATGTTTGTTCAATCCATCTTGCTAATGTAACATGTGCTTCTGCTCTGATGATGAAGATGAGAGAGCAGCAGAAGATAGGTTCAGCAGGCAGAAGCTCATCGTATGGCAGGCAGCTATTACATTTATTTGGCTTCACCACACTTACATTCCAGTTATCTGAACTTGTTTAATGACAGAACTATGTGCAGCTTAAGGTCCTGTCACACTATAACATTTTAGCCAACTTAGAATTTTTTTTATGTCTAAATGACTAATTTTACTTGAAGTATTGGTGATAACATCCACTTTATTTTGATATTGTTGAAAATTTGAAAAATGTTTTTGTTTATTGAAACCATTTTGCAATATATATAAAACACTCTGTTGTACTTCTGTTATGTTCATTTGCACTACAGCAAAAATGCTGGGTTTGATTATGATTACAGTTTTCTGCTAAATAAATGATCAAAAATTACATTCTCTTTGCTTTTTATGATAATTTTCTACTGCGATATATACTGTTACTGTGAAGAGATTGAATTTATAATGTGATATGAATTTGAGGCCATACCACCCAGCCGTAACCTGAATGGATTTTTTAGAAACCTCAAATTGGTGAAGATCAAAGATTGTGAGTTTTATCCCACTTTTCTTCCACTGACAGTCATGTTTTCTGACTGGTACAATCAGAAATGGTTCCTTCAACAGAGTATGCATGTTTTTAAAGATAAAAGCTCCACCGCCATTTTTCTTTATAACAAGAAAGAAAATCAAAATTACCAGTGACTTAACAGCATTGTGTTGTTCCTGCATTATGGCCATATATGTAGAAGCCTGTTCCATGGAAGAAAACATGTCCTGCTCTGCCTCGTCATTAATCTGCAGGTTCATTGAAGTCTACAGGAGAAGAAACTGGATTTAATGATCAGATTTAAGAGCTTAAAAAGGCTTCAAGAATCAGTTTATTTCCTACAATTACCTTATTTGGTAAATTGGCCTTTCTGCTAAACATGAGTGAGTAGGGGGTGAACTTGGTGGTGGGGTTGGTGGCGGTGCGGAACAGAAAGAGTGTGGGGTCCAGAAAATCGTCCCATTCCGCCTGCTTCTCTGCCACCATCTGCACCACGGCCTCCTTCAGCAGGGGGCTCGTGCTGTCGTGCAGCGGGTTGAGGTGAGGCTGATCCAGAGGAGCAACTTTGTGCACCAGGTTCCACCTCTCACAAAGCAGCTTCGTCACCTGAAACAACAAAATATTATGTTCAGGGCCAACATTTCTGAGCGGCAAACACAAAAACACAGCAAGGGTTTGGTGCACGTCTCACCTCGTCACAGTAGTCAGGACTCTGGGTGCACACGATCATTTTAGGAGCACCGAACCTGAAGAAACAGGGTTAGTTTGTACCAGAATTGTTTCATGTTTTGTTTTTTTATGCTTGAACATACTTTTTATACAATAATCTGGTGATTTCAGACCTTCAAAACATTCTAAAAGGTTGAGACAGTGAATATTTCACTAATAATAATAATAACAATAATAAATTTAATTTGTAACGCACTTTTCATTAACAAAAATCTCAAAGTGCTACAACAAAAAAATGTGTACGGTTCTCTGCATTAGAGTTTCATAAAACTCTAAACATAAAACCCAATTTTCAAGCTACTTCTGCAAAACTTTCGGCTCTTTCAGCAAAACTGAACTATTGCCTGCAAACAGTTCAAACTGTGCTCAAAACCAAAAGATGTTAAACCAGACCTTGAGTCGATCCAAAATAAAACTTTACTTTGCAGTCATTACACAAAGCATGGAAGAAAGAAAACACAATGATCAAGTTATTAAGTCACATGGTGGAATGGGCGGGACAAAAGCGGAAGGAGGTTCTTAAAGAGACAGAGGCCAATTTCAAGGTGTTTAGAAAAGGAAGTGATGAGAAGACAAGTTTATTTTCTATTTAAACATAAAAACAGCACTTTAATAACAACTAAAGGTGACATAGACACTTTATTATGATATTGTATTTAAATATAGGCCTGAGAAACACAAAACATTGCCCCTTTAACAATTATCTGTATCATTGTATCGTGGTATTATTAGACAATGGTAAAATGTACAAACACTGCCTATTGATCACCTGAAGTTACTCTCTTTCTAAACTATTTCTTGACCATTTTCTTTTACCGTACCTCTGTCTGCGACACATTTTCCCTCCTCTGATAGTGGACATTAGTCACGCAGTCTGGGCTCACGTCACGTTAGCAGTGAGGGGAGGCAGGTACAGTGGTGAATGACGAGATCAAGCACATTTACTTCACGCAGGATGTCTATCTTTGCACCTCACTGAAGAGGTGTATTCTACATTCAGCGATGGTGAAAATGAAAGTTTTTTGTTTTCAATCAGCCAATGTGATGAAACTGCCACTAATTATTGAGAAGACTGCTCCCATGATTCCAGTTTGCCCTGTGTACTAGTAGTTCCTGCATGCACGTTCTGCGGTGCTGCACGAAAAAACGTACCCCCATGAAACAGTTTACTGTCAGGTAAATCCAAACCTGTTCAGGTTATTTAAACTGGCATGCTGGTATTCCAGAAAATTCCTATCATAGCAGCTGTACTAAACACAATCGGTGGTCCTGTTTTACCTGTATATGCACTTAGAAACACATCTTGCAACTGAAAGGGGATCCGTCTTTTGCACTGGAAAGGCTTCTGGCCATTTACTGAAGTAATCGAGGATAAGCGTAACACTTTTGTTGCCTTGCTGGGTCTCCGGGAAAGGCCCTGATGCAGAGGGGAGAAGGACCAAACACATCATCACAAATCATTCTGCAGGAATGGTTAAACATCACAGAAAAGGAGAACAATGAAAACCTAGAAGATCAACGGCAATGATGTCCCACGGTGCGTCCACTTTAATGGGTCGGACAGTCCTGGCCAGATTCTTTTTTCTTTCTGTATGCTGACACGTCTCACACACTTTAATCTGAAACAGTCACAAAACTTGGTTAGTATGATATAATGTGACAGTGATGCTAAAACAACAGCAGCCAAGTGATATGTGTACCCAGTCCACCACATCCTTGATGATCCCCAGCCAGTAGTACTTGCTCTGGATCCTGTGGACAGTCTTCTTCTGCCCCAGGTGATGGCCGATGTCGTTGAAGTGGCAGTCGAGAAAAATCTGCCTTTTCCTCTCAACTTCAATCACCACCTCCCTCTTCTCATCTTTTTTGGGTCCCACATAATACAGCTTGCCCTCTGGAACACATAAATGAGAGGTCTAGTATGAAATGCATATGGCCTGCCTGCTGCCAGTTTTAGATTAACATTTTATGTTGAGAAATGATGGAGGTGCAGCTGTTTCGGTCAAACCTTAAAATAAACATTATGCAGATCTCAAGATGTCACACAGAATATTTGCTGTAAATTATGTTCACCTACTACCACAAGTTTTAGCCCAATAGCTTTAAAATTCACTGAGTTATAGTCATTTTAGTGTTGGCGTAGGATGATTAGATCAATTACAATGACTTCCAAAATTAGTCAAGGTTGACCGATACATTGGGCAGCCGATATTTTGGCCTATATTGATATAATAAAAACAATCTTATTTAAATGATCTACATTGTTTGTGATCCGTTCTTAATATGTATGTTTTGAGGCACAAACTATTTTACACCGCTTCATGTTCTCAAAGAACCGGACTATTTAGCAACGGTGAACAACAGCGTGGAGGAGAAAAGCTATTTGCCATCTCTAGAAAAGAGATAAATGAGTTTGGCTGAGAAGAACCATCGAGCAACTGAGCCGGTGTGAAAAGGAGCTTTAGGCAAAAACAACTTCAGATCAGAATCTCCAAAAACAGCTGAAGGAGGAAGAACATAAAAGACATTTGTGTTGAGGTAGCAGACCCAGGAACAGAAAAAAACTCTTCTGTCTGTCTTAAAGCAGACCAATCCTGACAACTTCATTAACACAGACAGGTGTCCCGGACCGAAAACCTGTCACAAAGACGCCACTGAAGAAAATGTCTACGACACAGACATGTCTCCTTTCTCTGGAAAAAAAAAACATATTTCCTTACTTACTTCTCCTGGCTAATAAATGTGCTCTATGCAGAGTTTTTTTTTTTTTTCATAAACACCATAGTGTGTCACTTTCTGCTGATATAATGTGATGTTTTGTTTTTTCTCCTCATCTTTCCTTGTGTGATTTTTAGTTTTTTTTAAGGGTAGCACCTCCTCATGATGACTTCATGAAGATGATCCTTGTTCTGTACAGGGGTCTGTGGCTGAATGACCCAGGGCACCTGTTCTCCTATGTTTATGTTCTGTCTTCTCTGAATGGGTGTTCTGAACTGTAATATCATTGCGCTCTGTACAATGACAATATCTAATGTCTATCTTATCCTAGCTTATATTTTAGCCGAGTTGTTAGAGAAAACGCTTATACTTTTATTTACTTTTTAATTAAATGTTTTGTAGAGACCCCCACCCCAGGAGTATGACCATGGTGGGTGTCCCTTATTTTAATAGTCATTATTATTATTATTATTATTATTATTATTATTATTATTATTATTATTATTATTATTATTATTATTATTACTTAAAGGTAACAACCCTAGATAAGGACACCAATGTTTCCTGGACATAAAGGAAGTATATTTCCACCAGAGTTAAGCTAGTAAACTTACCGTCAATGATGAACTTCTGCGCGTATCTTTTGAGATTCTTCTTCTGTAAAGGATTCATCGTTTGAGGGAAACTGCCTTTAGCCAGGAAAGAGTAAATGTCACTGAGTTTGTTGGAGCTGGACTCAACCACCTCCTCCTCGGCTACTTGTAACGAGTCCTCGCTGAACATGTCCGACATCGACTGCGAACCTCGGTGAAAAGAAACGTACCGACTTCCGGTCGGCATAGTCAGCAGCAGAGCAGACTTCTCTGCTACTGAGAACTACAGAAACACAATCTACTACAAAAACACAACAAAAACACACTTGCCCGTCTTCATTTCTTTCCAACTTCTTCTTCACGATGCCTGGTTGTAACGATTTTATTAACTTCACCGCCCTCCATTGGCAACATATGGTACTAACTTGTCTGAAATTAATGCCAATGAAAATAACTATGATCTCAGAGTCAATTCTGCCTAAAAATAAAAGCAAATAAAAATAGCAAGAAGCATAGAACTAGCAATGCTTAGGTTTGTTTAGGTTAATGCTTAGGTTTCTGTCTTTTGTTGTGTTGAGGTAGCAGTGTCCAGTCCAGGACACCTGTCTGGCTTTTATTTTCAAAGGTCACAAACCGGAAGTGTTTTACTAGTTAAACGTAGCCGTGAAGACGAGTTATCATCCTGACCATTCTTTTATTGTGGACAGAGTAATTTGTTTAATTGTTTTGTTTTTTTCTGAGCGACACTTGGTCCACCTTCCTTACCTGTGGGTGGCGGTAATGTACCAGTTGTTTGTCAACTAAAACAAGTCGAAGAAGAAGGAGAAGAAGGAGGAGAAGAAGGAGGACTTCTGCAGAGTATTTTTACTCAAGTATGAAGTAATGTTGTGAAGTGAGGAAACATGGCAGCTGAGTTCGGCAGCAAGCCCCTGTTTTATATGTGCAGCTGTTTTACAACTAATAATATTTTCCTGGACGGTTACAAGCTGCATGTTTGCTTTGTTTCTGAACATCAGTTCAGGCTGGACTATCAGACAGTGAGTAAATAACTATTTTGAATACACTTTTATCAAATTGCATTTCCTTTGAGAAATAGTTTTTGTGTCTGATTATGTTTTACAGCAGCTAACGAGGCTTGGCTGCGTCACTGACCAGCAGTATGAGGACGTGCTTGACAAGGTAAATAATGTGTTGAACTTGGAAAGCTTATGGAAATAGTGTTTAAATAGATTTAAACTCAGCAGCTCTTATTATCAAGCTGTCTACTGTTGAACTGCACAAAAACTATATTCAGAATATTACACTGAAACAGTTTAAACTGTAGCATCTGTGTACTGCTGCCAGTCTTGGCCAGGATTCCCTTGCAAAAGAGATTAATGGGATTTTTTTCCTGGTTAAGGTTAAGAAAGAAATTGCTTCAGACACATCAACAATATAAATAAAATATTTTTAAACTATAATTCCATTCACTCATATTTAACAGGATTGATGATTCCAAAAACCAAATTTCAAGTAAATCAATTAAGTATTCAGCTGTTTCTTGAAAAGTTTACAACTACTGTCTCAAAAGATTAGTATTGAGTCAGTACTTGTAAAAAGAGCTAGTGCTCTCCGAGTACCCCACTTATCACCATCAGACAATAAAAACATGGGTATATTCAGTGTTTATGAGCTTTTATTATATCTGACATGGTCAAACTAACTGGTCAAATCCCTAAACCTCAGTCAGGTCTGGAAATAGAGTGCTGTTCCATCAGTCTCAGATTATTCAAGAATAAATAGAAACAAAGCTAAATGTACAATGATCTTCAGAATCACAGCATAAAAGTTCAATTTGTGCAAAAAACAAATGACTATTTGCATTTTTTTAGCTTTGGAATTCAATTTCTTCCAGCAAGCTTCTGTTTGTCCATCTTTCTTTGTTTCTTTACTCACATTGACCAAACAATACAACCATAATCACCAGGCAATAAACAAAACAAGTATTGAAGCCTAGGAACCGTTGAAATGGTAAACAACACATCATGGTTTACTACAACCTTTGATAAGCCTCAATGTTTCCCCTCACAGTCTCCCCGCGGGGGGGGGGGG
>JAUBOC010000001.1:3305424-3318354 GCA_032275365.1 Anablepsoides cearensis
ACCATGCTGATCCCCCCCCCCCCCCCCCCCACTTTCTAATGTATACTTCCTACTCTATGTGATCTATGTGACCTTTAGCATTTTTGGCAATGACATTTCTGGTGTGAGCTTCTGCTGCTGTGAGACTCTGTCCTACTGGCTAAATATTGCACTAGAATGAAAAATACAAACTTCAAAACTCTTTAAGTACATTAGTCAACAATTATTGGACTCCAAGCAGTCTATTGTGATGTGAATATTACACACACTGATATTGCTATGATGATTTACACTATATTGCCAAAAGTATTTGCTCACCCATCCCAATGATTGTGCACCAAAGCACAAAGCAAGCTCCATAAAGACCTGGATGCAGAGTCTGGTGTGGATGAACTTGACTGACCTGCACAGAGTCCTGACCTCAAGCTGATAGAACATCCTTGATATGAATTAGAGCAGAGACTGAGAGCCAGGCCTTCTGTCTAACATCAGGGTGTGACCTCACAAATGTGCTTCTGAAAGAATGGTCCAACATCCCCATAACCACTCCTAAACCTTGTGGACAGCCTTCAGAAGAGTTGAAGCTGTTCTAGCTGCAGAGGGTGAACCAACATCATATTGAACCCTGTGGATCAGGATTGGGATGTAACTTAAGCTCATATGTGAGTCAAGGCAGGTGAGACAATACTTTTGGCAATACAGTGTATTTATGATACATTGTGCAGCCGTAGTGGCCAGTAAGTATCAGATGGTTGTGTGTAGGATGACTTTTGTCATTAAGAAGGACAAAAATCTAAAGTTGAAGAAGAAAACCAAACAGTGCAAGTTGAGGAAAGAAGAACCTTGTGGAGTTCAGAGAGGAGCTGTTAAAGGTTCTTGTGAATAAAAAACTGGACTACTACACCAACCCACATAGCAAAATGTGTCTGGTCCGCACAAGGTACTAACACTCTAACAAACTATGCAGGTTAGAACCTATAAAGACCAGCTTCTTTATGTCCTCATACATAAAATCCTAAAATTGAAAACAAGTGGACTTTCTTTTTTCTATGACTGTACATACAGTACATGTACTTCAGTCTTCAGTTACAGAGAAGGCTGGACATGACATTATGCTGTCAGTTTTACATAAAATGCCCCCTGTGCTCTTCAGTAAAAAGAGATTTGATAAGGACACAGATTCATCTTCATGATTACACAAAAGCGTATCAACCTACATGGCTAATCTAAGCTCTTAAAAATTCACTGCATTTTAAAGTATCATCAGATCTGTGATCTCACGGCTCATCAGCTTGTTCCTGACTGTCTGTAATATCTTCTCTGCAGTTTTCTGTGCTTCAAAGGTTTGTGGGCCACAGAGTGGGAGGAGAGGCAGGGAGAATGATCAGCAATACAAAGAAATGAGCAAAGCTGAATTTATTTATTTCTACCTTTTTCATGAATACCTGTCACTGCAACTTTTAAAACACGTCCTTCTTGTATATAGATGTTTTTTAATTGTATAGATAAACAATAACCACTCAGTTTACATTACTGTGTCAGCCTATACACTGCCACTCGCTGGTCAAACAGTAAAAGAAAATTACAAAATTCTTGAAAACCTAGTAGAATTGTAGGCATGTCATCCACCTCAGAAATGTCTCATCAATATGTATATATGTTATATCTATTAACATCTATAATGTTCATGAGTTATACAGGATGTCCATCTTCTGCTGCTTATCCTTCAACAGGTCCAGGAGAGAAACCCAGACATCCCTCTCTGGCAACACTTTCCAGCTTGTTCTGAAGGACCCTGAGACATTCCCAGGCCAGAGAAGATCCATAATTCCTTCAGGGTGTCCAGGGGCTTCCCTGTGGACTTCTACCAGTGGGACGTGCCCGGAACACCTCTAAAAGGAGGTGTCCAGGAGGCATCCTAATCAGATGCCTGAACCACCTCAGCTGACTATTTTTGATGTGGAGGAGCAGCAGCTCTACTCCGAGCTCCCCCCGGATGACGAAGCTCCTCACCCTCTCTCTTAGGCTGAACCGGCCACTCTACAAAGGAAGCTCATTTTGGCAGCTTGGATCTTGTTCTTTTGGTCATGATCCACGCCTCGTGACCATAGGTAATCTGTCTCTGCGATGGAGGCCCTGGACATGGCCCATTCAGATTCCATGTCCACAACCTTCACCGGGACATGTGAAAAACCTTCCAGGAGGTGAGAATTAAAAATTACACGAACAGAGGGCTCCGCCAGATGTTCCCAGTTCACCCTAACTATGCCTTTGGGTTTACCAGGTCTGTCCGATACCTTCGTCAGCCACCTGATCCAACTCGCAACCAGCTGGTGATCAGTTGACATCTCTGCCCAACTCATCACCAGAGTGTCTAAGGTCGTATTCACACCTGATAGTCCGGTAGACCCGGTTCTATTGGGGGCCGAGATTTCAAGATTTGTTTACATTTTTATTTGGTGCGGTTGGCGTTCACACTGCAGTTTCTCAACTGAACTAAACCCTGTAAACAAGCTGTTCCCACTCTCACCTGTGGGGGCGCTGCACGAAGAACCACTAAAGAAATCAACATGAAGAACCTCAGAAAAAGACATGGAGTGCAGCTTCCTTCTTCACAAAATGTAAACAAACCAACCATGGAGAATATTGTTTTTACACAAAGCAGCTGAGTTAGCTCCATGCTAACCGAGGTAAAGCGTTTCCAGCTCCAAAGTCATGATGTCCACCTTTTACAGACGTCCAGTGAGGTATTTATACAATATAAGTAAATTTATTACTGTTAGTTCTCAGAATATCATGTGGTATAGTCCGCTTCCTGCTTTTGGAGCGGTTTCTGGTCCGCTTAGCGTTCACACTGCAATCAAACCGCACCAGAGTTTGTTTCAATCGAACCGAGACCTAGGTTTTCAGGTGGACCAGAGTTTGCTTTTCTGGTCCAAATCAGAGTTGGATTACGTGTTCACACCATCCCAAACGAACCAGACTTTCCAGGCAAACAAATTAAAATTTGATTAAGGCGGACTATCGTTGGTGTGAATGCATGCACCCTAAGACATAGGGCTGCAGGTCAGATGACATGATTACAAAATGGATTCTCAACCTTTGGCCTAAGGTTGCATGGTACCAAGTACACTTATGGACCACCCTATGTAGAACATGGTATTGGTTATGGACAACCTGTGCTTCTCACAGAGGTCCAATAACAAAACACGATTAAGTTTCAGATCAGGGAGTCCGTTCCTCCCAATCAGCCACTTCCAGATACCTCCGTCACAGCCCACATGGGCACTAAAGCCACCCGACTAAAGAGTACTCAGACAGCACCCCTTCCAGGACACCATTTAAAGACTCCTAAAGGGCTGGATAATATGAACTGCTGTTTGGTGCATAAGCACAAACAACAGTCAAAACCTTTCCTTATGAAGCACAAAGTCAGAGGGGAAACCCTCTCATTCACCAGGGTGAACTCCATCACTGAGGCATACAGCTGGGGGCTCTCTTCCTAGGCAACTCCAGAGTAGGAGAGAGCCCAGTCTCTCTTTATGAGTTATTCTCATTGTACAGAGCACAATGAAATTACATTTAAGAACACCCATTCAAGAAACACACATGACAAAAACAAAGGGGGAACAGGTGATCAAGTCATGCAGCAACCAGCAGGGGTCGCGCTACCTTTAAAAAGAAAAAAAAAACACAGAAGGTTAGATGAGGGGAAAAAACAAAATATCATATTATACCAACAAAATATGATACACTATGGTGTTTATAAAAAAATCCTCTACAAAGCAAGAGCAGATTTATTAGCTAGAGGAGTAAGTGAGTAAGAGGGAATGAGTCCGAAGAATCCAGGCTCCCAAAAGAAAACCTGTAGTTCAGCCATTGTTCAGAATACAGGTGTTGAATTGTTCATTCTGTCCAGCTCCAGATTGACCTTCAGGGGATCAGATTAGACGGAGTGAGTTGTCATCAACACAAATGTCATATGGGAGGGGGGGGGGGAATCTGTAATCAGTTGTTTGGGAACAGAGAAAATGTTTTTGGTCAGGCAGACAATAACAATTTTCCATCAGCCATAATGTCAGCTGGTACCTCTCAATGTTCCATCTCATCAGCAAAATCCAGGAACCACAGCCGGCCCACGACCCTCAGCAAGGATATTCATATTGGTCAGGCAGCCAGGAAATGGCCTGAATAGCCACCTACGCTGTTTTGAAGAACACCAGGAGACCACCAATCTGTAGAATCCAGTAATCAGAATCCAAAAATATATCCAGAACAGAGCAGAACAGAGGTCCCACCTTTAACATGTCCTCCCATTGAAGAAAAAACTTTGTTCCAAAAATTTATTAAGAGACCAGCTAACCAAATCCATAAAAATAAATGCAGAATTTTCGGTTTTGGATGAAAACGTAGAGATGGCTCCGAGCAGCAAAGCAGGGAAAGATAAGGGAGGACCTGAGAGAAGTAAAGTGTCTTACTCCTCCGAAATCAGAACAAAAAAATTTAAAAAATCATGTCAAAGTTTAATTTACAGTTTTGTTTACAACTATTTTTAGTAGCTTAGGTTCATTACATCTGTAGTGGTTTGTGACTCTGTTATACACAATTTTATTACAAAAAAGAGCATCAGAGGTGGTGGAGGGATTAGGAGGATAATTAAGTGACAAATGCAAGAAGCAATGAGGATGAATGGCAACAAAAATGAGAAAATTAAAACTATATTTCACAGTAATAACTGTAGAAACAAATTAAAGGAGGTGCAGATGTATATAAAGATTAAACTCTGACAGCTCAGAATGAGCCACATGACAGCTTTAAGAAAGTAAGTAGAAATGTAGAGAGAGTAGAGAGAAAGATGTCTCTCAGAGAGACTTTGGCCTCTTTGTTTCAAAGACTGAAAATGTATAGAATATGGTTTTAAAAAATAAGGAAATCTTACCTTAAGAAAATAATATTTCACCTTTAGTTTTCTTGTATGTTGTGAGTTCTGTACTCCTTCATTTTTCTTGATTCAGTTCCCTCCTTGCAGTTAGTAAGTGTCACTTCCCCATCAGCAAAACTCAAACAAGGCTAGGAAATATTCCATAAAATTATTGTTTAGAATGTTAGATATAAACAGAAAGGAAACATAAAACAAGAAGACAATCAAACCAAGACAAAATCCTACAAATATTACGTTCAGTACCATGGACAGCATCTGAATCTTTTAACTGAGGACAGTAGGTGAGTTCACAAAGAGATAATCCAAAAAAAGGCCTCCACATTTTGTTTATTATTTGTATATTATCAGTCTTAGAGGGTGCTCCACAGGTCATTGAGTCCAGGGGGATGTGACCCATCATGAAACTGTGGTGACCTTGTGACAGATCCAGTGAGGTAATAGATTTTTTACACAACATGTTAAAACTTTAAACAATGTTTATGTTTCACATTTGTAATGCCCATGTTGAAAAGACCTAATAAAAGAACTATTTGATATATGCTAAGATCAGTTTGAAATACAGACCAGCCGTCAAACAGAACTTCATTTAAGTATCTTTGCACTTATGTATCCAGAAGTAATGTTTAAAGCTTTGACAAAACAGTAAAAGTGGTTAATAAAAAAAAAAAAAGCAACTAAGAGCCCAGAGGTAACTCTGAAGGAGCTGAGCAACTTTTCTTCAGAGCTAGGAAGATCTGTCCATAAGATCACTATAAGCTGCACTGAACTGGAAGTGTTGATAAGAAAAACAACAACAACATCGTTTAAAGAAAATAAAAAAATAAAACCGATTGTTTTGATTTCCTTGAAACATGTGGAAGAAGTTGCTTTGGTAAGACTAAACTCGAATGTTCAGCCACCAACACAACATCATACATCACTGACCTCACAGTGTAGCATGCTGGTGGCAACATGATGCCGTGGTTTTCATTAGCTGAGCAGGGAAACTCAGAGGATAGGAAGCAAATTAAAAATGCAAATTATTTAGGAAAATCTGTTGGAGTTTTTCCAGATATATGAAGAAATCTGGGGAAGATGGTTCACCTAGTGGGACAGTGATCCTAAACACATAACACTGGTGAAGCAGCAGCTCTTGTGGTTTAAGGAAAACCAAGTCCTGAAATGGTCCAGTCAAAGACCAAACCTCAGTCCAACTAAGAATCTCTGCTTTTACTCAGTTTCATCAGTTTTTAAAATCAGAATAAAGTGAAACAGAAATGTAGTGTACTGCCAGATATACACAGAAAAAAAACTTAAAGCTGTAAATACTAACATATTGGCATTACATGTGTGTATGTGCATATATATACACACACTTACATGTCCATTTATAATATATGTTTTCAGATTGAAAACCAGTCTGGATGAACTGTTTATTAACTTTAAAAACTGTAAAGAAACATGTCAATAAATTGTAATAGTTTTGTTTTTTTCCAGAAAAGAAAATGTCAGTATTGTGTCACCCATCCCCAAGTTTATATGTTTCTTCTATGTTATTAGTGAAATTGACTAATACATTGTGAGGAGCTCTGATTTCAGACATGTAAAGTACTTAATTACTTAAAGTGCAACCAGTTATATACTGATAGGTAAAATGGTTACAGCACTTAGCATTTTTATCACCAGGAGTGCTGGGTCAGCATTCTGCCCCCTGAATCACAGGTTTGGAAGCTCAGGACAGAATCCTCTTGTCTCTGTTTTCCCATCATGACGTCTTATTGATTTACGACTCAGCATTCAGCACACATAAGACATTAACATTTGGCTTTTACATGTAAGCAGTACAGAGTGATGCACAGAGGTCTTTCCAAGATGGCTGCCAAAGATCTTGTCTGGCTGCATCTCTAGTGTTTTTCTGGCTCAGAGGACTGACAGACTGCTGGAGGAGAAACTGAGCACATTTCCTCATGTTTCTGTATTTATTAGCTCCCTTCTCCATGTTGGTATTTGTAAATATTTTTATCACTAACAACACAAACACTGTGTCTCATTCCTGTCCTCTCAAACCCCAGCCTGTCCTAAGCTGAAGGTTTCTTCCTGTTGAAATGGGGTCTTTCCTTTGTGCTGCTCAGAATGGTAGATTGCAACGAGGGAAACGTTTGACACAATCTGTAAAATTTTATTAATTGGCATTTTATAACATTTTTGTATTTGTAAAATAGAACTATATAAAAACTCGCACACTTTAAAACATGCCACCTAGTGAAAGTTATTCATCTAAGCATTGTGCTTGCAATAAAATTATAAAACCTAAATTATAAAATCTAAAGAGGTTAAAAATATTGTGATTTAAATTTACAATGTAAATTTTATTTATAAAACACAATTTACATAAAGCAACCAAAAGTCATAGCTCACTTTTTCCAACTGCACCACATTTTTCTTTCCTCTTTTGTATGACAGAACTGCAGAAGCAGCAAAGAAAAATTTGCAAAATAATAAAAGTAAAAACATAAAAAGCGATGGTGGTGTTTCACTGCCTACGCCTCATCTCCCTTCATATAGTCAAATGAATCCAGACAGCAGTAGAACAGAGCAGCACAGCAGGCAGGGCAGTATCAAGTGTAGCCAATGAGGCGTGGAGTTAACAAGTAGCCCACAGTAGTTGTTCTGGCCTTGATGTTTTGCAGCTTTAAGGATGTCAGAAATCTACATTCAAAGGGTGATTATCCCTTTAAAACTCTATTTGTCCAATAAAGAGGAGTTTTAACACCTAAATATTAACTCACCTGTCTAAATTGCAGCTTGACTGTGAGGCTTATGTAACCCAACTCTTTTTATCTATAGCGTCCACACAGATCCTAAACTTATTCCTCAAAGTTTACAACAATTCCTTGAGCCTTGTGCAGGTTGTGTCAGTTTTTAAGGCAGATAGTTTCCCTGTTCATGTGTGCTAAGACATTGAATGTGCTCTGCACACACATTCATAGTGTATTACACTACACGACAAAAAAACAAACCACCTGGATGTAACTAAGGTCTATGATGTGTTGCTGCAGGTGGTCAGGTCCAGGTTCAGCAACAGTCTGTGCTGAAAGAATGAGTTCAGCTGAATATACTGAATGAGCAGGTTATTCCATCAATGATTGTTTCTGACATATTCCAAGATGACAATGTCAGGATTCATGGGGCTCTTATTGTGAAAGAGTGGTTCAGGGAGCATGAGACATCATTTTCACACATGGATTGTCTCCACAGAGTCCAGTGAGAATCTTTAGGATGTGCTGGAGAAGGTCAGACTCTACCATCATCATTGTAAGATCTTGGTGAAACATTAATGCAACACTGGATGGAATAAATCTGGTGACGTTGTAGAAGCTTATTGAAACAGTGACACAGAGAATGTGTGTCGTAATCAAAGCTAAAGGTGGTCCAACACAATAATTGCTCTATTATGAGAAAAATGTTTGTCAGACAAACCAGAGTATTCTTCAGAAATCTGATGGAAGTTTTGGATTTTGTGATCCTGGAACAAAGTGAACAAAAGTGAAATTTGTCACATGATCTTTGCAACACAATTGTTGTTTTTCTTTATCTTTCAGTGGTTTTTGGCATCACTTTGCGGGCAGTAGTTTAACACTGGACCTGTGCTGTTGGTTCAACAATTCTGGGCTGCACACGGTGGACCCAGAGGATCCTTTCGGCATGGATGACAAAACATAAAATCACAAGTAGAGCTGGGCGATATGGCCCAAAAACAAAATCTCCGATTTATTTCATCCCAAATTCGATTTTAATCGATTTTGTTTCCCACTTATCAGAGTGCCTCTGTTTCAGGTGTCAAAACAAATTAGTTGTATTCCTGCTTTTTGTAGCAAGAGCCTTCAAACAGATTTTGCAGTGAGGTGTTTGTTGCTCCAAGTTCGAGGTTGTAAAACCAAACCAGTTCAAGATAACTGAAGAAACAGTGCCTTTTTTGAGAAGTAGATCCTCTCTGCTAGCTGCTATATTGTCATGTCCTGTACCAAGTGTATTGAGGGACAGGCAGGGTGACCTCTGAACTACAGAAGTCCCAAAGAGACTGATGGGAAAAAATCTCGATTTTCCCAAAATAAAACCTTTATAAACGGCAAATTTGAATTAATCGATTAAATCGATTTATCGCCCAGCTCTAATCACAGGGTTTGAGGGAAAAAACAGTGATTCATACATTTTAAATGTAAAATTATCTGAATTCAAAATACTAATCTTTTTTGTTTTTATGACAGGTCTTTGTTGCTTTCCGAGAAATAAATCCTTATGATAGTAGAAATGTTGGCAGGCTTACAATAAATAAAAAGATTGTCAAAAATAAACAAGTTTTGGTTTTGAAAAGCATCTTTCAGATCACAAAAAGCCCACTTGTAAAATCCTCTGCTTTGTAAATAAATAAATAAAGACAGTAGACAAATTCAGCTTTATTGACAACAGTTGTGCAGATACAAAGCAAGAGCTGGGGAAGCTCAAAACAATGTAACTCATACAAAAACTGTCAGATTTGTCTTTGACAGGGTGTCACATGGATAATGCCTTCAATTGTTCGAAAGATGGAAAGAATAAAAACATCATTTGAATGAAAAAGCCTTTGTAGGCTGAGCTTTTTTTTTTCTTTAAAATTGTATCTTATACAGTACAAAACATGCATCCCATGTTATTTTACAGCCATCAGTCTTACAATGTACAGTGATTGCACAAAATTAAAATCATAATAAAAAACAACAATACACAAACTGTATAAATCCGTCACAGACGATACACTCAAAACATACTGGGCTAATCCTAATTCTCTCACAATAAAAACCAATCATGAATCTTGAATTTACAACCCAAAAATGACTGTCCTCTGACTGCTGGGCTATTCTCAAAATAGCCTGAGGTAGGCTTTAGCACGTGAGACAGCTCAGTCAAGGCTACAAAATGAAATGATAGTGTTAACAAGATCAAGTAAAAAAACAAAAGCCTACAACACTTTTTTTTTAAACTTTTGTTGTAAACAAATTCAAAGTGCCGATGTATTTCTGCTCCCTTCAGCTGATGATTCATTTTGATCCAATGACTTATGACCATAGAGTAGTGCAACGCAACTTAAACAAATTAAATTAACACAATTACAGAAATTGAAAAAGGCAAAAAAAATAAATAAAAGCAAACAAACAAAAAGGCATGACACGGTGAAAAAAGCCCGCTTAGTGTTCCCTTTTCTGCTTGCGGCCGACGTCCACCTCGTCCAAGCCGCTGGCCGACCTGGACTGCTGCAGTTCTCTGAGCTGGGAGTGAGTGAGCGGCGGCTGCTTCTTCAGCTTCTCCAGGTGAACGTCAATGGGGTCCAGCTCAGGCTCAGCGACGGGGACGGGCAGGTAGCCACCGTCCCTCGGCAGACACAGGCACCAGCCGGCACCGGCCAGGTCCAGCTCGCTGTACTCGAACTCGGACTTCTTCAGCTTGAAGTCCACCATGTCAGCCGACTTGCTCATGTCCACCAGCAGGTTCCAGAAGACGCAGCTCAGGACGATGCCCAGCAGCTGCATGAGAAGACGGGGCACCCTGTTAATATACACACTCACTGCTGCTCTTACACAGCTAAAAGGTTGTTTAACACTAGGTTATTAAAACTAAATCAATCAGACAGTTTGTAAGGACGGGCTAGAGGATGGTATATAAACAGCAGAGACATTTTTGACAAAGTGATTTCTATTCAAACTGTTGCTAATCAGTGCATTCTGCCTAGAAATTAAAATTCATTTACCTCTTGTAAAAATCAGATCAGCCACATGATAATTATAAGAACTAGTTTTCAACATCATCAAAATAACAGTTTTTTCAAGTTGATCAACAAAGAATAAATTATTATTCACTAAAAGGGATTAAAACAGTTGAGGAGAAAAAAAATAGGGGAATATTTGATTAAAAAATACTTGTTTAAGTGTCTTTCTATGACAAAGCTTTCTATCACAGCCATAGAAAGAGCAGGTGAGTAAATTACACAAAGAAACATCTTGACATTAGTGCTGAGGGTACTGGTTTAAATAGCCTGAACACGTTCTGAACATTACGTCACATGGGCCAGTGAACTGTTTCCGGGGGACACGTTTCCTCGCAGCACAGCTCAATGTTTATTAGCAAACTAATGTTATTGTTGGAGCAGCTTCTCAATAACTGGCTGCAGGTGATGATTCTGCTGCTTATATTGACTGACAATAAAAAAAAAACTCTTGTTTTCACCACTGCTGAAGGTAGTAAACACCTCTTCAGTGACGTGCACGGATAGATTTCATGCAAAACGTATGGAAACATTAATGTGCTTGTATTGTGAAAAGACTGCAGGACATTTGGAGGAAGTGGTTTTGTACTGGTGTTGAGTTGACTGGTGCACAGAGGCTGAGTCATCCTGTTAAGCTTTATTAAATAACATTAAACAATAGACCCGATAATGATCTTTGCTCAACTCTCCTCCTTCACAAATGGACCAATAGCGGGGCTACTGTCTACAACCAGGCAAAGAAAAGACATAAGAGGAGGGAAACAGTGACACAGTGGTACACTCCCTGCTTCCTTTAATTCTGCCATGCCAGCTTCAATGGATGTGGCTAGCTTGATTGGTGATTAGTGAACAACCAATGGCAGCTTAAAGAGCTTTGCAGCTATATTGCAGAACAGTATTTTAAAGGGGCTTAATTCTCAAAGCTCTCACAAAGGGAAATGTGCACCTCAAACTGGGCTGCTAGTCAAACACAGCCTCTCTGCACAACAACTTGCCCACTTTTAAATGAAGTACGATGCATGTACTCAGAGGAAATATAACCATATTTATGTAAATGTCTGCTAGAAATAAAAGCAAACCATCTTCAAAAAACAGCTTTAGTTTGATACAAATTGAATGTGAAATATAGTATTTACTGCCTCCTAGGAGCAGGTGGTAATTGTTTCACAGACATAAGAAACAAAGTAAGATCTGCTGCTTTTACCTAAAGAAGACAGACATGTCAGGAGATGTATACTTCATCCTATTTTCCAGTGCTGAGCGTTAGAGGCTGTAGCATATACAAATCATAAAAATAGAGTCTACTTTTTGATATTTTACATTTAGAATAAAAAAAGTTCTGATTATAGAACATTCCAACTAATAGTGCTTCTTATCCAGTGGTAAACAAAGGAAACCTAAAGTTAACCTGCAGTATAATTATCAGCCTTCAGTCCCAAAGTAGTGCTTACTGCAGAGAATAGTAAGCACTACTTTGGGATGAAAACCAATGACATATTTTGAATTATTAACTAATAATAAAAGGAAACAATAGAGGTGAAGAACACAAAATATAGATTTTTGATTTACAAATTAAGACCTCAAGCTAAAATTTTTCTCTCCGTTACTTTTGTGCCTGCTGTGTTTGTAGCAGACAGTCATATTTAGATTGTGCTCCAGGGACAACTATGGAAAAAAGAGCAAATAGCAAATAGCTGAACCTGTTTGTGCCAGCATATAAAACACATGTTGCTTTGTGATTATAAAGCTGTGAAAGAGCAGATAACCTGTGCAAGTGATGTGCAAACATTAGAGCAAAAATGAGCCGTCATTGTTTAAAAAAAACATGATGGGAAGGAAGTAATTACAAATAAGTTGAATATATTTACAGAAATCTTTGGACTGAAGGGACTATTATCTCAAGAGATGTTATACAGGTTTCCTGCTTTTATAAGCTGCAATATGTTTTCCAGCAGTGGCATTTATACTTATACAAGAAAGTAATTATACTCAACAAGTAGAGACAGGTTCTAAAAGATGCATTTATACAAAGGAAGATTAATGAAAATGACCATGGTTTGCTTAAACGTTTAAACTGTAATTGAGTCACACAGACAATTCATGAAAATATGAAACTAAATCATAGGCCTGGGCGATATACCGAAAAATTACCGATACCGACATTTATGTTAATTACCGACGTCATTTTGCCCGTGTCGGTATTTTCGGTATTTAAAAAAATGAGGAAAAG
>JAUBOC010000001.1:3518751-3529202 GCA_032275365.1 Anablepsoides cearensis
ATGATAAAAGGCAAGTAGCACGATAGGCACTTTTCTATCGTCCCCACAATATCTATCGTCATATCGCCCAGCACTAGCCCAGAGGAGGAGCTGATCCCAAAAGGTGGTTCTAGGCCCAACTGGTTGTATTTGCTCCCCTGCCTGGCTGCCTCAGAATTTTTTAAACATGCATGAATGAGTCAAAGCATGACTCTGGACATGTTTTTGATAAGAGGATAACATTATAACATGATATAAAGCTCAAAAAAGTTGATTTTACATGATATTGACCCTTTTAAATGTCCTGGAATGGTCCAGTAAAAGCCCAGACTTCAGTCCTGCTTGGTTTGAAGATTGTTAGTTACAAGCAGCAGTCCAACCTAAAATGATTGCAGCAGCTTGGTCATGAAGAATGGACTAAAGTCCAGGTTAAATGGACAGAACTCATCCAGACATCTCATGGTGATAAAAAGTAAAAACTTGTGAACACTACATTTTTTTTTGTTTTTTTATATATTACTATTATATTGTTTTTAGGGGTAGCACAGTTAGTGGAGCTGTTGTCTCTCAGTGAGGAGGGTTGCCGGATTGAAACCCGGCTGGGGACATTTTTAAATGGAGCCAGCATGTTCTCTTGGTGCATGAGTGGGTTTTCTTCAGGTGCTCCAGTTTTCTCCTACAGACCAAAACCATGTATGTTAGGATAACTGGTAGGTGTGAGTGAGGGTATGAAAGGTCTTGTCCCTGTGATGGACTTTCAGCCTGTCCTGGGACTGGTCCCCTGCCCCTCACACAGTGACAGCTGGACATAGGCACCAGTGACCCAGAAAGGAAGAATTACTTTGTTTTTCTCATTTATCTTCATTAAGTATGTTGTGTATAAATATTACTTCTAATCAAAAAGGAACCCCAAGGAGGTAAAATGTTTTACAACCTACTGAAATTAACTTCTTAGATCTATTTGATGCTATTTCTTGTCATTAATTGGGACTTTTGTTAAATTTTAACTAACCCCCTCTGTCAGGCAAATTTAAAAATGCCAACATAGTGAGTGGTGCCCAGAGACAGTGAGAGGTCTAAAGTGTGGGGATGAACGAGGAGGTGTGGTCAGGAGGGAGCCTGACCGCTTGATAGATTAGGCTTAATTTAACAAGCTAACATTTCTGAAAACAGGTCTACTGTGGAGTATTTTAGAGCAGATTAAAGGTGCTCAAGGTAGTCAAAAATGAGGTGGAATCACCCTGTGTGACAGGAATAAACATCAACAAACTGTTTTATTATCGAGGGAATGTTGAAGATGAGGCAGAACAGAAACTTTGTAGTTAGATTTAAAAAATGTTGAACCACAAAGAAGATCACTAAAGTAAGCTAATTCAGTTTGTTTTTTGATACGAGGCATGTGTCTGATTAGATGTGTCGTGCTGTGCTTCAAGCTCAGCTGATTTTTTTTTTCCTCCCTCTGACTGCTTCATTTTGGAACATGTAAAAAAGGCCAGACTGATTCTGGCAGACCCTGATCACCCACTCCATGGTGAGTTCAGGATGCTTCCGTCTGGACGCAGGTATCAGTTGACCAAATGTAGGACAAATCGATTTAAAAACTCATTTATCCCAGCAGCAGCTAAATTTCTTAACGAACATTTGTGATTTTTGTGTATGAATGTTTTCTTGTTTAGTTGTTTTTATGTCTACTGGCTGTACAAGTAATTGCCCCTCGGGGATAATAAAGATATCTTGAATCTTGAAAAAAAAGTACCGGCTGGTTTCTCCATTGAAGCACGGAAAGTAACCAGAGTGACAGAGAGAGTTTAGCCACAGTGGAAGATTTATTTTCAACCCATCCTCACCGGACTTTGAGCGGGTCTGAGCGGAGTCTGAGCCTTATCGGATCGAGCCGCTGGCTCAAGGCGCTGACTCAGCTCTGCATGAAGCTGTTGCTGTTGATGCAATGTGTGTGCATTGTTAGCAGCATCAGCGCTAACATGGGCTAATGTTCAAAGTAGTAACAAACCTTCATCGTAGTGTTCACTGTTTCAACCCCTGACACACTGCAGGGGCGTGTTTCTGAGTGAAATCTTGTGCCAGAAGGAATTGAATTTGAATTGCTCAGATTGAATCTATATGTGCGTAATTTGAAATTAAATGCATTGGTTTGAAAATGAATTTTACTAAATTGAAACCGAATTTAATGATCTGAAACTGAATTTTTATTTTTTTTTTTATTTTTTTTTTATTTTACCGTTATTTAACCAGGCAAATCCCGTTGAGACCTCAGATCTCATTTCCAAGGGCGGCCTGGGCCTGAAGGCAACCTATTGTACATGTTTTTAGGGGTGGGGGAAACCGGAGTACCCGGAGAAAACCCACGCAAGCACGAGGAGAACATGCAAACTCCGCACAGAAAGACCCCAAGTCCGAACCGGGGATCGAACCCAGGACCTTCTTGCTGTGAGGCGACGGTGCTAACCACTGAGCCGTCGTGCTGCCAATTAAAAGTTTTGTATCTGAATTAATTTGCTTTGAAACTGTATTTTGGTTTATTAAAAACTCAGTTTGACCACTTTTACTTTCAGTTCCAAATTCTGATTTTTGCAAGCACCCCCGGCTGCAGTACGCGGATTAGGGCAGTGTCGGACGGTAGGCGGGTCAGACGTACAATGGGCACGGCTTGTGGGGACGTTTTGATATGAGGCTTGAAATATTGGGAGTGGTTAATTTTAGAATTTAGTATCTGGGGTCGGTTAACTTAAGAGTTGAGGGCAGGGTCAGACGTCCAACCCCGCGTATTATCTGAGCCCGCCCCGTTCCGTGGTATGCAGCTAAGGGTTACTTGTAGGGCTGCACGATATTAGGAAAATGTGCGATAACACTGCTTAATATTGCAATGACGATATGACTTGCGATAAATAGTGTTTTATATCTTTCTGCTCTGGGTTAAAAGCCAAAAAAAAACAACCTAAGCATTTCCATTACAGCCTGAATTATTATTTTTTTAAATATGAAGAGACCTATCCAATTAACCAAATACATGAAGGGCTCCATTAGATTGATGAAATACTTCAAGCTTCCATCTGAATGACAAAACGCATAAATGGAAACTTTTGCAGTTTATGCAGTTGTTGCTATATGCATATTGCGATGCGATTTATCGCGATGACGATAAATTTTTGATATAATGTGCAGCCCTAGTTACTTGATTTTTGTGTCACACATCCTGGTCCTTGAGAATGCCAGCCAGAGTAATCAAACACAGATCCACAGATTTACATTTCAATTTGGTGAAGTCCAAAATAACAAAGTTATTTTATTGCAGTGATTAATTTGACCTATATGTAGAAAATGGAAAATATGGATCACATATTGATCAGATGCTGCTGCTGACTGATCCATGATGTTATGTAAATATAACGTTTTTTATAGGTAAATTTAATCAGTTTTTGTCACTCTTACAGTGGATTGCATCAACTCTGGTATATAAAGAAGGGAAACTTCACCAAATTGAAATGTAAATCTGTGGATCTGTGTTTGATTACTCTGACTGGCTTTCTCAAGGACCAGGATGTGTGAAACAAACAGATTTTTTAATAAACCAAAATACAGTTTCAAAGCAAATAATTGAAATTCAAAACTAAATTCAGTTTCAAATCATTACATTTGGTTAGGGTTAGGTTAGGCAGCGCTGCAAGGCAGGAGAAAAGGAGAGTGGAGAAAGTCAGGAACATATTTCTAATGGCAGAACAGGTTGGAAGATGGTTTGGTGTTATTGTTTTTTAAATCATCCTACAAGCTCTGACGTGTTAGATAAATTTCAAAATAAGGTTTTGAAAAAATCTGTAAGATTTCTCTATACGTTCTTATACCTGTAAAATCCTTAAAACTTACGGACAATCCGTACAGCTTGACATGTATGCAATCTGAGCAATTCAAATTCAATTCCTGCTGGCACAAGATTTATCCCATACATTTTATGCCTGAACTGGAGCTGTGACATAAGCTTGTACCAAGTAATTTAGGCGTGTACTGTTTTGACCAGGAGGAAATTTCAACTGCAGTAGCCGTCATTCAACACGTAGAGGGCAGCACTATTGCCGAATTTAACAAATTTATAAAAAATGTCAAAATTGGCACAGAAATATAAAGATAATACCCTTAAAGCACAATTTAGACAGTTTATCTACATAAAAAGTTGATTTTGGGTTTAATTACTCCTTAAACAGACATCTATAAATTCTTCAAATTACCCATGTATAGATGACTTCTACAGCAGGAGTGAGGGGACACAAACAGGTTTTTGCATCATATGTTGTTAGTGTATCCCAAAACATGGCAGTCATCAAAACTTGTCTGAACATTAACCCCTTTTTACATCACTGTTCCAACTAAGTCAGACAAATTAGTAAAATGAAGTCACTTTTGTGTTGAACCTTTACAGGAGAATGGGAAGAGCCGCTTGCAGCAGGCGCAGGAGGAGGTAGAGGAGGTGAAGGAGATCATGCTGGACAACATGAACAAAGCTGATGAGAGAACCGGCAAACTGAACGATTTGGAGGATCGAGCTGAAGACCTGATGGAAAAGGTAGCAGCCCAAGATGCTCTTCGAGTTCATGATCCCCCCCTAGACTATGTTGGGTTGTTTGTCTAAGAATCTGAGGCGTATCTTTTACGTGAACTCCTGGAGTGTATTGCCCATGGAATTTAAGCTAAAAGATGTCACGTTGATATCCAAAAATACCTTTTAGGTGGAACTGGAGAGGAAAACAAATGAACAACTTACATCCTGACTGTGTTAAATAGTGCTATGTTTAGAAAGGTATTTCCTATTGTTTCCAAAGATGAATGAAGCAGGCTGGTGTCCCTGGGTATGACAGTAAGTTCAGGACATGCCACGAGGCCAATGTATGTCCGGGGTCAACACTGAGGTCACATCGTTCCCACATTGCCATGCTCGTCTTTGTTACTCAACACTCTATGCTATAGCTCGCACAGAGCAAACAAAAAGCCAAGAAAGCAAAGTATCTAAATTTATTAATTGAATTTGAGTTTTCCACAGATTGAGTTGGGATTGAACAAACTAGAAGAGCACATGTTGAGATAGATTATAGAGCTCACAGGAGTAACTAGAAGTGTTAACACTGGAAGAACTGACTGACGACGTGGTTCGTTAAACAAAAGACATCACAGACGCGATGGGGAAACTCTGCATGAGTCATTTGTGAACTGCTGTTTATCTCAGGTAAAGTTTGACTGAAACAACAAACTGTCAACTTTCATTTTTTCCACTAAGAGCTAACAGCTAACCTGGCAGTTTCAGCTCAACACAAGTTAAACTCAATCAGCAGTGTTGGGCAGCGCTAATTCAAAAGTTATTTGTGCAATTTCTAAAGTGCTTATGTTCAAAGCTAATTCTAAAGCACAAAATTGACTCAGAGTTTACCAGAATACATCAGAATCCTAAGCGTGCTTTACTGGTTTCAACCCAGAACCATCGGTGAGGAGGTACTAACTGCACGGCTGAGAGTGGTTCTGAGTGGTTGGAAACAGTTTAGGGGACTATTGCTCACCACAGTCACATTAACAGACAACATGTAACACAAAACGTTACGCAAAAAACTTTAAAGCTGTTTGTAAGACTCAGACTGCAAGGACCAAAACAACAGTTTGGCTTCAGTTCTAAAACCAGGCACCTCTTCTTCTGTTCAGAGCCATCCCACTGGAGCATGATGGTGGCAGCATCATGGTGTGGGGTGTTTTTAAGCATTATGAAGTAGAAGGAAGGGAGGGAGAGCTATCCTTGATGAAAACATGTTTTCACAGAGCTCAGGACTTCAGACTGTGCTGAAGGTTTACCCTCTAACATGACCCAAAACAAACAGAGAAGACTACACTGAATGTCTTAAAGTGGCTCAGCCTGAGTCTTAACTTAAACCCCATCAAACCTCTCTGTAGTGACATAAGAATGATCCCATCTAATCAGACAAAGATTTGCAAAAAAAAGAACTAAAAAGCAAAGTATCAAAATTTAAAATCAAGAAATAGTTGAATTTCAGCTAACTTTTGAAAATGTAATTAAACTATTTAAGGTGGTTTAGATCAGTTCTAAGTAAGAGGTCTGAATGATTCTGTATATATTTTTTTCTGTAGTTACAAATATAATGTGTTTTTGCTTTGTCTTTGTGGGGTACTGACTGTAGGTTATTGAGAACAAATAAATGTAAACATTTGTGGGATCATGTTGCAACAGAACAAAAAGTGAATGAGATCTGAATATTTTGAAGCTGTACAAAACAGTTTTTTTACAGTTCTGAGATTTTGTTTTTTCTTTGTGTTGGACTGCAAAGTTAATCTCAAGTAGAATAATGAGGCTGAAAAGGTTTGAGATAAAGCTTCTGCTTTCAGATTTTATTCCAATAGTTTCAGCTCTATTCACTGTTTTACTTGACCCAGACCCTTTAGCTTCAGATGAGTTTTCATTGCAGTTGAAGTTTTCAACTACAGTACATTTAATCGGAAAAAATAATCTAACCTACTAGGGTGGTTAGATTAGCAGGTTATTACAAATTAAATAATTTCTTTGTTGTATTTCATATTATTTTGTTTTGCCGGGTTTTTACAGTACTTTTTTAAAAGCAGGGCTACTCAAATCTTTTGGGTATGGGGACCCCTTACAGGGAAGATACATTTCCAGCAACTCCCTCAAAAACCACGTGTGGATTAAAAATTAGTTACTGCTATTTTAACCCTTACATGCCATGAAAATAATGTGTTTTGTATTTTTGGTTAAGTCTATTTTTTACTGGACTATTGGTCCCTGTGTGCACACATGCATTTTATGGGATAATTGTATTATTTATTTTGGGGACCCCCATGTTATAGCTTATGGACCCCTGGGGATCTTGGGACCTCAGTTTGAAAAACTCTGGCTTGAATCAACAGTTTATAAAGAAATAAATGTTTAAATAAGTGATAACAAAATAGGAGGCTCTGACCTTATGTGAACCTTTTTGTTTTCTGAACACATTCTGAGTTTAAAACATATTAAGAATTGCAGCTTTGAGTTAAATCTATCACTTGGAGTGTTAGACAAATCCTGATTTGAATGCTGAACGTTTGTTAGACCCAAGTGATGTTAAAGAGTGTGCCTCTTGAATTTAAATCTCCAGGATCAGCCCATCTGTTTTTGTCCCTGTGAAACTGTGTCCTCAGATCAGCAGGGAAATGTGGGAATGTTGTGTTGCACGTGTTGACCTCGTGTTGAGTTATGTGATCCTTTGAGCTTATTGAATATTGATGTAGCTGATGAGAAACATCCTGCTGGCAGAATTCATCTTCCAATTTTTATAACTTGCATTTATCTGAGTCAGGTTTTAACAGTAAATTTGAGGTCATTTTAATTCAATACTCTGTTCACAAGATTTTATTTATTTTATTTTTTTTCATGGGAAATCTGTCAGTTCAGGGTTTCTTTTTTTCCAACCTGTTCAAATGGGTACAATCTTTAATCAAGAGCAGATTGTTAAAATGCTTTTTTGTGGGTGTGTTTGTTTTACTTAAACTTTCCCGTCAGATGATTATTTGTTTCTGGTCTCAACGGATCACTAAGCCAGCAAGGATAATGGAAGCCAGCAATCTCAAGTATGACGTAGTTTTAATGATGCAGGTTTTTTAAAATGAAAATCTCAGTGTGTTTGAGGGGAAAATAGGATTTATTTAAACTGTTCTTTTCCAGAGTGGAATGATTAACAAAATGTATAACTTCAATGATAACCTGTTTTATCCAATCAGAAACCAGAGCTGATGTGTTTGGGATCATTGTCTCGTTGGAACACCCAACTGTGTCCAAGTTTCAGTCGTGTAGCTGTTGATTGTAGTGTTGGGTTGTTCCTGAACATCCTAACATTCTTCTCTTACTTATGTCTCCACCGAGTTCATTGGACTTTCCTATTGGTCCAAGGAAAAGTTAACAGGACTTGACTTTGCCCAACTTTTTGTCATGTTTGGTCATTGAATAATTTTCTGCTCTACTCACTGAAAACATTAGGTCAGTGAATGTTTGTGTTTGTGTCTTTGTTTCATTTTGATCCTTTTATAGAGAAAACCATCAATATACTCAAACATGTTCACCAAATTTTTGTTTTTACTTTTTATAATCGTTCCACCCTGGAAAAACTGTTCAAATAAAAATGGAAACCCTCCAAATTACTGACATACATTAATTGTCATGAGTGGATGTAAACCACTGACCCCAGCTGAAGACAAATTACATATTTAAAAACATATCTGTGTCCTTCCTTCTGTACAGTTACTTTCTACAAATTCTGTCGCAACTGATGGTATCAAGTACAAAGTACTTGGTGTAGTAGAAATTGTATTATCACAAAAGCTTCACACAGCATTGTTGATGATCAGTACTAATAGGTTTTTACTTTTATAACTGGGGTGACCCATGTTGTAAGTGTGTTGCTCCCATCAGTAAATTGGCTACTGTAAAGCTGAATTTCCTCCTTTTTTAGTGCCTTATAAAATGTTTTTTGTACTATGATTTTACAATGACCCTCATTGGTCAACTCTCTAACAAGAATTAAAATATGTTGAGGGTATAATAAAAGGAGGTGGGAGGAACTGAGTTCTAACCACAAACATGTGTGTAAAACAAGCATACCCTCAGCATCACGTCATTATCTATTGGTCAAGGAAATCTTAAAAGTTTTTCTCAGCTATCTGAGAGTAAACAATGGAAATCCCAGAAGAGAGGTTTCATAAGTTCACAGGACTCAAAATAGACCACATGACATTTTTACATGAACAGTATATCTGAGTGCAGAGGAGCTGAACAAGTAGACGTTTGAGTAAATGAGGAGCATTTAAAGAAAGCTGTATGAACTGAAAGAAATTTAGGATCTCAGTTAAACATTTAAAGTTCTTAAGTATCATAAAAGTGATCTCCACTCATGTTTTTTCTTTCTTTCTTTCTTTTTTCCCCTAGGGTAAAGTTTTTGAGAAGACTACCCTGAAAGTGAAGCAACAGAAAAAATGGGACAACAAGAAGACGAAAATCTTTTTAATCGTTGCTGGAGTGGTAGCAGGAATCATCATCTTGGCCGTTATAATTTTTTTCAGTCTTGATGGCCAATGAAAACCGAATCTCTGTGACAATTGAAAGGAAAAAGACTGCAGGACATACAAGAAAACGTGAAGGTCAAGGAAGTGAACAGCCGTCACTGTGGGATTCCAGCAGTTTGTCTGAGCTGCTCAGACGTCAACATGTATCCATTAAAAGATATTTATAGGAGTGTGATTCCTGCTTTTAACTGGTTTAAAACTTCAGGTCATATGGTACCATTTATTGTTCGTCTCCTTCCTTTTTGTTCCTGTTTTTACAGGTCTTTTCAGTGCACATTAGAGGGAGGAAACTGCACGCAGGATTTAAGTGTTTTAAAGTTTCATCTTGTTCAATCTGTGTAAAAAAGTCCTCTAGCTCCGGCCATTTTTGTAGCAAAACCATGAATTAAATATAATTGAAGCAAATATCAATGGATCCATTTGTTGACTTAGTTTCATGAAGAATTTATTAGACTACAAGAGATGAGCCGAAACTTTTGCCACATCTTTTCTAAGTTTTTAAGCTTTGAATAGAAAAAAAACATATTTAATAAAGCATTTTTGCAGATTAAAGCTTGTTTTTAATGTTTTATCTTTGGGTGACTTATTTGAATATTGACTTTCTTTTATAGTATCATTCTTTCATACATAAAGTACACCTTCCTAAAATACAGCAGCACCTGGCAAACACGATGGAATCACTGCACTTATAGGATTTTCTTACAGTGTTATATTAGACATGCCACATCTGGCAAGAAATATATATTTGTGGTCAGTCACAATTGCATTTTTTAGAACAAGCAGAGGAAAAAAATGATGGAATCATTTTATTTGCAGAAACAATAACTTGCAACGTCCTCACACCTTGGAGACCTTTTGTAGAAAGCGGACGGACATGATTCATTTCTCCAACACCAGAGATGTCAGAGAGATGCTAAAAATGTTCTTTGTTCCCAGTCAGCTGTAGAAGGGAAGCGCTTAAAGATAACATTGAACCACAGACAGAACAAAACAAATGAGGAACGTTTGAGCAGAAACTGGAGTTAAGTCTGTGACAGAACTGTAAGAAATCGGCCCAAAGAAAAGGGATTTACATACAGGAGAATCAAGAAAAGCCGTCAGAGGGGTGACTGGATGAAACAGTCATGTCAGGTAAATGCATGGGCGTGATGACAATTGTTACATTTTCAATAAATGCCAAAGTCTACATTGACATTTTGGACACTATTCTGATTTCATCACTTAACCTCTTAAGACCCAATGGGTTTTCTTGTAGTTTTTTTCAAAAAAAAAATCCCATGCTGAAATGTAACTGAGTGTATCTCAGCATTTACAAACTCTACTTAAATAATCTTGGTATCAAAATAAAGCTA
>JAUBOC010000001.1:3702748-3715948 GCA_032275365.1 Anablepsoides cearensis
AAAAAAAAAAAGATTGATTCAGCTGGCTGCTTCAAGCTGTTATGGAGTCAGATTGAGAATAAAGGTTTACGAAAAGCGATCAACTGTTTTTTTGATATTTTGTTCTGACCTTGAATTTATTGAAAATGATTTTGTTACAGTTCTTTTCTAGGTCAGAAGGATTATAAAATATACAACTTCAAAGATCTTTAAAAACAAGAACTGAGCGCTTAAGTTTAAATTTAATGCTGATTTTTTTTTCCCAGTCAGCAAAAGGTTAAAATTATTCACACATCTAAATCATTAAAAAACTGTGCTAAACTTGACAAGGTCCAATTAACCCTTTTAGTGACCAGAATTCACTGCAGCTGGTGGTTCATCTAAAAATAATTTGCTTGGCAGCGCTTCTTGGATTGACACTCAGAACAATGGCGAAGATCAAAGAGAGTGAAGACTTAAGAAGGAGAACTGTAGATTCACAAAAGTGGGGGAAGTCTTTTGGTTCCGTTTCTAAACCATTTCTAAAACATGTATGTTCAAGTTACTTAAATGCTTCACCAGTTTTCCAACGTCTGTAAGAAAATCCACACGGTTTTATTATAAAGTGAACTGTGTTTTCAAACTGTGTTAGTTAAAAGTGTTACAGAAATTTGGGCAGACAGCAGGCAGACAGTTGGAGAAGGTTTCACAAAGCTCAGGAAACAAAGAGAAGCAGGCAAAGGTCAGCTGGGCACAAACATGTAAGGTGATTGGTACAGTTTGGCTCTACAAGCTCAAAGGTGTTACAGTAAATGAGAAGCATAGAGGAAGAAAAACAAAACCATCTGAACCCTGACATGACTCAGCTAAAAAAGGAAGCAGTGCAGTTCTCGATTTTCTGTATTCTCTGTAACACCTTGAAAGTGTGAATTTATTACCAAGTAAACACACAAGCAAGTACTTGAGCCCAGTCTTTAGTCAGTCACAGTTTATTATTCAGATAGTGTTATTGACTTTAATCTGCTGCAAAGTGCTACAGAAATATTACCAGCTTTAAAACATGACTCTGTCCTCTGCGACTGCTGGGCTCAAAATACTGGAGTTCAGGTTTTAGCAACTCAACTCTCTCCAGGTTCTGCCTTTTCCTTTCATGTGATAAATCCACAAAAACTTGTGACAGGTGACCTCAACGTCTCACAGCTCTGCGAGAGCTAAGTGTGAATCAAATGGCAGAAGCTAACAATATTTCAGTATTGTTACATGTTGTACTCTGGTTGCTGTAAGAGAGAGAGACAGAGAGAGAGAGAGAGGGAAAGGAGGCAGTGAGATATGTTCGCTGCCCCAGTGGGAGGATATGTGTGTGGGTGTCCAGCAGCGCTCTCAGTCCCGCTGGTTGTGTAACCAGAGATGGAAGTCATAGACGAGGGATGGGGCGGTGTGTGGGAGGGATGTGTCATCCCCATCACTCCCAGGTCGTGTCAGCTGGAGAAGCGTTGGACTTCAGAAGGCTGTGTTGTTGCTGCAGCATCGACAGAGGCTATATTTGTCTTCAAGAGCTTTGTCTGAAGCGCTGCGTCGTAAGACGTGAACCACCAGTAGAGCTGATGAAAATCATTTCTTGTATCTCGCAACAGATTTTTGACATAATTCTGGCTGTTTGATCACATTTATCGGCAGAATAGGTAGAGGGGTCTTTCTTTTTAATTGGTTGGTTTTCTGGCACAAACCTTGATTTTAAAGCCCACAATGTTTCTACATGGATGAGTAGGTTAGGGTTTTGGGAGAGCTGTTCCAGAAGCTTAATGTTACCAGGATTTATCTTGGTATTAGTACTGATGTGTGTTTGGGATCTGTCTCATTGGAACATGCAAATGTTTAAAATCAAGTTCCCAGTTAGGTTAAACTAATTCACCTGTGAACAGAAACACTGATGTTTCAGTAGTTTCCACTTCACGTTAAAGAAGACTTATGCTAAATTCAGTTTTGTTAGCAGCATTTTGTTTTGTTCTTAGGGTCTCTAAGAGGCAGAAAAGTTGAATTTAGTTTCTCCTGGTGCTGCAAAGATATCTTTATATTCTGTTTGGGTCATATTTTTAAGCCCGTTCAGTTTTCTCTATTTTCTATGACGTTTTCTAAACTATTCCGTCAAATTATCTGCGACAGAACTACAATATAAGGTCTGGACTTACTCAAGTTCCTCATCTTAATTCTCCTCTTGTTTTGGGTCAGACTCTGGCTCCAACCAACCTATTCTCACTCCCAACTCGTCAACATATTGACGCTTGGTCAGGTAGCTGTCTTTGTCCAGCATCTGACGCGACGGGTATCCCCGTCGCGAGATGGGGCGGAGATGGGGCGGAGCAGGAGGAACGCATTTTCTTTTTTTTTTTAAAGAGTAGGAAATACACGAAACTAACCATCCCAGACCCTAAATTTAACTTATATTAGCTATATACTGCCTATCCCTGACCTCAGACCCTAAAAATAACCATTAACCCTGATCCCTCCGTCCCAGACCCTAAATTTAACTTATATTAGCCATATACAGCATATCCCCGACCTCTGTACCTAAAATTAACCATTATTCCTGATCCCTCATATTAACCACAGACCCCCAACCCAAAGACCCCTAAGAGGCGCAACCCGGAAAAGCAGCGGGCGGCAATGACTGACGCGAAGGGGTTACCCGACGCGTCAAAACTGGACGCAGACGGATTCCTGACAAAGCGTCAATATGTTGACGAGTCGGGAGTGAGAATATGTTGCTCAAACATGTAAGGCCGAATGACATATTTTAATTAAATTGTAAAAAAAAAAAAACATTTCTGCATCATTAGAAAATGTAACCCACCGGTCTCAAACCGGAGTGGACCGGTCTGGAAGCAGGAGGGGGCGGGTCTTCAAGCATCTTAAAGGAACAGTATCCAAACCAGCTGCTTTGAGACACACACTAGAACAATGGTGAAAGAGGGACTGGTGAAGTTAGAATAAGGAAGAATTTAGACCAAAGCATTGCAGTTCCACTTTATAAAGACCCCAACTGAATGATTTAAATATGAAAATGAAGGATTAAAAAGTGTCATATGTCTACTTTAATCTTGAGCCTTGAAGATTGCTGGGTTATTCCTTAAGCCTAACTTACTTTTCTCCTTCTTCTAGTTTTCCCTGATCTTTCACTGTGTTTTGAGTATTGATCAATCCAAAAAGTCATTTCAAACAAATCGTTTTAAGCTGTCAAAGAAAAACTACCAGCTGCAGTCCTTCATGATTGCTAACAAATGGTTAATAGGCAAGTTAAAAGACATTTAAGAACCTTCAGTACCACTTATTAAAGAACTTAGATCAGGGGTGTCAAATTCATTTTCACAGAAGGCAATATGGGTGTAATGGTGGCCCTCAAAGGGCCAGTTATAAATAATGTCTACATTTTGTGTTCAACTTTGACTAAATATGAAATGTAACATTCCTGCTAACAATAACTGAGCTCTATGTGGTATTTCCTGCATAGAAGCAGCATTTTAACATTCTCTACATGTGCGACTGTAAAATAAATAATACAGAAATTCTACTAAACGTAAAAGTAATAGATTTTTCCTCATTGTTGAGTTGTGGTAAGTTGTGGTATTCAACTACAAGTAAAAGTTGCTCTGTCAAAAATCTACTCAAGTTAAAGTACTGAAGTACTTACTTTTGAAAATACTTAAATATTAAAAACTACATGCATTTAAAAATAACCAAGTATTCAAAAGTACAAATTAAATGTTCTATTATCAGTACGTTGCTGTGCTGTTTTCAGAAGGATTTTACAGAACCTTGTCACTCTCAGAAACCACCTGATGTATCGACACGTAGAACCACTGTGGTACATATTCACCACCTGTAAAGACTTCTGCATAAAAACACAATAAAGTTAGTGGTGAGTTCGTAAATGCAGAACTGGAGAACACATAAGACATTTAAACTGATACGAACAATGTTTCAGTCCTAAAATCTTAAACATTGAGCTAAAATATGGTCATGAATATGGCTGGTTTATCAGCTTGAGTTTCTTCAATGGTCTCCATTGCTGAGTTCTGTTTGAAATGAAGGAGCTCAGCTCACAGCCGTTAATAAGGATGATGTAATTAAAAATCTATCCCAGGTGTGAGCTGTGACTGTGATTGGTTCCCCTTGTGAGGAACATAGAGTGTGGCCAGTTACATGAAGAAATCAAGAATCTAGAACATCAAGAAAAAAATGCAGTAACAGCAGATTATAAAGCAATGTTCAGCCTAAAGTAATGAGAAACTAACAAACTTCTAAGTGGAGTCAAAAGTACAATATTTGTCTTTTAAATATAGTGGAGGGAAAGTCACAAGTTCCAAAAAAACAACAATTAATCAAATGAAGTAAAGATACTCAGAAAATGTACTCAAGTAAGTGTAGTTTGTTACTGTCCCACCAACTATCTGGTCCTTTAGTCATTTTACTGCACCTAACAGCAGATAAAAGCCTATAAACGTCTGGAGGCGTATAACTTAATGTAATTAAGTACAGTACTGAAGTAAATGTACTTTGTTACTGTCCACCACTGCCAACTGTTATTAATGTAAATTTTTTATACTTTTATACTCAGCTTTTTCTAAATAATGAATTTTTGTAAATTTGTTACTTCTGCTCTGAACAGAACCTGGAGACTCTGAAGACCACTTGCACCATGCTGGAGGAGCAGGTTCTGGAGCTGGAGACGATGAACGATGAGCTGCTGGAGAAGGAGAGGCAGTGGGAAGCCTGGAGAGCGACGCTGGAGGAGGAGAAGAACCAGGCTGAGAGGAGGAATAGGGAGATCCAAAGGCTGCTGGACACGGAGAAACAGAACAGGTGACATGATTCACTCCTCCAGACTGAATCAGTGCGACTGTGAACACATCAGAGACTGGACTGCTTTGGAAGGAGGCAGATGGTTTGTCCTGCTTTTATATGTTCATATTGTGTGTGAGGCTTTTGTTACTAAACCAAGGAGATAAGACGTGTTTTAGGGCACATTTAACAAAAAATCTAAGTTTATTTCTTTTATTTTCCACATTTCATTTCAATGATGAAGTATTTGCCTTAAAAAATGCATAGATTTGAGAAAATCAAAAAAAATTTTTAGTTGTTATTGTTTTTACTTCTGGCCCTTCCACCTACACACACTGAATGCAACAAGTTTAGGCGTATTCTCTCGGGTCTGCTAAAAGGTATTCTTGGAAACAAAAAGGTTGTTTTCTGAGTTATTGTTGGCAGGAAAGAACAGGGCAATAAAACCTGGGTACGCTACAGGCATTTCATAACACATAGAAATGCTGGGTCGTCCATTAAACCTCATTCTATTTTTAACAGAACAACAGAAAAAATTAGACTTGACCTGGAAGAGCATGCCTTTTAAGGCTCAAACTAACGAATAGAAAACAAAGACTGTGTTGATGCCTCAGGCTCCGTGCAGAGCAGCGCAGCTCTGAGTCTCGTCAGGCTGTGGAACAGGCGGTCAAGGAGCACAAAGCTGAGATCCTGGCTCTGCAACAGGCTCTCAAAGACCAGAAACTCAAAGCGGAGAGCCTGGCAGACACAGTAAGAGTTTCCACATTACTGATGTTAGCTTCACCAGCGTCACACCAAACCTTACTGTTTTCTTTTTTTTTCTTGCTCCTCAGTTAAATGATCTGGAGAAGAAGCACTCCATGCTGGAGATGAACGCCCGCAGTTTGCAGCAGAAGCTGGAGAGCGAGCGGGAAGTGAAGCAGAGACTGCTGGAAGAAGTACAGTGGCTTCACATCTCACCTGTTTAACTGTTTACTCATTATTTGCAAAAAACAGTTCATTTTTTAATAACTTTATGATGAACATTAAAGTGGACATATCATGTTTTTAAATACTTCTTTTTAACATTTAAGTCATTTAGTTGGGGTCTTTATAAAATGGAACTGCAATGCTTTAGTCTGAATTCCTCCTTATTCTCTTCACCAGCCCCTCTTTTACCATTTTTGTAGTGTGTGTCTCAAAGCGGCTGGTTTTGATAATGTCAATTTAATGCCCCTTTTCCACTAGTGCCACTTGGTGTAGTGTCGGTACGGTTACTGTCGGAACGGTTCAGTTCAGGTGCTTTTCCATTGGAGTTCCAGTCCGGTTCCAGTGGATGTGTTTTGGGCAGTTGGTGGAGGTGGTTTTGGTGTTTTTAAAAAAAAAAGGTAATGCACAAAATGTGAAATGGAAACATATTTGCTGATTAAGTTCTGAAATTTAAAAAAAAAATTGCTAAAAATTTGAATCAAAATTGGAAAGAAACATGACTAATGTTACTGCTACAATTGAAAAAAAATAGCGCCTTAAGTTGTTGTTGTAAAGGCAGCTTAGACACAACCAGTGACTCCACTTCCTAGCCCATAAGTGAAGAACAGTGCTCTGACATTGCATTTTGGTGTCAGCTCGGACCACTTGGAACCACAACGGAGTAGGTACTAAAAATAGGGCTGGTTCCATGAATCTGGCCTAATGGAAATGGCTAGGAACCGTACCGAACTGTACCGACACTACACTAAGTGGCACTAGTGGAAAAGGGGCATAAGACACTTTAAGCCCCGCCCCCCCTCCTGCTTCCAGACCGATCCACTTCGGTTTGAGAGGGGGGGTTACATTTTCTAGCTTGCAGAAACGTTTTATTTACAGTTTAAATAAAAGATGTAAACAACAGAAGACTTGTTCATCCAGCCTTACATGTTGGAGCCAGAGTCTGGCCCAGAACCAGAGTCTGATCCAGAATCAGAGTCTGACCCAGAACCAGGAGGCGTTTACGTACTGCACGGCCTGGCCCGGCTTCTAATCCGGGTTCATTTTTGCATTGGCCTTTCAGGGCCGGCTCCAGTCCGGGCTGATTGGCCCGGTTTTAGGTCATGTTCTTCTGATCATTTGATTGGTTTGTCTGCAGATGAGTCTGACAAGTCATTAAAAATCATATAGATCTACTGAACAGCAACTCTTTTCATAACTCTATCACATAACAACAAGCTAATAATGCTAGCTAACAGCTTACCAGTTGTTGTCGTCTCTCCAGCCGCTTGTTGTTGCTGTATGACCAGGTACAGCCTTCAGTACCTCTCCGCTCTAATTCTAATCGCCATTCCTCGTCTAACTCTTTGTTTACATATCAATTCTTGCACTGCAATCTGTAATTTACCTACATGCATGAGCAACATCAAAACAGTCCGGAGCGTTCATTGTTGAGTCGCAAACCAAATGATGTCACTATATTTGCGCTTTTCCGGTAAGAAGTTCACACCCACTTTGAGGTGGACAGTATGGAACAAGCAGGGCCGGGGCGGGCCGTGTGTAAAACCCTAGTGTCTGATCCAGAACCAGAGGAAAATTAAGACGAGGAAATTGCAATTAGTAAATCCAGACTTTATTTCATTATTCCGTCGCAGATAATTTGACGTAATAATTTAAAAAACATCATAGAGAAAACTGAATGGGATGAAAAATATAACCTAAACAGAATATAAAGATATATTTGCAGCACCAGAGACTAAATTCGAACTTTCTGCCTCCTAGAGACTCCAAGAACACAACAAAATGTATTTAACAGCTAAAAAAGTGGATTTTGCATGATATGTCCCCTTTAAGTCTGCAACAAGTAAATTATCATTAAAAGAGAAATAAAAGCTGTTGAACCATGCTGAAAGGTTCACTTGGAGCTGTCACTGAAAGCAACACAGAAGCACCAGCATCCAGGCTTTAACGTAACGTTTTCATCCACAGCAAGAGAAACTCCAGCAGCAGCTGGATGCTCAGAAGAGCCACATATTCCGTCTGACCCAGGGGCTGCAGGATGCTCTGGACCAGACCGATTTGCTCAAAACTGAGAGGACTGACTTGGAATACCAGCTGGAGAATATCCAGGTGCTTCTGCACACGCATGCACATGAGCTAATACTGGGAAAAGACACATACATAAAGATGACAGAGGGCGACGAGCCTGTAAGTGCTGAGCTAAATCTGTGTTTCCTTCTCAGTCTCGTTTTTCTCCCCACTGTTCTGAGCCACACAAACAACCCACCAGCCCCCGCTGCACACACTTATTTTACTCCACAACATACCCACCCCCTCCACCCCCACTCCCGCCTATCTCTGTCTCTCTGTCAGCCTCTGTGTGAAGTGAAGTACTTGAGGAGAAATTCATGGCAGTAGTGATGTTCACTTAGCTCCACCTGCAGGCTGTATACTCTCATGAGAAGGTGAAAATGGAGGGAACCATCACCCAGCAGACCAAACTCATCGACTTCCTTCAGGCCCAGGCTCATGGCGGCTCCAAGAAGAAAAAAGTGAGAACTCACAAAATGTTTTTGACATAAAGAAAGCAGTCTATCTGCGTGTTCACCTCTGCCTCTGCGTCTCTCAGGGTCTTTTCGGGCGTCGGCGAGAGGACCTGTTGGCTGCCATGGCTGCTCAGGCTCAAGCTCAGGGTCAGAGTCAGGGTCAAAGCCAGGTGCCCCCCGTGCCCCCCATCCAGCCGGTGCCTCTGCAGTACAGCGACATGAAGGCAGCTCTGGATAAAGAGCGTTCTCGTTGCTCGGAGCTGGAAGATGCTCTGCAGAAAATGAGAAATGAGCTCCGATCTCTGAGAGAGGAAGGTCAGACCGCCCTGCAGCATCTCCTGCACTCTAATATGCATCGATTTAAAATAAGTCAGAGTTTTCTCTTGAATGGAAAGATTTTCTCTACTTACTGCCATCTCATAATGCTGACAACATTTTGACTTTGTTTTTTATTTTAGAGTTTTATTAATGTAGCATATTTGAGTGAAGAAAATAAAGATGATGAACTTTCTCAACTCTAAATATGTATTTACACACATAAGGTTTAAGGGCAACCATGGGTGTAATTTGCAGTGGGGGGTTGCAGTCAATATAACCCACCCTCCAAAAAATTATATCATTTGCTCTAAGACAATAGAAATTAACTGGTTAAGTACACAGCTGCAATTTGTGTTGTTTTTAGGTAACTCTGACCTGATTTCAACATTTATGACGTCATATAAACATAATCACTGAAAATAACATGCAGGGTTTTAGTCTGATTGTCACATTATGGCAGAGGTGTCAAAAGTATTCACATTCATTACTTACGTAGAAGTATAGATACTAGGGTTTAAAAATACTTTTTTGGAAGTAGAAGTATCAACTCAAGTTTTTTACTCAAGTAAAAGTATAAAAGTACTGGTTTTAAATCTACTTAATGTATAAAAGTAAAAGTAATGAACACTTAAAAAAGCCATTAAGGATAAAAGCTCAGGCTGTGCCACATGGTTTTATAGCAGTGGTGCCCAAAGTTGGGGCCCGGAAAACATTTTTTAAATTAATTACACAAAAATATTATAACTATGAACATTTTTTTTCCTTTGTTTTTACAAAATAATAAAATTAGTGTACTTAAAATGGACAAAAATAATAATAATAAATAATGTTACTATGCTCTTGTTTATTTGACGTGGAAACATAGTTTAGCAACCGACAGCTGTGGGCTCAGGTCTCTGCTGCTGATGTTTTGTGGGTCAAGTTTGGGAACCATTGTGGACCCCCATCCCCTCCCCATTTTTCTTCTAAAGTCAATAATGAGAATAAAGTTAAATTAAAATATTAATGTTGAAGAATTTTGAATTAACTGACTAGTTTGTTTCAGACATGATCATCTTCATTCTAAGCTCCATCTGCTCCAGTCTGTCCTGCTGGATGTGATGTTTGAGTCATACAGCTGTGATGGAGTCAGTTCAATCAAACAGGATGTCAGAATGATATATATTTTTTATTTATTACATGTATTTATTTGTTCCTAAACAATGAAAAGATGGAATAAAAACAAGTCAAAGTTAAATAGAAATGAAATACTTTTTGCATTTTTAAAATGTAATGAGTAAAAAGTAGGCTGAAAAAATAATTACTCCACTAAAGTATGAATAACCAAAATTTCTACTTAAGTAAAGTAACAAAGTATTTGTACTTAGTACTTGACACCTCTGCTCAGAAGTTGTGGGGACCTGGCGTTTGTGCAGAGCATTCAGTCCCCATGAGGCTGCAGTTTCCTGGAGAATTGTCCCCACCAAGTAATAAAAGCAAGGGCACATTTACACACTTTTACACACATTTACACACTTTTACACACATTTACACACATAAGCAGCTCCAGGATTAACCCATTCAGGCCTTCCGGGTAAGTTTGACCCGAGGGCAGCAGGATGGTTCCAGCTGATAATTCTTACTTTCTGATCTTAAGTTATTATTTGTGACAAACTGCAGCAGAATCACAAGGAAAAATGTTTAAAGGTTTAACTCTGGGTTGTTTATTTTCTCAGAAAGTAAAAAAATACCAAAGATTAAAAAGTTATAAAGATATTTTGCTAACAGACAGTTTAGATTTTCAGTCAAGTTTTCAATAAATTCAGCATCATATGAGAGAAAAACAACTTTCACTGAAACCTTGACCGGTTTTTATTTGATCAGTGAGTTTAAACCTAAAAACTTTAAAACATTGTTTTTTTATGTGTTTACATTTAAAATCTGAAGTGTTTAAAACACAAAGTTCTGTTTCTTAGAGAAACTTTTACTGTTTTGAATGAAAACAAAGTTCTTTGTCAGTAGCTGTGAGGTCTCATAACGGTTCTGCAGCTTTTCTTCCTAACGAAGGTAAGAAATAAAAAGTCTGTGCTAATTTTAGCTATAGCCTTTAGCTACCTTTACCTGTCTGTCCTTCATTAAAACAAAGATGAAGCCAGTTTGTTGTTTGAACCTCTGCAGACTGATGGAGTCCAGCAGCAGAACCCACACAGTCAGGCTGGTTCAGACTCAGCAGACTTCACAGGTCAGAAACCTTTAGTCAGAAACTCTGAACTGATGATGTTTCATCCTTTAATTTACCTTCTGTTGTTTTTCATCTGCAGGACAGAAACCAGCCTTCAGCTGCTTCGGACTCCTATGTGAGGTATAAAAACAGCTTTAATATCAGCTAAAATCTTTACCAACTGGACAAAAATAAAAACATTTTCTGCTTTTAAACCAACAACCCGACATATTTGTTATTTTTTAAATGTAGTGAATGCTAAGAGCTAAATGACTTGTTTAAGCTAAAAGAAGCTAGCCAAAGAGAGCAAAAATACAAGCTGAAAGCTAAATGATATAAAAAACTTGATAAAAGCTAAATGATATAAAAGATTAGCTTAAAGCTTAAAGTAGTTGTAACTACTAAAAGTGATCAAATCTGGCTAAAAGCAGCAAAAGGAGTAGCTAAAGGTTGCAAAATGCTTGTGTAAATGCTAAAGGTAGCTAAAATTTAGCTAAAAACAAAATGCAGAATGGTAGCACAATCTGCAGAATGTAACATAATTAGCTGAACCTTTTGATAAATACTTAGCTTTTACCAGCTGGACAAAAAAAAACTATTTTTTTCTGTATTTTAAACCAATTTTGTTGCAAAAAACAAACAACCCAACATTTTTTTAATATAGTTAATTCTAAGTTAGCTGAAAGCTAAATTATATAAAAAATACAATAAAAAAAGATCAAGTTGCAAAATGCTTGTTGAATGCTAAAAGTAGCTAAAGGCTAGCTGAAAGGAAAACACAGTAGGGAAGCTAAATGTGGCAAAAGACTAGCTAATTAGCTAGCTAACCTTTTGATAAATGAGCTAAAATAAAGTCTATAGTTGTGGTTAGAGTGTGACAGACTGATTTGGTTCTGGTTCCACAGCGATCCAGCTGGAATCATCCCGGAGAACATGGCGATGTTCCACAACGCCCTGCAGATGGGTCTGCCCCACCACCTGCTCCTCCTGGCCTTCCAGAACCGGACCAGAACCCACATCAGCCCCTACCCGTCCCTGACAGACCTGGTGTCGGACCTGTTCAGCCCGCAGACGGAGGAGCAGGAGGTGCCCATGAGGACGGACCAGCTGGAGGAGGGCCTGATGCTGCACTCTTACACCGTCAGGCAGGCCCTCCGGCTGGGGGCGCCGCTGCCCCTCATCAGGACTCTGCTCCGGGACAAGATCCTGGCCACCGGCACCGGCTACACCCACACCTTCCAGCTGATCGCTGACGTCAAAAAGCTGCGTGAATAAAGTTCTGCTGAGCTGAAGAACTGATCCTACTTCTTATATGTTCACACAATTATCTGTACTTGTACTAATATACCACAGCAAAATACAAACTTTTTCTGAGTTTATATAATAATATATCACAGATTCTGAGTTAAAATTACACTTTGAAAAATGTTTATACTTTTAAATTGTCTTTTTCAATACATATTAAGTGCATTCTGCATTTTGTAGCCTAACATACAAGATCAGTGTAAGTTTTACAGTGTAAACTACAGAGCAATGAACACAGCAGCAGAACAGAGTCACCTTCACACAGCAGGAAGTAGCTCTCACTCATGGTGTCCATTTATGACCAACAAACTTAAACTTGAACAACTATCTAACCTGAACTAAACAACTAACCTGATAAACTCATCATGAAGAGCTTTAATAGTCATAAACATGCAAACACATCATTTCTACAGGATTACCCAGCATCCCATGCTGTGACTATTCTGGTTCATTTGGCATGAGGTGTTATATAACAACACTGTTCAGTGTAAAGAAGTGTTACTTAACAGTGGGCGGAGCTTATTTAACTCCCTCCAGAGTTAAGACAACACTGGTGAATTTATTTTTTTTTTTATTTCAAGAGAAATACAAAACAAAATACATCAAAGTAGTACAATAACTCAAACTTCTCAAATTTAGATTTTTTTTTGTTTTTTTTCCCACTTTGACAAACAAACCCCACCTCCCACATACCACATACATTTAACCAAAGAAACACACACAAAACAAAAAACACTGGTGAAATTAACACTGTGAATTAACACTAACATTGGCTGTCAGTTAACTCAGAAAGTGATAAAATATCTCAGGAGTTAGAAATCAACTCTGAAAAGTTTAACACTGAAATTTTAACTCTGTTTTTTGCTGTGCAGCTTGTTCTAAAAAAAATAAAAACTATCCATATAAACTGTGTCTCCTAGATAGAGTGAATTTAACTGTGGTTGAATGAGAAGTATAAACATATAAAACTCTGATACAAACAAATCATGTCAGACTCCAGCAGGACATAATTATTAAAATAAAAGTACTGTACTTAAGAAGTATTTGTATTTGATGAATTATATTATTACATTTGGCTGCAGCCCTCAG
>JAUBOC010000001.1:3770648-3781399 GCA_032275365.1 Anablepsoides cearensis
GCTCTGTTCTCCACATGTACAGTAATGGTAAATCCAGACTCTTGCCCGTTTAGCGTTAGCCGTTAGCTTCACCAGCCTATCACACGGTCACGTGGTTTTTGCGCTCTCCAGTTATTCGGCGCTCTCCAGCTATAAACTCCTTGAAAAATGTTTAGCACAGCGCCCTCTTGTGGCAGCACCCTAGCCTCTACCAGCAGATAGTGGACAGGATGGTGCAGTGTCCACCACACTTCCGGAACCAGGCATTTATAAAGACAGTCATGAATGGACATAAAACAGTTGATGTGCACGGAGGAATCCATCTGCAGAAAACTGTGGAGTTTAACCAGGACAAATCTGTGGACAAATAACAGCGGATCTAAGTTTTGTTTTTTCCCTGAGTGCAGACCACGTGCAGTGATGTACACCGCAGTGGGAGGGGTTTCTCAGGAGGTTGGCATGGTGTGTCTCAGGGGCTTTGAAAAGTGTGTGTGAAAACGAATGTTGAACAACCACGTGACCGTGCATCAACTGTTCAGCTTTCGATGTAGTATGTGGAGGTGTTAAGTCCATCGTCTGATGTAAATACAATGTAAACATGAATGCAGAAAAAAAATAAAGGCAACAATTGTTGCCAGTGGGACTGAACAGGTTGATACTATTATCTTAAATAATACAGAAGTTGTCCAATAGTTGGGTGCAGATGTCCCAGCTTTTCACCAACGATGAATGCAGCATCACATTTGTGGTGCTGACTGACTCATCTGAATGTGTGCTTGATAATTTTTATATAACATAATCCAACTTGTGCCATAACATCTACATTTGAAAAACTGTTTATGCAAATGTGTGCTTTTGTGAAGACTAAGAATATTGTTTATTTGTTGTTCTAGGCTATAAACTATCTACTGCCTTAAATACCAACGAGATGCAAGGAAGAAAAAGAGAGCTTTCAGTAGAAAACCCATTCAGCATAACATTATAATGTACACTCAGCTATCACTGACCTTTAAAAACACTGTTGGCTGTGGAATAAAATAATGTAAAATAAAACTGAAAGTTCTTTTATAGACTTACTGCGGACAATCAGCAATGAACGATTGGTAGTTGTGGTGGTCCTGTTCAGAAACTCACAAGCAAGACATCTGTAAAAAAAAATAAAAATAATGGGAAAATGCTAATACTTTGAAACATTGCTACATTTTGTAAATAGATGATGTTATAGAGACACACTGGATACAAAAACCCCTTTGATTCCCTGGTAAATATAGACATACTGGTGGTCACTGTGGCTTACATGTGAGCTGAGATACTACTTAAACTCAGATGCACAGAGGGGAAAATCTCTGCTGAATATCAAAGCACAAAGTCTACAGTTAGCTAGGCCTGTCATTCTTAAACTGTTCAACAAAAAATAAATAAATCAAAGTCACAACGGCTTGTGACCGTAACTATTACTGGTTAAAGTATACAGAGTTTGCTAACAGCCATTTAGGTGGCATTTCACTCTGATGTGGCTATTAGAGATGAGCTGAGGACTCAAGATTGTGGGAAAATGGGCACATTTTTCCATTGCAGTCTCATTGAATTCTTAGTGTTTGTGAGACCATGTGATCATCGAGCCATCCAGTCACATTTTGAGTGTCCAGTTATTGAAAATTATGGCCATATTTTGTGTGCAAAACTATATATTTCATTGCACATATCATCTTATCAGCTTGCTTTATACAGTATCTGCCTTGGAAGCCATTTACTTATGATTTCATCTGCTGGATTACATTTAGAAATACAGATAGGTAGTTTTGGAGAAGTTTTTAATAATTACCATATATCTTTATCAAACCTAGACTATTGCCTCAAATGTTTTCTGAAAGGAGACAGTTCCCTTTTATCAAAACACAGCCCTAGTGCTCTTGAGATAGAGTAGCCCACAACACAATTCTGACAGTTTGAGAAAAACTTTGTCACACAAATATCTTTCAAACTTCATCCAGCAGGACTACGCACCTCTCAGAAGAGGAAAGTGAAAACTGCATTGAGACATTCTGGACTGGAGATTCATTTAATGTTGTTTGACAAATAATCATAAGCAGTCACAGACATGAGATACTACCTTTATAAACCATTTAACATACAGCCTCGTCAACTTTTACAGATTTTTTTATCCATTCATGACATATGGTTCAATTTCTTTAGAAAAGTTTGAATTACACCAGCGGCAATCAATTTTTAAGTTACTTTGAAATCTGTAGATTTTCTCAGGATCTTCCAAATAATGTTACATGACACACAGTGGGGTCCTGACCCCAACTTTGGAAACCTCTGGGTGAGGCTATGTGGTCTGATCGTCTCATCTGTCTCACATGAAGAAAAAAACAAAAACACAAAACCCATGTTTATTATTATTATTATTATTATTATTATTATTATTATTATTATTATTATTATTATTATTAATTCTAGTAGTTTATATTACTCTTAACATGATAAATGTCATTCCTGCATTTGGACAGACTAAAATGTATGAATAAAAGCAGCTTTATAATAGTACGGACACTTTGTATGAAAGTTCATCAATTTTTTCTGGTAAACAGGCAATCTGTTCTGGATATCTGAGCGTAATGTTTAACAAATCGTTGGAAAGGTCAGCTACTCCTGCAGAGACTGAAATCTGATCTAAGGAGGGAGGAGGTCAGTGAATGGGCAGCTCACAAGTACAACACACCTTCTAATGCACATTTACACACCCCAGACATTTAAAAAAATACTGCGGTTTCATTTTATAGAGATGAGCCCAGGTCTTTTAGTGTTTACAAACAGAAAAGGAAGTGATTACTTCACTAAATGACGGCTCCTGCTGTCACTGCTGGCGCTACCTGATAAAGCATATCTGTCCAACACACGTCTCTGTTTACATCAGTGGGCTCATGACCCGACTCTGCCTCCAGCCCGACAGAGCTACTGCTGTCCTGTAAACACTGAGTCTCATGCTCCTCAATGATTTTAACGACTTCACAAAATATGTACGGACTGCTGGGACGATGATCTGAACTGACTGACAGGTCAGGATAGCTAAACGTCTGCAATAAACAGGAGGACTAAAGTGGCTGATAGTTAGCTTGAACGTTGCGATTCCCAAATTAACAGGTCAAAATGCCGATTATTTAACTACAAGGCTGTGCTTATGTATGAAATAAAGCCGAGAAAAAAGCCACATCACCCAGATATTCTAACATTTAATAAAACAAGAACTTGACTTTAATTTATCTAACATAATAATGAAACTTCCACTTTACAGGCCAGTCAGATACTTTAAAACAACCGGCCTTCGATGTGCGGTAATGTTGTGGTTGTTCTTTCTTGTTTTAGGTAAGCTCAGTTTGTTGAAGCTAACGACAACAGCTAGCAGCTAGCTAACGTCCATAAAAAGCGAACTAATACTTAAACTAGAGGAGTCATAAGCACTGAAAGTAGTCCTGATAAGCAGCGGGCTCTTAGCAGTCGGTATTAGGTTTTAGTTGCCGCACTGCAAACAAGTCAGCGAGCTGACTACTTAGCATTAGCTGACTGAGGTAGCGTAGCGCCGCTGACTGCAACTGTTTTTGTTGTGAGATGGAGGGCGGACCCCAGGACGGAGGCCTCTGTCAAAACACAGCGAGGTCTCTGCGCACCCGGTAGACTCACCAGTGAAAGCGGCGGCGAAGTGGTCAGCAGCCCGAGACTCATCCGAAGCCCATGCAATGACTCGACAGCAAACCGATCTCAGAGAAACAGGCATTAGTCATATCCAAGCCGAAGTGAGCTTCACTGCGTCCCCTTCCAGCGCCGAGCCTTCGTCGCCATCGCCGCGAAATCTCCAGCCCAACAACATACGTGGTTCGGTGACGCCATGACGCAGGTGCGTGCTTTGCGTGAGGAGGCGGGGCTTCAATGGACCATGCGTTCATAATAAAAACACTACCTGGTAATGCTAAAGACGCAATTCCTAGTAATAATGAAACTATCATTAAATGCTTTACACATAATATATGTGATCCATCACACCGAAATAAGGATTAAGTCTAAAAGTGGTATACGGAAAAATAGGCAAATATAGTCTTTTTATTAAAACACTAACAAAAATTGAATTTCTTCAAAATATTACAAATAAATGACTCATCCTCAGTCTTTCATTTGAATGAACTGTGTGAAATATAATCATAAAATTTTTTTTGAAGCACCTTTTTAAGCAGTAGCAACAAAAAAAAAAAAAAAAAAAAAAAAGATTTTTAGGGAAAATCCTTTTAAATTTTAAGACTTTCCCTGTGAGTTAGCAAAGCTTTCCAGCTGGGAAATGTCAATCTTTAAATACTATTTGAGATTTCCACTTCATAATTAAATTTAAAATTCCTCATTAAAATTATATAAAATTAGTATTCAGACCAAATATTAATGCATTATCATAAACAATAGGACATATTAGGGCATATATCTGGTTCCTTTTATAATATCAGAATGATCCAGGTATCAAAAAGTAGCTTTTAAAGCCAAGAATCTGACAATGTGATTCAGTCATTTTGACCAAATTTGACTTAATCCCCATCTTGATACGATGGGTCACATATTTACTATGATCGTATAGATTATATATTTTTTTTATTTAACACACACTATGCTATAAAGAACAGATAGGTTTTCTATTTGTTTGGATGTTTGTTGTCGTGATTTGTGATGTAAATGTCAGATTCTCTTAATGAAGACAAATAAAAACACAACATGGCAGGATCTCAAACAATAATGTATTGACTGATGGCTTACATATGCAGTTTTAATTTAAAGAGGCTTGACACACTATTGTTAATTCTTTAACATTTGACAGCCTGGGATGTGAGGCCTTACAAAGTTATTTGAGCCTGGAGGACATTTCTTTCCTGGCTCACAGCTGACTGTCAAACCACAAAATTTCTTTTAGGCAACCCCCCAGTTGTAAATCTTATTTTTATACCACCAACTGTGATCAGAATTATTAAATTTTTGCTGATCACCTAATTTAGTGACTAATGTCAATTATAAAATAAAAATAATTTAATGTGTAGAGCTCTTGTAATAATAATAATAATAATAATAATAATAATAATAATGATAATAAAAAGCTTGGCTTTTTCTTTTTTAAAACAGAGTTACAAAAAGCCCTACACACTGCTCAATCACACTTTACCACAAGACATTTCTCTGTGAGGAAAATGCATGAGGCATATGATATGGCACCAGATTGGATTTAAATATTATCTTGGAATAATAAGGATTAAAAGGCCAATATTGAGTTTCCTTTTGCCACACAATACTTTACTAGAGCCATATTTGATCAGCTGCACCATGCATGGACTTCACAAATGCAAAACAAAACAACAAAAAAGACCATAAGTGCTGAATCAGTGTTCCTGTGTCAGAACAATAAAACAAAAACAGTCAGTCATCTTGTCATGTGACCAGAGTGAATCGCATGCAAAACAATTAGATGGCCTTTACATGAGAAGATAATGATCAAGGTAAATACATTTCTTTTTCTTGTTCAGTCACGTGCCCATGTTACAATAAAAGACAATGGCCGTTCCACAGAAGAAATGTCACTCCAAATCATACAGTATATTATGCACAAATGATGGTGGAAAGAAAACCAGCTGAAACTCTCCAAGAAAAACAAAACAGTATTTCAGAGAGCAAGTTTAAAAAAAAAAAAAACACCATCAGCCATTTCCTGGCAGTCTACATTGTACTTTGACACATCTGTGTAATGAATTACAAAACTGCATCAAGTCTCCCAACAAATCATTTTATGTGAGAGCTGAAATTCCCATAATCATACAACTTCCACATGATCATTTATTGAACAGTATAACAGAGTCATTCTCTACACCACATGTTTATCATAATCACCATCACCGATGAGAGCAAATGCACCGATAAAGCTTTAAAAAGCAAGACTACCCTGAGAGAAAGGTCTAAAACGTGGGCAAGCCTGCCAGACCAGAACTGGCTTGAATGGGTTTGGTTTATTAAATCTGTACACTCTATTTTATTATATTCAGCACAATTTGTCCCAAGAATGTAGGATTTTATTTTACTTTTTTTTATAGTTGTGTAATATATACCTCTACATAATACAATCCAAGTCCTGGGAGCTATGTAGACATGTGCAAGTGTTTACTACCAAATTCAACAATACAGTAAAGGCAAAGACTTGCGGACACTAAGTTAGGATAATGTTTATAGATGAAATTTTCTCGAGTTCTCACAATTATCAAAATCTAAGTGCTGTAAGTACTTCATACACGAGGTATTGAATATCTAGTTAACTGTTCTGAGTATAAAATAGAGGCAAAATACAAAAAAGAACATCTTGCAAGCATGACAAAAGAAACGGCTACAGACACGATACACGAGTGGTCAAAGATAATATGAGGGGGTGTCCTTTAATCAGGTGTACTTACAAACTATGTGTTTTCAGGTTGATGAAAGGGCAGACCGTATTTATCATGCTTTCAGAGACCCAGCTTCAGTCTTAAAGCAGTGAACACCACTTCAGTGCTTGGAAGCTTAGGCTTTTTGTCGCGTTATTCTAACTCGTTTTAGGAATGTGCACTGAACCAGGAGTTACCTGACAGAAGATCAGCGCACATACACAGGAAACATTTCTAACTTATGTTATTAGGGAAAAGAATTGCCCACCCAATTTCTACACATCAGAACATAATAAAAATTACCAGGTCTTTACCAGGCTCTCAAATTCTAGCCTTAAATGTAGAAAAATAGACAACAAAATGCTCCATGTCATTCTTAAAAAAAAAAAAAAAAAGACTGAAAATCTGTGAAAAACTACATAAGTCCATCTCATGATCCAACAGTTTATTGAATCTTCTATAGCAGCAATAACTCAGCAGCTGTCTTCTGTCTGACTTTGAAAGGTGGAGGAATTTTGACCCAATCCTCTTTACAGCACTGCTTTATGTCATTAAATCTGAAGACAATAGTTTCTGATGACTTCTGGTGACTCTAGAACCCTTTGGTCCACAGAGGAGTTCACAATGGACTCAGTGGGCCTCATCAGTCCATTAAATGGACATTATTAGCGGTTATCAGTCCCATAAAATGGCTTCAGACTGTCCCGACTGTGAAGTCGATCAGGATATCAGTCCCATAGAATGGCTTCAGAATGTTCCGACAGTGTCCCCTAGTGGGTTACCAGTGCCATATACTTCCGGTCTACTTTATCGTAGCCCATGTCATTTTCTGTAAAATTAACCTTACTGACTTTATGCCTCATTTTAACCAGATTGCATAAAAATCTTAGTGGTTTTATGCCTCATATTAACCAGCTAACAGTCTGAAGCCATTGTATGGGAAGGAGAACCCACTAGGCTGCACCGTCGGGACAGTCTGAAGTCATTCTATGGGACTGTTAACGGCTAATAACATCCATTTAATGGATGATAACATCCGAAGCGGGTGCATGCAAGAACCGTTCGAACAAACAGATTTGTTCTTAAGTTGTGCATACGAGTGACTTAGGAGAATGTGTGTATATATATATATATATATATATATATATATACACACACACATTGTATATTTTTGTAATTCAAATGAAATAAATTATTAAAAAAAAAAAACTTGTGGCATTCACCAATTTTTTCGTATTCTAAGATTTTTTTCAGATACAAACAAAATTCACGAGGAGGCTGTGGTGAGCGACTGCTCTGCATAAATGAAATGAAATTCTGAATAAATGAAAACTATGTAACACAGCTGTTTACACTTAAACAATATTTGACCAAAGGAAAACCGAATGTTTGTACGAACCCTTCGTACAAACAAAAGTAAGAGAAATTTAGGATAAGAATACGAACATGTTCTTGCATGCAGCCCAATGACTGCAAAACAAGCCCAGATCAACACACTTCCACCCCCGTGCTCGTGCTGATACGCTGTGTTTGGTTTCTCCTAACGTGACGCTATGCATTATGGGTAAAATTGCTACTTTAGTCTCATCCGTCCAAACGGACATCGCTGGTTCATTCAGATACTGAACCTATAAGAGTGGACTTATAAGCTTTTCACACACAGTTAGTTTAATTTCTCTTTAATAAATAATGACAATGGAACCAGTTGAGTTAGATTTGAATGATTTTGGAACCTGGCAAAGACCAGTTCATTTGATCATGTTCTGGTTTTTTAAATCTCCTGTTCTTCTTTTTCTAAAACTAATTCTGCAAATAATCCCAGCGTTCCTGCTCTTTATTTCTTCAACTTTGCTTCATTTTAGATCACTAAAGAACGAGGCATGACACGGAGTGATTGTTTTTGTTCCTGTGGGTTCAAACTGTTGCAGGTCATGTTCATGTTTATGAAATGCATGTTGTACAAACCTAATCTGAGGTAAAGCAGGTGTCCTGTGTCTTGGCCCGTTAGAATCTGAGAACCAGTGCCTTAGAGGGTTAAAGAGGTAAGTCTGAAAGTAAATCCTGTAAACTGTGCTCATGTGAAGTGAATGATCCACTTCCTACCAAAAGCACAAGGGCCGTAAACTGTAAACCTCAAAGTTTATTAAAAAAAAATAGTGTTAAGTTTATCGTTATGTTTTTTTCCCCTTTTTTTTCCAGGCCTTTCAACTTTATGTTGTTCAACCTTTTTTTTTTGTCTGTTTTTGCTCAAGTATATTCACAGGTGACTAACTACATAGAATAAAAGGGTCAGGTGAGTATCATGCTACATCAGATTCAGAGAAGGCTATTGCAGACAATTCTACAACATGTACAACCACATTTTATACGTGTGAGTTACAAATAGTTCAAAACATGTCACCAAGAAACTAAGTACATACAAGAAGTTGAATATTTAGAGTCTTAAAGGACTATCCCTCAGTCAGTAATTGGATTTCATGTTACTTGACTTAAACTGTCCAGTCAGACAGACAAAATTTGAAAAACTGCTATTCAAAAAGTAGCAAATTTGGTCAATGTCTCTTTTCAAACAGTTATAGTGCTTTTAATGGCTTAAGACAGAGGTCTTTTTTAATCTCACCCAGTGGCAATCTTCAGAACTTCAGTGTACATTTTATGACACCATAGCTGCAAAAGTCTTCAGGTCAAGTCCAATAGGTAAAACAACAGTTAGTGCTGTCACATATATTTCAAAGCAGTACACGTGATTTAAAAAAAAGTCTCTTTATAAATTTTTTTTTTTTCAACTCTTAAGTTATTGTAGGAAATTCGGCTTCATGTTTAGATTTGCATTCTCATTTCCTGGGAGCGTTTCATGTTTGCAGGAAGCTTCCTGTGTGCAGTGAGGGACGTTTAGACAGTGGGTTTAAAACTCCCACTCCAGTGTTTCCTCTCGATTGGCCGCTCTCTCCAGCCTGTGGATGATGTTGTTGAGGTTGGCCATTTTCTCGTTGCGTCTCTGAGTGTTTCTGTTGAGTTTGGGGCTCTGGAAGGGGGGCGGCAGGTTCGCGTCCAGGCTGTGGCCGGTGCTGGCGGGCGCAGGGTTGGGCAGCGAGGGCGATATCGGGGCGGAGGACGAGGGGACGGGGGAGACCGACATCATGAGACCCGGGGACGACGCGGCGGACGGGGAGTTGAGGGAGACCTCCAGGCTGCTGCGGCACGGCTCGGACGAAGCCTTGAAGCTGACCGGATCCACGGGGGACTTTCTGGATTCCTCGCCCTCGTGCCTGGACTGGCCGGCCCTCTGAGGGCCGTCCATGGAGAGCGCGCCGGGGTAAAGTCCTTGAACCTGGCTGCTCACCCTTTCATCCTGCATTAGGCTCTGGTGGGGCTCGTGACAGCCAGCGACGGAGTCCTCGTGCTCGCTTTTTAAAGACGAGAAGGGCTCAGCTTTAGGAAAACAGTGACCTCCTGATGGTTTCATGGAGTCGTCCCCGTCCTCCACCCCACCATCCTCCCTGTCTGTCGCCTCCTGTTTGACACCGGGCAGCGGGCTGTTGATGCTGGAGTGGACGTGTCCTGAGGGCTGCTGCAGCCTCCTCTCCTCGCCGTCAGAGTGAGGGCTCCGTGTCACCGGGGGGGAGTAGCTGGGGTGTTCAGCATCTGTGTCGTTATCTGGAAGACCCTCCATAAGCACTTCCCGTCGCATCCTGGACCTGCATAATACCACTACTGTTAGAAACAACTTTACAAACATACTTAAAGGTGCAGCTTTTATTTTACTCAACAGTTTTAAACCAAAGGACCGAGTTGGCATCAAAACTTATGTCTCATGCAGTATTGTGAAATCTCATCAGATGTGTTCATGCTCAGAGTATGTAAAGCTACTACCACACCAAATTACAGCACTATGAGGCGCCAAGTGGATAATGAAATGTTAAAAAATGTCACTAACATTTTTTTGTTATTTAGCTCATTGTCTTTACATTTAGCTAATTTTTTACTAAATGTTAAAGTTAAATGTTAAAAACATATTTAAATCTTAAATCTAAATGTTTATATCTAAATGTAAAGGCTGCGTTCCATTTTATAATATCTAAATGTTAACTTCCAAAATTAAGGTTTAACTTTTACATTTAAACATTTATATTTAGAATTTAATATTTAAATTTGACATTTAGTTAAAATGACCAGTGTTGTATAAAGTACCTCAAAGTGATACTTGAGTAAAAGTACAACTATCTTATCCTTAAATTTACTTTGGTAAAAGTTAAAGTCTCCTCTAAGAATATCACTTGAGTAAAAGTCTTAAAGTATTGAATATATTTTGTACTTAAGTATCAAAAGTAA
>JAUBOC010000001.1:3848877-3871136 GCA_032275365.1 Anablepsoides cearensis
ATAAGATTTTACTTTGTCTGTGATAAATTTGCCCTAATAAAAAATAGAAAGTCTCCATCTACATCAAACACCTGTGCCGAGGGGACAAATTTGTAAACAACTTAGTATAATTCTTGAACTGAAGTCAGGGGCCACACAAAATCAGTTCGGGGGTCACAAATGGCCCCCGGGCCACACTTTGGACCTGCCTGCCCTAGATGTTTTCCTAACAGACAAAGTTGACACCACAGGCAATGGTAAAGTTTTGAAAACAGATCTTTTTTGATCAGTTTGGTCTTAGAGCTGGCATTGACGATGACTCTAAAAGGTTTTAGCTTCATGTCGGTCAGACTGGCTTCAGTTTACTGAGGTCGTTTTATTAAATGGTTGACTCCAGAAGGCAATCAGTGTAGAATTACATCAAATGATTACTTTCTGAAAGTTTCAATAAAAACCGTCCAGTGTTTCAAAAAGATATTTTGCTAACAGGCAGACAAATGAACACAGAAAAAGACGAGAGCAAAAACACTGTCTGCTGTCCGTCTCTGTTAGGCCAGACGTTAGCAAAGAAATCTGACGCCCTGTCTTTTAAAGTGACACAGGCTGGATCTCCATCCAGTCAGCTGCCCAGTCGGAGAGGTGAGGCCGGCGCTGTGCGTGCGTCCATCCTCAAACACGGCTAACATTTGCACAGCAGCAGCAGTGAGGTGTGACGTCTCCGGGCTCTGAGGTTTGTGCTGTCAGGACGGTAGAAATGAAAGCTGGCACTGCAGAGCCGAATGTGCTGAAACTCATCAATTCCACATGGCTAGAGAGCCAAGTGCCTATTTATAACATCTCCCCCCCCTCTTCTTTACCTGGTGCGCATCCCTGGCTCAAAACACGCATCTATAATGAAGAATATACCCGAGCGGGACGTTTCGACAGGGCATCAGTCAGGACAGGAAAACAAACACGCCAACACACACATACACACACCTCCGTCAGATCACAGCACAGCAGAGGAGGGAAAAGACTGACACCGGGACGGCTGATGGAAAGGTTGAGGCGCCTCGGCATAAAAACACGCAGCAGAATTACAACCATCAGTCACCAAACAGAAAACAAACAGGGCCGGTCAGAGAGAATCAACTTCTACAGAAAGGGTCCAATTTAGGCTAAACGATGGTGGCCCACTGGGGAAACACTGCCACCCATCGTCAGACAGTCTTTACACTGTCAGAATTAATGAGGTTTCATTTTACTAAGTATTGTAAGAGCTTTTAATAAGAGCTTTAACTACAAAACTGATGGGTTCTTTTTTTAAAAAAAAACCTTAAGCGATTTAAAAATTTTTAAAAAACAATAATGCGTACTACAGTCAAAATACTTTCACCTAAAATAAACCATGAACAAACTAAAACTATGATAAAGTTTTAAATAAAGATCATCTAGTCTTCTAAGATCAGCCAATACTACATAGGGTTAGGCAAAATTGTATCGTGTGCATTTAATTGTTTTGCCACTTTGCAATTACTGCAATTAGTGCCACATGTTTTTGTGTACCACATAACATTGTGGAAAAGGTGGGTTTCATTTTACAGCTTGTTAATTTCACCTACTAAATTGAAGAAGTTAGTTTGATGATTTGTTTGTATAAGAGTCAAAAACATGCAAGTGCAATTGTCATCTATTAAGTGTTATCGGCTAAATGCCACAATTATATGGAGGTAATTATAGTTTTTTACTGTTAAAACAAAAAAGTCATTTCTATAAAAATAATTCAAATAAAAATCTTTGCAAAACAGAAACTTTTTTTTGCATGTCAAATCTTAGGTTGAATTCCAAAGTTTTGGTTGAGGCTCCAAGTTTTTGGTTGAACTCAAAAAAGTTTTGACCTCAGAGAACATGAACATCCAGGGCGGGGCCTAAGAAGGAACTATGTAAGACGTGTCCCTATTGGTTAGTGTGGACTGAAGTGATTTCCTGGTGCACCTGCGTCGAATGTTGTCAATACATTAAATGGATGTTATATTACAGGTTATCAGTACCATACTGTCTGCAGAATGTACCTCCTCTACCTTCTAGTAGGTTGAAGGCAAAAAATATTTTTTGATTGAAACTGCTTTTTTGTTTGATTGAACAATAAAAAATAATAATAACCTCCATACAATTAATCAATACTAAATTTTTGACAATATCGCCCAACCCTACAACCGCACTGACTTTTAGCCCAATATCTGTAAAATTATCTGAGTCAGAGTCGTTTTGTGTCTAAGCCTGATTGGCTGGCAGCCATTTTTAAATCGGGTTAACTCCAAAGGTTCAGTATCTGTAGATAAATATCCAATGGTTGCTTTCTGAATGTCTGAATAAAATCAGTCCGGTGGTTCGTGAGATATTTTGCAAAACAAAAATTGTTAAAGTTTTAAGTTAACATTTATTTGCAGTGAAAAGAATAAATGTTGTACCGCACTGGGCTGTGATTGTTGGAGACTACATGGGACTCAAAATGGTGAGAAAACAGGTCTGTTTCTGTTTGGCTGAATTCTGAGTGTTTTCAGAAGTTTAACCAAAGAGGCCCTGTTTTGAGTGGGATAGTTTTCTGGAAATCATGTACTATTTTCATATGTGGACACATTCTCTTAACTTGATCATTTTCACTTGATCATTTTTAACACATCTATGGACTGGACAACAAATAAGATATATTTTCCATTTTCCTGTAACGCATTTATCCTTATTCTGTAATTGCCTATTGTGACTGCGGCACCAAATCATCAGCACTAAAATACTACATAAAAACTATAGAATACAAACTGAACTAACTTCTTTTGAATTATTTTTGGTAGGGATGCACCGATATGAAAATTTCAGCCAATATCGATATCTTATATAATTATTGCTGTTACGGCTAATAACCAATACTAACCGATATTACAAAAACTCACAAATTGCATAAATATACGCACAAACACACTTGTGTCTATTCATAATATAAAACATGACCAGACTGCTGACATGGGTCCACTTCAGTTATTCCTGGCTGTCACTATCATAATCAAGCAGTTAATCACTCGACCAGTTCCCCTCTAGAAACAGAAACACAAAGCTAAAAAAGGTAGGAAATCAATACTGAAAGTTAATATTGGCCCAGTTTTACTTATCAGACTTATACAGGGTTCCCACACCTTGGTCAACATCAAATTCAAGGACCTTTCAAGGACTTTCCAGTACCAATTTCCTCAAATTCATGAATCACGCGCAACGGCAATTACCTGCTTCTACCACAGAATGTTACCAACAAACAGGTTTAATATCATGTAAGGTTTAATATCATGTGACCACCTCTCTTTCAAGGGTTCTCAGTCAGGGGACCACTTACTTTGTTGAGGTTCAGTTTTGAGGTTTAATATCATGTAAATGGGAGGAGGGGATGTGAACATGTCCAGACCCTCGGTGAGGACAGGAGGAGCTGTGGTGATTTTACCTGGGCTCAGGAAGAAAGACCCGCCCTACTCTGCTCTGATTGGGTAAAACTATGACTATGGCTCATGTTATTTGTTGAAAACCATGTCAGTTTACCCTAATCCTGAGTTATACACCGCAAGAAATGTAAGATGTTTTTTTTTTTGTTGTTTTTTTTTTTTTTTTTTTACAGATAATGAAATTCAGTTGTGAATAGAGAACTTCAAATACCCCCCAAAAAATTCAAGGACTTCCAAGGACAAGTGTAATTTTTGGCTGTTTTCAGAAACTTTCCAGGGCCTTGAAATCACTTTTTCAAATTCACAAACTTTCAAGGATTTCAAGGACCCGTGGGAACCCTGCTTATACCAATAAAAAATTACCAATATCAGCCGGTACCGATATTAATGCTGATACAGTATGTTGTGCATTCCTAATATTTGGTCTTAAAGGTCCCAAATTGGGAAGAGTGTTCTTTTGTTAATTTATGGTGGAAAGATGAAGAATATTTGATCCAAAATTTGCATATAAACTTGTTTACATTTGATTTACTATAACCAATAAATATTTAAATTGATCCAGACTGAAACAGTGTATGAAAAGAAATGATTTAGGGTCGGTTTTCTGCACTGAAGTGGAAAACAGGCAGGAGAAGTTAAAGACTGAAGGAAGGTATTATCTAATGTCCAGTTCCACTCCCACATCCCCTCCCCCAAAACATATCTCCTCCTCCCCCCTCTCTCCTCTCTATCCTACCTTCCATCCCTCTCCTTAGTATGAAGAGGATTCAAGTGATAAACCTGGAGCAGAAAGCCAGTGGTTTACATGGCCCTGAAGCCCATTATGTTCCCCACAATAAGCTGCAGGCCTGGACGTGCTGTGAATAGGTAATGGCCTGGAGATCCTGGGCCTGGCCTGCTGCTCAATGAGCCTGACAGCCGAGCAGCAGACAGACATTAGAGATACCTCGTCAGCCCGGTGTGGAGCAGTCTGGTCGCAGCCAGAGGGGAGGTAAGGGAGGAGAGGAGGAGTGAGAGAGAGGATGAAGTCGTAAAAGCCCCTTACGTAAGGGTAGGGCATGAATAATAACGCATATGGAAAAATCACAGATAACTGGAAGACGGAGATCCAGTTTATTGGTACAGAAATATGAGCCTCTAATGTATGATGTGCAAAGAAATAAACACTAGCTTGCTTTTAAAGCTTTATCAGACTGTATGAATCTGCTGCTCACTCATTCTGACACCACCTTCCCAAGTTAGCCATCCGCTCAGGCAATCTGTACCTAATAAGCTCAAGGTTTAGCCCGTGATGAAGATCTGTCTTCATTGAGCTGGAAAAGCTGTAGTGCCGCCAAGCATTTTTCCTAACGGCGCAGTCCCTCATCTATGAAAGTGCCATAGAGCCCCTCAGACAATTAGGCAGAGAAAAGCTTTATGACCGTTAGACTCACTCGGAGAGCGGCACTCTCCCCGCCAGCGCCGCCAGGAGCGCTGGCTCGTGCAGAAAGGTAATTACGAAGCCTCTCATAATGACACGGAGGAGGCTTGCGTCATAACACCCACAGTCTTTTATCACAACGCTGTAATTAATTATCATCTTTTACTCTTTGATTCATTCTACTATTCATAACATATTCATGCATTCAAAAGAAATTATCATTTCCTTCAGGAATTAATCAGGAGGAGGAAGAGCCGGTCGCCTCTCGATGGATGATCAAAGATGGTGTTTGTCTACCTCCTCGTCAGGGAGGAGAGGTCAGGGTGTGAGGCAGTGTGGCCAAATCTTCTAAAAAAAAAACAAAAAAAAAAGAAACGCTTTACGCTCGCTTGAAAAACGTTTCCGATGAATGAGAAGTAAACACTTGTGGCAGCATGAAAAAAAACAGTTGTAGCGTTCTGTTCCACATTATCCCCCTATTCCTGCTGTCATTCTCAAACACACCGCCTGACAAGGTGGATTATGAAAAAAAAAAAAAGCACCAAGCTAACACACAAACAACAAAGAAGAGCATCTTCTCCAGAGCACGAGATCTTAGTGACAGAGATGAAACTCCGCAGCCATCTTGACATCTCTTAATTCAGTTTTGTGGAAAAGGGGAAAAAAAAAAGTAGCTGCGTCTTCAAAAATACCTCCCGTGCTTTCAAAAAAGAACAAGCAGCAACAACAAAAACAACAACATACATAAAAAAAACATTGTCTACCCTCACATCATCACTTCACAACCTCGGGGGAAGAAGTGGCACAGTTAGACTCATAAACAGGTGTCCACCGACCCCCAGTTCTCAGCTTTAATAGCTGTTTGATGTTTTTGATGTCTAGTCAGCTCGATCGTACCTTGCTGCTTGATAATGAGGGCCAATAATGATTCCTGAGCTTGAGGGGTTAATGGTATGTAACCGGCAGAGCTGCTAATTACACGTTACAAACTATTTATCAGAATCTCCATCTGCACAAGCACCACAGCTCTCATTGTGCACGCTAAATTACTCCACGGATTATCATTGTAAAGCAAGTTTCAGTAATTAGGGAACCATACTGCTGTTTTCTTATTCCGAGTGCGCCAAACGACATCAAGAGGAGAGGAGAAAAATAGAATGACTTGTTAATTTGGACTTGATTTTAGGCTGGCTGTGTGGCGGAATCTGCTTCCCTGGAAGAAACATACAAGAAATCAGTCACTGTTTTTTTTGTTTTTTCATTTTTTTTTCCTCCTTTGCGTCGCCGTGGTTTGGCCTGAAGGGAGTTTACACATTAAAGTGAGAGAGGGGTGTAAATTGCATTGAGGAGCCCGCATTGTCTTAGCGAGACTGTTTAGTGTCTGTTGGAAGGGCAGAGAGAAGTCTGCAGGAAAGTTCTTGCGAAAAGAACGGTCCAACGGGCCCAACTCTCCAGTGATCAGTTATTCGAGAAATAACTGTCGTATCCCTCAGCCCCAAAGGTGTTCCTGAGAGCATGGAGACGTGTACCGTCTACTCTTCTTCTCCGCAAATTTTTATTAAAATTACCTTCATTAGAAGACAGTGTTCATTATAAAACCAAAAATGCTGGTCTCCCAGGGCCCCGTGGATTAATAAGGACAGCGGTGTATTTTAAGCCGTAAACTCAGCTCCTCACTGTCCTTAATCTCCTTCCTACTTCACAAGGCCAAATTAACACCTCTCCTCAGCTCTGACGGGACCTCATTAGCAAACTTCCAGGGAAAGAAAAGAGGAGAGCGGAACGAGAAAGAAAAAAAAAAAGAGGAGAAGAAGAAGAAGGGGAAGCGACCAATGACAGCCACCAGCTCTGGGATTAACCCTTTCTCCTCCTCCAGCTCCCCGACGAAAAACTAGGTCGGCAATGTGTTTCTAATCAGTCGCCTGGTTAGTGATAATTAGAAGGCAAGATTGGACGAGAGGAGAGAGAGAGAAAGTGGGTGGGGAACGATGAAATGAAAAAGAAAAAGAAAAGAAAGGGAACCTGTCATGTCGCGAGCACTTCAAAGGAGCAGACTTCTCCTTTAGAAGTGGCATGATGAAGGTCCAAATACCACGAGGCGCTCCTCTGGGCCTCCCAACCGCAGTTGAGGAGGAGGGGTAAGGACCCAGTTTGTTCTCACACATGTGGGCGTCCGTACGTGTGCACGAGCCACAACTTCACCACCTGTACGGCGCAGCTGCAGGGGGGGGGGGCTCCTCCGAACCACACGCAAACCAAAACAAACCGGTCCGGCTCCTCCTCGTCTTCTTCGCACGCGGCCCCCGCAGCAGCAGGTCGAGGTCCCACCGCTCGTACCGAGGTCGTGCAGACGACTGCTGGGTAAAGTTCACAAGTCTCTGCAAGCTGTTTGACATTACCAATAAGGTCAGAGTGTACCAGAAAACACCAGAGGATTATGGCTTTGTGATGTGTTAAACTGCACGCTCCACCCTGTGTGTGTGTGTGTGTGTGTGTGTGTGTGTGTGTGTGTGTGTGTGTGTGTGTGTGTATTATGTATTTTCTCTGCTGTTCCTATACGGTTTTTTATAGCCGTTGAACATTTCCACATTTTGCCAGGTTAAGACAACACACTTCATAGTAATTTCCTGGGATTCTATGTGTTAGACCAGGGGTCTGCAACCTTTATGATCAAAAGAGCCATTTCTGATACTTGTCTCACTAATAAAATGTATCCAGAGCCACAAAACAAGCTACAACCGGGATTATCAACTGGTGGTCCGTGGGCCTTTTCAGGAACCTTCACGACCAGTGGAGGTGGCATTATAATATTAAAAAATACATTGTGAATTTTAATATTTATTATTCTTTTTATACATCAGGACACATGAAAAGACCATATTCCTGTAAACAAGAACAATACAGCATGAAGTCTATACTGAATTTCATAAAAACTAGTACAACTGAACTATTTAGGTATATTTGTTTCTGATTCTTATTATCATATAGTCTTTAAAGCTAATTCTAATGGATTCGAGGGAAAGAAGTTGAATTATCTAAGTAAACAACAGGCTAGCCTGAGCTAACATGTTTTACTTTTTGTATTAGTAGTAATCACATGTTTGCATACAAATTGATTTCTGTTGTGGGTATAAAAACAAACAAAGAAATTCTGTTGTGTTTGGTCACATTTTCAAAGAGCCGCAGCAGAGGGACCAAAAAGCCACATGTGGCCCCAGAGCTGCAGGTTGCAGACCCCTGTGTTAGACCAACACAAACAGAGCATGACTGTGAAGTAGAAGGACACGCGATTTATAAATCGTTTCAAACAAAGATCCTAAAAGTGTGTCATGTGTCATTCAGCCTCCTTTATTCTGATACATCTAACATCCAGAGCAACCAACTGCCTTCAGAAGTAAAAGGTAAATTGAATGTACTTAGAGCACATTTCTTTCCAACCAGGATACTCAAAGCTCATTTATCCATTCATACAGCACCCTGTTAGGTCTCTACAAAGCTAACAATCTATGGAGACTAATCAGTGCTTTTAAATTACACTGATGGGACACATCAGAGGCATAGGGGGTGAAGTGTCTTGTCCAAGGACACAATAACTGAGAGAGTTGGAACGGGGGATCGAACTGACAACCTACCAGTTCCAGGATGACTCCCCTAACCACTCTGCCACAGCCGCCCCAAAGAAGTCACCCAACTAGGGCTGCAGCGATTAGTCAACATAATCGATTATGAAAATACGTCGACACAGAATTTTAACGTTGGCGTATCAAATTATTTACATATTATTACAACACAAACACGAAATAAATACACCAAATTTATTATTTTTTTTAAGTTTGTAGCCTTGTCATGATAAAATCTGGAAAATTTCAAGAGATGTGAATAGTTTTTCATTGCACTGTGTATTAAATTATAGCTCAGGTCTTAGCTTAGAAGCTTTATAAAACAAAGTTGATGTTTGCACAGGGCAGTGGTTGCACTGGCACTACTTCAATCCTTTTGGTTAGTAGTTGCAAGTTCCTTTCCTGAGCAAGCTGGCATGCTTGACAGTGAGAACACATACTCATGGAAGTTACACAAGAGGGACTGAGCGATGCCCAGAGAGGCCTTCAGCTAAGAAAGAAAAAAAAAATCACGGCTCATTATCAGCCATCTATTTTATCTACTATAAGGCATCTTTAGACTCCCAGTTGTCAGACATCAATGGTGCTTAAATTAATCCTTTGGGTTCCTGTTTGCACAATAAAGATATGGACTGGTGCTTCTGATATTTCTGCAACTTTACAGTTAGAGTAATTGAATTAGCAGAGAAATCAGCCACAGAGCACTGTGGTGGAGCGTGGCACTGATGGCTCCTGCTCACGAACACGCCTGCTTGGGCATAGTCAATTAGAAAGCATTAAAAAGAAGCTGCCAATAATCACTTCCAAGCGATCTGAACAATCCATGCTGAGTGTTCTCGTGTTTACAGATGATAGGGCTTTCAGGTCCGTGCCGAGCAGGAGTTTAGAGGGGGGAGAACCAGGCTGAAAACATATTTGCGGTATCATTTCCATAAGCCTCTGCTTTGCGGACCATAACGCAGCTCACAAATGTGATTTATGACCTTGGTTTAATGGCTGGAGCAGAGTCTTTGAAGGTATCAGATGACTTTTTCAATATGACGACGTCAGAGGGGGCACGGTGGATGCACTATCACAACAGGAAATGAGGGCTTGTCTCAGCCAAGAAAATATGAGAAGCCAGATATCTGATCATCTAATGGCAGAAAGATGCTACTTCACTTTGACAGAAAAGGCATCAGTCAATAAGCAGCAGATGAGCAGTAACATGAAAAGTATGCCATGGATTTCTCCTTCAATCTATCAAATTATTCATTCAAGGAGCACAGCAGTCTGTTCTGGTCAATGTTCATACAGTATCCAACAGCAGTGTCTCCTTCAAGTCATTTTGTGGAAAAGGAGTGAAAGGAATCATCAATAAAACGCTACTTCTACGGCTTCAGACTCTGTTTCAGTCTGTATGTTAAAAAAAACAGAGTTATGTGACTCACCTGGGCCTGGAAACTCTTGAGAACAGGTGCCACCATCTCCCGGACCTCCTGTGCACGGATAAAAAAAGAAAACTCCGTCTCAGCATTGTTTTTTTTTTATTGTTCAGATGTTCTACCTGTTCAGGAATCAGATCAGCCCCGGTGAGGCACAAACAGCTCCACAAGAAAAAAAAAGAAAAAAAAAAAAGGACGGAAAAATCATTAATGTTAATGGATTTTTCACTGTAGCTGTTCTTGCGCTGCACGTGTGCTGCCGGTGAGGTGTGCTGCTGTACGGTGAGGGTATTAGTGGTTAAACCTAAACGGTTTGACTGGGCATGTTTGAAAAGTGGGGCTTTCCAATAGCTTATGTTGGAGCTGAGAAATCTAGACTTGGTGCAAGCTCTCACAGCCTCAGGTAAGGGGATTGTGCTGCCAGTGGTGACAGCCTGATCCCGTCTTAAACGCCTGTATTATACTGACAAGATTACAGCACAACACTACAAACTCAAACTAAGATGGGCAGGCAGTACGGCAAAGATTCATCTATAAAACATAAAAAAAATATATATTTTCACAGTCAAACTTCAATGGACGGACTTTTCAAACAGAATGACCAAAAAAAAAAAGTATCATTTACAGTTTGAGTTTTTCATTTATTCAATTTAATCTGCCTTAATTGCCGTTTTGTTTTACAGAAATAAAAAGGAAAGAATTGTTGGCACAGACTCAGAGTAACAGAAGAAAATAAAGAGAGAGCAAAGTAATGCACAGATGGCATCTCAGCACGTATATGCACTGTTCAAAAAATAACCCTGACACTTTTAATTCTGCGGAATGTCAGGCTCCTAATGTCGCTACGCCTAACCACAATAACAGAAACATTTTAAACCTGGGTGTCACAACTCCTACTTTACAGTAATGTTACAGTCTGTGACAATAGAAATGTTCTAAAGCAGGGGTTCTCAAACTTTCTGGGTCCGGAGACCCCCTACTGTTATAAAAATAATTTCATTTTAGCCCTGAATTCCATGGGAATAGTATTTTTTTGTTTGGTTTAGTGTGTTTGTTTTTTCCCATATGCATATGTTTAAAATAGAAACCAAATTAACAATTTATTGAAATTCTTGGAGGACCCCCAAGATACAGCTTGAGGACCCCTGCGGGTCCAGGTTTGAGAACCTCTGTTCTAAAGTAATTAATTACACAAAACATGTTATTGTATGTAATGTATTTTTTATGCTTTTCTGTAAAAATATTTTTTGTACTTTTTGCCCATTTGCAACAAAATGACGTCTCTAATTGCATTTTAATGAATAAAGACAAAATAGATACTTAAACATTAAAAAAAAAAACATTTTACCTAACAAACTGGTTTGTATGTCATTAAAGTACCTGTGACATGAAATTTTAGTGATATATTTGAGTGCATATTTGGAAAGATAAAATTAATGAGAATTTGAAAACCAAAAATCATGCCACTGAAATGAATAGTTGTTTGGATATTTGCATGAGCAGAAACAGGAAGTGATGTCAAAGGGGAATACCTGAATGAGTTGCTACAACGGCTAACAACAGACTGCAAAGAATCAGATTTCTGTAGATTTTTTTGAGTCATTATCAGATAGATAAAAAAAAGAGTCAGATTTATAAAGAACAGGAAGTTACCCTTTTTTAAAGAGCTCCCCTTTGACATCACTTCCTGTTTCACTTGGACTGCAACAAATTCAGCAGAAAATATGCCCGCTTTATGACAAACTGGGTGAAAATTATGTGAATGATGCCAATTTTCTTAAATATTAGGATATTTTCTTTAATTATTTGTAAGTGAAGGAGAAGCATGTGACGGGCACTTTAAATGAAGTCAGTATTTGATCAAAGCATGAGTGTAGAGCAGGTGAAGGAGCCTCTGCTGGTACCGCAGCAGTACGATGCTTTTTGTAGTTGGTTACCACGACTTTGACTCCTGAGTACAGCCTTTTCTACCAACCTTCACTGAATCATTTCCATGTTCAATGTGAAGCATGAGACAGGGCCTCACAGGTGATGTAAACATTTAACCCATCACTGTACTGTACAGTGTGTGACCCAGGGTAGTCTGTCTTCAGATCAACATGTAGCTGTGGGCTGATCCCTCATCTTCCTCCTCATCATCCTCCATTCTATGAGGAAACATCTGAGATGGAGAGCTACTGCAGGTCATTTTAAATTTCATCCACATAATCAAACGGCTCTCTCCTTCTCACCAAGCTTTGTGCTGATAATCCTGCAGCCTGTTCCAGTCTGGAGCAGATCTACTGTCTTGTCCCTGATGTCCTCTGACAGCTCTTTGATCTTATCCATGGTGGCAGAGAGTCCAAATGGAGAAAATTGATTCTGTGCACATCTGGGCTCTATACACATAATGAATGGAGATAAAAGTGTCTGATTGATTGATTGATTGGATTGATTGGATTGATTGGATTGATTGAATTGATTGGATTGATTGAATTGATTGGATTGATTGGATTGATTGAATTGATTGGATTGATTGGATTGAGTGATTGATCCATCTGTGTGCCATATGCTCACATACCCATTATCTCCCTGGGTTGTTGTGATAAAATAGTTCATTTCTCTGAAGGTGGGGAAACTTACAAAACCAGCAGGAGAGCCTGTATTTATTTCCTCTGTTTTTGCAGCAGGTCTGTCTGTGTTGTAAATGAAGCACCAAATTACCTCTGAAAATGCTGAGTAAGAAAAAAATAAATAAATAGTGTCCAGACAGTGATGGAGAAAAACAACATGAGAAACCTGTTATTGTTTTGTTTTTTAACTTTGAGGACAAAGATCTTTCACATAAATAGTCAACAGCGTGTCAGTGAACAGATCAAAGATGCAAAGAAAAAAAATAATAATAATAATAATAATAATAATAAAAAAGGAGCAACTGTGTAAAGAAAAAAAAATAAAAAGTAGTGGGATTTGACTTAGTAGAACTCACAGATTAATAAAAAAATTGTTTGTTTATATAAAATATGGCACAAACTGTGTTTTTAAAAAAACTTGTATTTATTCCTTTGTTGTAATAAATCTTATTAACCTTGAAAAGCCTTTTTATGTTTCATAAACGGTGCCATGTTTGTAAGGAAAATGCACTTGTGGGTTGAGCAGCAGCATTGAGTATGTGTGTTGCTCCCATGAAAAAAATTTGCCAGATTTTCTCTGCCAGTGCCAAACAGCTTATGATGCTGTTGCCTCTTGTTTGGTTCTTACTTAACTGGATGATTAAAGTCTGAGGAAACAAGACATATTGGCATTTTAACAATTTTCTCATAACAAAAACAGTCTCAGTAGCATGTGGAAGAACCATACACAGCAAGTGCTAATCCACTAATGAATTTACAAAAGAGCAAAAGCCCTAAAGCACTAATTAGGAAATTAGTTTCCCTATTAGTGCTTTAGGGGAACCGTGCCCACCACTGTATGCAGGTATTTTAACTCAAAATATCACCGTCAATTTCCCGAACTTGTGGCGACACATCCTGTTTTGGTAAACAGATATTTCAAAATAAAAGTCTGGTTTAATTCAGTTCCTACAAAACATTAAAGTTTTGCGTGGGAACACAATGGTATTGCAAGGTACCCCTAAAAATAAAATAAAATGAATCCCCCCACATTCCCTTACAAGCTCCATACACTATAAAGATAGTTTGTTTTATTATTTAAAATATTTTGTAGTTTATTTATTGAAACCTATTTGATGAGGTATGAAATAAACTGCAAACAAAACACCTTTGTGTCTGACAGACTGTGCATGACAGGCTTTATATATTGGTAAAAGATTTTTTATTTAAAAAAGTATTGTTATCACAAAGAAATGATTAATCAAAACATTGTACTATGTTTATATGATAATTACAGATCAGGTCAACATGATTAAGTCAGTACTCTCATGTATAATTAATATTCACACACACTGAGCTTTCAAAAGTTGCCTTCCTAAATCAGCTCACTTGTATGTAAAAAAAAATCCACCATTTTTAATTGGCAAATTAAGCAGAAAAAGTTGTGCAGAAGATTGCAACCAAATTCACAACTAAGCAGAACAATAAAAAAAAAATCACACTAATACCTGTTTTAACGTACTTATGAATGTTTTAAAGAATAAAATCTCTAGTCTGCTTAAAATGTAAATATATATTTTTGAACTTTAAGTTTCCGTCTTTTATGAAACATTTTTAGTTCACAAAAAAGAGAGAAAAAAAGTCATTATTTGAGTGGGTGCAGAGGGGCACTCTACTTCATTTGCATTCATTAGTTTTTTGAGTCACTCGCAGGTTCAGAGAAACACAGGGTTCCTGGTACATTACAGAACTTTTTTTAAAAAAAAACTTTTTTCAAAACGCCCGTACTTTAGCTTTGGAGTTAAATTAGGGAGCACAGTCGTGCTTACCTTTTATAAACGAGCCTTCTGGCCTCTCATCACTCCAAACCCAGAGACTAATACAGCGAGGGCCCCAGCTTTTAAATACTAACTGAGCCCGGAGAGAGACTTCTCACAAGTATATGTACTGTTAACATACAAATGCAGATCTTACACAGGATATAAATAGCTCCCTGTTCAAAAAAAGGGTACATGCGGGGGCTCGGGCGGCGGCAGTGATGCAGACAGCCAGTGCCTGCTGAGGTGAAGATGAGGAAAATGACACGTGGAGTTGAGATAATGGGGGGCAGAGTGCTAGACTCACCTCAGGGACATTTCTCTTGAACTCCCTGCTCAGCTCTACCAGGTGCTTATGGGAATGCTCGCTCTCCTCCTGTCGGCCGGCCAGCTCAGACGCCACAGAGTTTAGCTCCCTCTGCAAAACACACAACCAGCGGGAGAAGAGAGAAACAGTGAGGGGAAGAGGAGTGCAGAGGGAGACGCGGCACTTTGGGGAGCGTGCCAACGCTCATCCAGTAAGGCTCCGGAGTGTATATAAATAAAAATACACTGCTGAATATTAACAATGTAATCCTTCATGATCTCACGGCAGTAATACTTACAGCTAGTCCTGGCCCATAAATAATTAAGCCAAAATAAATCCAATGCCTACAGTAGCAGAAGGCCTTTTAGATAATCAGTATTTGAAATAATCAATATGCTTGCAACGGCTGTAGAGCGCCGGCGAGCGAGTGGGGCGGTGGGCAGAGACAGAGCGTGAGGGGAGAATCAGGGGAGGAGGGGTGAGTCACGTGTGGGGACCCAATAACCTGACAACCCCCGGCCCCCCGCCTACAAACAAATAGAGCTTCCCTGTGAAATAAAGGGCTGCTTTATAAGCTGGACCAAGACCTGATTCTAACACACAATGGGCCTCGCTTTCTGTCGCAATTAACCACAGGTCAGATCTATTTTCAGCCTCTTCTCAACCCCCCTCCCCCCCCCACATCCACCAATCATTACATCGATCCCGCATCGATTTCCAATCCCCAGCAGCAGTCTCCATAGTTTCAACCAAATGACCCTCCTGCTTCAACAGCCACCCTGATCACTATTCCATTAATGCCTCTGTACGTTGCTTGTTTACATCTCTCTGTTGTGCCCAATGAGAGCTCCACCCCGGCAGCATGTCGGATCCACTATTCAAAGCCGTCCGTGCAGCGGCTCCTTCATCAAAACCCTGCATTCATGCCGGGCTCAGCTGCACCGCATGCCATCCGCAAATCCAATATAATTGATCGGTCGTCCAATTCCCGGCCCTTTCAGCAAACAGAAAGAAAAAAAAAAGGAAAACAGATTCCAAATCTGCTCCTCTGTGCTGAGCAGAACCGGAGCAGACAGCTGGACCTTCATCTCTTTGTTTTCACTGTGATTATCAGTAATTGATGAGGACCTTCTCTGGGCACTGCTGGGTTAAATTTTTATTATTTTTTTTTTTAAAAAGTGGAAGAGAGGATTCAATTACCACAGCAAACTTATATGTGACACTGGGAAATTAAATTGACTGTGTTTAATTAATCTGCAGTCTCACTTAAAGGCAATTTCATAAATCATCACACAAGAAGAAGAAGAAAAAAAAAGACAGAAAGTGGAAGGATGAAACTTTAACAGCCACTGCCTCGTGGGATGCTGAGCCTGCCGGTCAGAGAACAGGGCTGGTAATTGAAGGGCTCCAGGTTCAGATCTCTGGACAGACACATCACACAGGGGCTAAAGTGAAATATGCTATTCTTCACATTTTAATGCACCAGCATCTGTTGTTCCTGTTGGGTTAAAGGGGCAATATTATGTGTTTCTCAGGCATATATTTAAACTCTGTACCATAATAAAGTAACTATGTCACCTTTTAGTTGTTATTAAAATACTGTTTATATGTTTAAATAGAAAATAAACTTGACTTCTCATCATATCTGTTTCTAAACGCTTTGAAATTGGCCTCTGTCTCTTTAAGAACCTCCTTCCACTTCTGTTCTAGTCCCAACCAGTGGTTTTTGCTCCCCAACATGGCTGCATCAGGACACTACAGGATTCCTCAATTATGCATGAATGAATCAAAGTAAGACTCTGGACATGTTTTGATGAGAGGATAACATTACAACATGATATAAAACTCAAAAAAGTTGACTTTACATAATATTGACCCTTTAAGGTGATAATGTAAAACACAATTTGACAAATGAAGCCACATTATAAATGTCAGTTTGGGTTTTTTTGTGGTGTTTCAATGCTCTGTCAACTCTCATACGGGTGGGAATCTTTTACTATCTCACAATTCGATTCTGATTTTTGGGGTCACGATTGGATTTAAAATAAATTTTTCATTCAAACTGATAATTGCAAAAATCACATTTGTCGTGTTCCCAAAGTGCTTCATCTTCATTTTGCAAACCTTGCACCAAGTGAGCTCATGTCAAACTGAGTAAACACCAAAACGAGCCCAAACTGTTGCTTTCAACAAAGGTTGAATCTCTCTTTCCTACATTTTTGTAGTTTCCTCTTTGTTTCATGCACACGCTCCATGGCGTGGTGACGTCAGTAAATGGAGGCTGACACTCACTGGATTTGTTTTATTTGTTATTTTTAATCGATTCTGAATAGATATAAATGAGAATCATGATTCTGATGTGAATCGTTTTATGGTGCACCTCTACGGTCTCAATTTGCAAACTCTTTCTCATGCAGCCAATGAAAAACAAGACCCCCAAAACAAAGGCAGCATCATGAAAATGCAAATGAAACATGCAAAAATGGTTGAGTTTGTTTGTTTTTTTACCATGTTTGCATAGTTTGGAAATTCCTCGCAAACTGAAAAATAGTTTTAAATGCATGTTCATCAACTTTTACTGATTTATGCTGCAATGTGATGTTAAATAAAATGTAATTACAAGTACTGAAATTGGAGCTAATCTTAAATTATTGATGGTTTTATTTACCAACAACTTGGCTCCACTGAACCCAAGCCTCAACAATACAGTGATCTTTTGGTCAAAGTTGTATCAAACTGAACACAAAGTTTAATAAAAACACACTCTTCTTCCTGCAGTCTTTTTTCTTTCATTGTTCAACAATAACCAGAACTCAACAATGAGCTCATTTGGAGGATTATTTTTAGCCTGTTTTAAAATCCTGGTGAATCACTGCAAGTCTTATAACTAATCAAATAGATTGTTTCCTTTCTGCTTTCATTAGAACTTCTCTTGTAATAAAACTACACTCTCTCTACCCACTCTGGCACAGCTGTTTCAGATGCAGCTACATGCTATGCTAGCACAATGCTTCAGCCACAAGTATCTCATCTAAACATGGCCAATCTGCTTTAAACTCTCAAAGACTAAATTACAAAATCCGTTGCACATGCCCCACATCATAAATACACTGCCACCATGCTCACACATCTAACTAATTACTAAATTATAAATAACTCTATTCATGTTTTCATCCACACCATCATATTAACACTATTTTATGTTTCTCATTAAGGAGCTCTTTACTCCAACAGTTATTTAGTTAAAGAAAAATATACTACCCAACAAAAAACAACAGTTTTAACAAATATTTTAAGGTGGTTATAAGGGTTAAACAACTTTTCTAGAAGAGGGGAATAAATGTAAAAAGATATAAGAGGTTGGCATTACAGATACGATTGATCAATTATTGATTTTGGTTATTTAGTGGGATCTGCTGACATAAGAAAAATAAATCATTTAATACAGGGCTATTCAAAGTTTGGCCCGCTGATTGGTTCATTCATCTCTTAAACCCTAACCTCTGGTTTTCTACTTTAATTACTGTAAGTTATTTTAGTTAATAACTTCATACCATTATGCAGCATATGTGGGCTGTGGTGGTATGTAGGCAAAGTCTACCAAGTTCACAGTCTAAAAACTGCATTTTTCACCTTACTTTATGTAGAAATGATAAAACATTCATAAACATCTGATTAATACAACCACTTTTCTTAATTAAACTCTAAAATGTCCCGCTCTTCAGGTCTGATTTAGTTTGTTGGAAACGTCTCATTTTCTGTGAATAAACTGTCAGTGGAAAAGGCCATAACTGCACAGGATAAGGCGACTTTTTAAATTACCGTTAGTCCTTACAGTCCATCTGGGATGAGCCTTCCAGGAGATTAGAGATCAGGCTTTCAGAGGAGTGGGCAACCTGCACTAGATTCAAATGGCCCCAGACCAGCTAATCTTTCCAAGAGAAAATTCCTCAAGAAGTGACTGAGTGTATTTTTTTTTTTTAAGTGCTTAAGATATAACCGTGCTGCGGCCTCTGTGTAGAGCTGGGTTCAGTTTTATAGCAGCTCGGCTGATGAGAACGGTGGGTTTTCCTGCAGTATGCAAGCCAAACAGTGCAATCATTGTAGCATGGTTATTTTGAAAGCATCCCCACAGTTTCTAGACCATTATGAGGGAGGGGAGCCTGGGCAACAGCCCATCAAATGAAACCTCCTGCCTGTCTTTCTTGAAAGAAGTGAGGCAGAACATACTGTTTGCTACTTTAGTTGTCTTGATGATGGGAGGAAGTCTGCAATATAGGGCTGCTGACAAAGTAACTCCAGAAAGCAAAAAGAAACCAAAGATTTTTCTTATCCTTGTAATAATCAGATGTGATCCATTCCAATATACAACTACGGCACCTTCGAGACTCAAAGAAAATTCACTTACAGGGGTTAGACAATGAAACTGAAACACCTGTCATGTTAGTGTGGAAGGTTTCATGGCTAAATTGAACCAGCCTGGTGGTCAGTCTTCATTAATTGCACATTGCACCAGTAAGAGCAGAGTGTGAAGGTTCAATTAGCAGGTAAGAGCACAGTTTTGATCAAAATATTGCAATGCACACAACATTATGGGTTCAAAAGAGGACAAATTGTTGGTGCACGTCTTGCTGGTGCATCAGTGACCAAGACAGCAAGTCTTTGTGATGAATCAAGAGCCACAGTCTGTCCATCCGTTTTTTGACGCTTATCCGGGATCGGGTCGCGGGGGCAGCAGCCTAAGCAGAGAGACCCAGACTTCCCTCTCTCCAGACACTTGGGCCACTTGGGTAGGAATGTGGACTGACTGGTAAATCGAGAGCTTCGCCTTCTGGCTCAGCTCCCGCTTCACCACAACAGACCGGTACAGCGCCTGCATCACTGCAGACGCAGCACCAATCCGCCTGTCGATCTCCCGCTCCATTCTTCCCTCGTTCGGGAACAAGACCCCGAGATACTTATTTAAACTCCTCCACTTGGGGCAGGACCTCCTCCTCAACCCAGAGAAGGCACCCTACCGGTTTCCAGCTCAAGACCATGGTCTCTGATTTGGAGGCACGATATCCAGGGTAATGTCAGCATACCACCAAGAAGGACCAACCACATCCAACAGGATTAATTGTGGACGCAGAGGAAGCTGCCTGAAAGGGATGTTATGGTCTAAAACCAGGTGTTTCAGTTTCATTGTCTAACCCCTGTATCTCCTTACATCATGTTGAGCTTGGTCTTTCATGAATATGGAGATGCTCATATTAGGAATAATAGGAAGAGTTGAGCTGCAACAAGCTGGGAAAATAGTGGTTTCTCAGAAACCATTTGACAGGTTTTAAGACGGACAACTGGGACCAAGTTTTCAGTGTGTGGCAGTCTGGTCAATACAGAGCTCCTGTCATTAAACCTCTGCCAGTCAAACATCCAGCCATAATTGATGAGTTTCCCCTGGGGAGGGCGGAGCTGTCATTGGGACTGGAGGGGTAGCGGTGAAAGATTTTGAGCATGGAACTATAGTCCTGTTGGGCTGGAGTCAATATGCCGGGGGAAAAAGCAATCTTAGTGACTCCTGACTCAAAACAGAAACAGGAAAACTGTTGGTTTTACTAAGACAGATCTGCACAATAGATGTGCTTGAAACTTAATGACACTCTGAACAGAGTGGGGGGAAAAAAAGATCTATGGAATCATTAGTCAGAGCCAAAAATAAAACCCTGAATCCCAACCCTGACATTCTAAAGTAAAGTATAAGATTTATGCAAGAGTGCACCAAGAGTCCAGCCCTAACAGCAAGGATCAGAGCAAAGGCTACCTGTCAACGATATTACATTTCTTTAAACAAAAAAAACAACATGTTTTCTTAAGAAAAGATGGCAAACGAGTTAAAACCGGCAAATTGTCGAAGCAAAAAGATGTACTGTAACAATGTGTGGCAGTGGGTTTGTTGTAAATGCAGGGCTCACTAGTGTATTGTTTTCAAGTACATCTGACATTGATTCATTAAACCCAGCTCATCTTGATTACATCTGTAGTCGTAAGCTATTTTCTGGCCTTTATCAAAGACAACCCAAAGTAGAAAATGTTGACAAGAGGGGGAAAAAAAATCCTTCTAGGGTACTGCAATGAGGTAGAGTGAGTCAAAATCACTATTGTGTTCACTGAGCTTGGACAGCACAAATTAAAAAGGGGAGAGAGAAAAAAAAAGAACAAGAAAGAGGAGGAGAGAGGGGAAAATGCAGATGGGGTATTATTTTTCTTTTTGTATCTCATCTAATTGCAATCATAGGCAGATGTCTGAAAGTGTGACAGCATCAGCAGAATTGCTGCTGAGAGCACAAAAATCTTTGTCTAAAAATAATCAGACATTCTGTGAGCTGCTGTTTGTTATAATGGTAATCGATGCTGGAGGCTTTGAATTCCATCAATTTATAGATCCACTCTGTTCTGCCTGGTGACTGTACTGACTCACAACCCCCCACCGCACACACACACACACATCTCGATACAACACAACACACTCGAGGTCTTGCAAAAAAAAAAAAAAAAAAACTGTGGTTTGGCACACATGTGCTCCGACACAGGAGCTGCAGCTAGCGAGGCAGCTCCGGGGCCAGTCTGTGATTACGATAAGTGTAGTTTTCTTTTCATGCGCTGCTTATCGCCTCCTGTTTTTTCTTTTTTTGTGTGTGAGGCACAGGATTGTCTATAGCTGCCTCAGATTAGCCCCGCATCTCAGACGGCACATTTGAGAGGGCGCAGTGATCAATAAATCAAATCGCCACAATCAATGGTCCCAATCACTGCAGTCTAGCCTGGACTCAACATTATTACTGGCAACCCCCCCCCCTCCATCACTGAGACAGCGGTTTGGAGAAGGCAGGCGGGTAGGGGGGGTGGTTGTGCGGGAAGGCACACACTGGCGCCTGTCCATAGCTAAGACCCCAAATGAGTTCTTATCTGGCCTCTTTGGCCTGAACATCAGTTAAAGCAGCAGATAGAGCGGTTCTGTGTGTGTGTGTGTGTGTGTGTGTGTGTGTGTGTGTGTGTGTGTGTGTGTGTGTGTGTGTTAGACCGTCCAGACAGAGAAGGGCGGGAGGAGCCTCTGACCTCTGTGACCCTGCGCTGCGAACGCAATCTAAGCAAGCGGCTTTTGACAGGGAAACACACGGGGGGGGTCACCTGGCATCTCCTCCCATCTGTTCATTCATGACTGCCGCTGCTTCACTTTTACTCTCAGTCAGATCGGCTAAAGCTGCTCCAGTTCACCGCGGCGTCACTGTGCTCTCAGGCCGCACCCCCACCTGAGTCCCAATCTGACCCCAAGAGTTTGTTTCAAACGACTGCGAGCGTCACAAAGCTAGAGCTGATGTCATGAGAACAGAAAACAACCTGTTCTTAGTGTGATTTACAAAAAAAGAGGAGTAATTGACAAACTCTTAAATGTTTTGACATTTAATGACAACTATTATTGCTTAGGTAATGAAAGATAACTTTTTTTAGATAATACAAGCCTTACTTTGCTGCATATGTTTATAATGAAACATGTGTTATGTTATAATATAGGATCAGGGGTGGAAATTAAAAATTTTCCCCACCAGCCACAGTGGCTGGTAGGAAAAGTTTTGTACCGGCCACTCGTACTT
>JAUBOC010000001.1:3983001-3994485 GCA_032275365.1 Anablepsoides cearensis
GTGTGTGTGTGTGTGTGTGTGTGTGTGTTTATTGCTGTGGCAAACTTTCTCTCAAGGGATCAATAAAGTATAAATCAATCCATGATCTATCTAAAGTCCTAATATCTGACATATGAGCCTATTACAAAATGCAAACAAATGGACTTTGAGCACTTTGTCTTAATTTTCTGGCATAAGAGATGTTAGATAAATTCATCCAAAACTGTATGACTTATTAGTTTGAAGGCTGGAAAGTAATTATTCAGACGGAGGCAAAAAAAGACTACATATCATGAGAGGGTATTGGTGGAGAGATTCCCGTGATAGGCTCTAAAAAAAAATGCCCCCATCATTGATCAAATGAAAAAATAAAAAAAGAGAGTGATGACTCTTAATATAAGCCTAGGGACGTACATCAACAGCTACATCACAGACAGAGGAGATGAATTATAAATGTGTAGCGTCAAAAGCGCTAACTTCACAGTCCGAGTCAGATATAAACACCACATAGGAGATATTATCTTAGAGCTAAATTACACATTTAAGTATCTTTTATCAAGTGGCTACAGTATTATATCAAATGTGAGTATGAGAGAGTGGAGTGATTCAATCTCTCAGCATAGCTTTTGTTTAAAGTAATCAGGACAGATGATTCCCTGGATTGATTATTCCTTTGTTCTGTCCGCGAACTAATGCCAAACTAGCTAACAGGCTAACCAGATCGGAATTACGATTCTGGTCTGGTTCGGATGGGTTGTTCTAGCCAGATACACTTCGACATATATGTCTTGAATCTCGATAGTGATTAGCTAACCAAAGCAGCTTAGCCACACACTCGGCCGCGTTGATAAAGCGTTCTTTATGCTGCTGGGTTAGCTCGCCGAGCTCACTCCTATGGCGTAAACAGAGCCCCGCGTAGCTTCAATACGCTAATGTCAGCTGATAAACACAATATAACCTTTATTAACTCGCAGTCTGGAACACTTATTACCTGCCAGTTGTTTTCGAAGAAGTAAAGCTGATTGTTCGGTCATGGTACGCGAACGTAACCGAGGAGAAATGAAGTGTGTAGACGAACACTTTCTGAAAGCGGAGCTAAATGTGGCTCTGCGATGCCTGCTGCTGGTTTCTCTGTTTTCACACAAGATTCAGCGGCTGGCCTTAAGTGCGCATGCGCTCTCACACGTAGCCTGAATCCGAATCTAAAATCCGAAGCGTTGCCAGATATACGATAATTACGTATAAATGGCAACCCTGACCTGATAATTATCAGGCGATTGCGTTGCGCACACACAATGAGTACACAAAGAATTACGGTAGTCACGTTTGCAAGACAGAGCATCCTCAATTAGCACTAATACAAAAAGATTTAAAGCGACAGTACGCTAGTTTGCCATTTTCTATCTGGCAACCCTTAACCAAAACCTGAATTTCGTGATTAACATAATGCGCTACATTAAAATTATTATTTAAAAAGTTATCTCACATTTGTTTCATGAAGAATCATGATCATTTTAGATAATAAAACAAAACAAAAATATCTGACTTTTTCAGACATTCATGGCCGAAATATATTTTTGATTTACAGAGGTTTATAGTAACTAAGTACATTTATTTTGTAACAGTACGTAAGTAGTTTGTTTTTGAGGATTTGTAAATTTACTAATTGTTTTTTTAAATAGCTGTTTTTATTTTTATTTTGTTACATTTTAAAGCTAAAAAGGATACTGTTACTTCTTTACTTTAGTTACTCGTTACAATCAGAATCAGAATCAGAATCAGAATACTTTAATGATCCCCGGGGGGAAAAGTTACAAAATTAAATATGTTCAAACTCATCATGAAAGAACATGTTTATGAAGTGTTGAATTTACTCAACAAATGTCAACTGGCTCCACTAAGCCTATTGAGTAAATTGAGCAAATAATATACATATATTGTATTACATATAAATTATATTATACATATATTGCTCAATTTACTCAAAATGTAGTGGAACCAGTTTATGGTTCAGTAAATTCAACAGTTTATTTCCTAATGTGTGTAAAAGTACTTTTACTTTCCCGGTTCTTACTTGAGTAGTTTTCTCACCAGTGAAATGTATTTTTACCAAAGTCATTTTCTGTTCATGTAATTTTACTTTTACTTAGTTATTTTTTCAAGTACTTTATAGATTTCTGTTGGTTTATCCAGACGACTAGACATCTTTTTGGAGAGTACATTGAGCTCAGGATTCCAGATTTCTACTGATGTGATCACAATTTAATGTCAAGTTCGAGGATCACTTTGTTGGTGCTAAAACATCACGTCCAAGTGTTATTTAGTTGTTTTTTTTATTATTATTTTATTTTAAGTATTTTCATAGATTAATTTAACTGAATAAATCAATTTGTATTTCTGTGACAGGTGAATAACAGGTTGCTTTGAATGACCCTTTTATGTGGCTCCAGGTTTCACAAAAAATAAAAATAAAAGAGGCACACACTTAGTGTTTTTATGGTCGCAAATAGAGGTGGTGCATTCAAAATAAGTTCAAAGTCGTCGGAAATGTTAATTAATAACGTTAACTTTTACTAAAAATACCAATAAGAAGAATATTCTGAAAAATAATTAATAAATGACAAGTACAGATAGTAATACCTCTATTTAAACTCCTAATATGTATACACAAACACACAATTCACCTGAGAAATCACAGTTAAAAGCGTGGTTAATGAAAAATACGAGCTGGTGATGAGGCCTGGAATGCAGCGCCAGGACGGAAGTTATTCGGCGCCATATTTAATACTTCAGATGCTAAGTGTTGTTAGCTGTTTCCTGAGAAAAAACTTTAAACCAGTCGCGGATATACAGCAAGCCCTACCAAAATAATTTAAAATGAATGTAGTAGACCACGTTCGGGATATGGCTGCAGCCGGTCTGCACTCTAATGTTCGCATATTGAGCAGTTTGTTGCTGACGATGAGTAATAACAATCCGTAAGTAATAAGGGCTCCGTCTATTTCCTGATGATTGCCTTACACACTTGTGTTATTTATTTATATTTTCCTCCGTGGTTGTCATATCTTGTAGTTAACCACCACGGCTTTAACAGCTAAGATTGATGACTGTAAAATCGGCACTGGTAAATGATTGTATATTTGATCATACAGAGAGCGTTGTTCTCCAAGACATAGACACAGCCATGTGTTGACTCCTGGACATAACGGTATCAGCAGGAGTAATATAGTAAAGGATAACTTGTCATCATGTATAAATTATTCACATTTTACCCTTTTAGTCTTAGTGTTGTAGGGTTGATTATTTTATAAATCTATGACAGCTAACTTAACCGATGCTTCTCTGGTTATTAAATGCGCTGTTCTATTGTTTTTATTGTTTTGGTCGAATACATTCATTTTTTAAAAGATTTAGATTTTTCTTTAATGTTTATTAAACTTGTCACTGTTCCCTCTTCTTAATCTTTCGTGTTTAAACAGACTAGTTTCTTTTTAGTGTGATTTTTCTTTTGATTTATCTGAATTTTATGTTTTGTTGCAGGGAGCTGTTCTCGCCAGCCCAGAAGTATCAGCTGTTGGTTTACCATGCTGATGCCATTTTTCACGATAAGGAATACCGTAACGCTGCCTGCAAATACAGTATGGCACTTCAGCAGAAGAAGGTGCTCAACAAAACATCTAAAGTCCGTACTTCAGCTGGTGGAGCTTCATCCAACTTACAGGCACAGGTGTGTACATCCGTACAGTATATGAGCTTCAAGATTGTTGTACACTTGTGTGTTTTATTTTATTTTTTGGACATTTGTCAAACTTTTTACATTACAATGAATATTTTGTAGTTGTATTTCAAATATTGGTGTATTTTTTATCTGGTTACGAACATGTATTAGGGTAAAAGAACACACGTAATTTTCATTTTTTCTTTCACATTCATCAAATATCTTCCTCTTGTTCTGGAGTTTGGAGTGGGGCAGCAGCTTGAGCATGAAGACCCAGACATCTCTCTCCTCAGCCACTTCTCTCAGCTCTTCTGAGAGGACAAGAGACATAGACTCTCCAGCTTGTCCTGGTCTTCCTCATTGTCTCCTTCCAGCCAAACATGCCTCCTTAATAAGGCGTCCATGCAGCATCCTTACCAGATGCCAGAATCACTGTTGTTTGGCACGTAGGCACAAACAACAGTCAGATCCTGTCCCCACCACTCAAAGCCGTAGGGAAGCTCTCATCTACTGGGGAAAACTCCAAGACACATGCAGCATGCTGCTGGGTGGTTGTAGGTAGATCCACACTGTCTCAGCCCCTCTCATGTCTGGTTCCAGAGCCTATCCTGTGTGTAGAGGTGAGCCTGGCTCTGTACCTCTCATCCTCACACACAAGCTCAAGCTCCTTCCCACCAGTGGTTTCCATGTCCCAAGAGCCGGGGTCAGAGCTCCAAGGCCCGTGCATTTGGCTATCATGTCACCATGCACCTGACCTGTACGTCCCCTCCTGCAGGTGGTGGGCTCACAGGAACACACACTCATGTTACTCATTCAGGCTGAGCCCAGCTGGGCCCCATGTGTAGAAAGACCCATCACCAGGCAGTCGCTAACAAGCCCCTCCCCTTCCCCAAGCCTGGCTGCAGGGTGGGGCCCCTGTACCCCACATCCAGGGTTAAAGACTCCATATTCTTCTTTGTTCATACAGATACTTCTAAATAATCTGATTTATGTATTTTTGTTTTTCAGAGTTTGCCGTCAGAAATTGAGGTAAAATACAAAATAGCAGAATGCTACACTATTCTGAAACTGGATAAAGATGCCATCGCTGTGCTGGATGGCATTCCTTCTAGACAAAGAACTCCAAAGGTAATAATATCAGCTATTATACTCATTGTTTTTATTGTGGTTTTCTTTTTATGCAGACCATTCAGAGTACACTACAGGACATAAACTGGGACTGAAAACTATATAACCTAAACATAGATTCATATCTATATTTTAGGGTGTTCTAAGTTAAGTAGTAAATTAGAGTTTTTATGATTTAAATCTGTCAGTGACTCTATGATGAAATTCATAATCTGTACAAATGAATGAGGGTCTTCTGGGTTCATCTGAGGGGAAATCCTGATGGTGTTCTTTCTGACCTCAGATCAACATGATGTTAGCTAACCTGTACAGGAAAGCTGGCCAGGAGCGCTCTGCTGTGACGAGCTACAAGGAGGTGCTCAGACAGTGTCCCCTTGCCTTGGATGCAATTATCGGTAAGTTTCAGGTCCTGTTATCGACCAATCAGTGTTTGATCTAAACACCACATTACATATATCTAAATCACAAAAAACACAGATGACACAGCAGTGCCTCATATGGTTTACACAAAGTGATCATGTCCACCAGCTTGTACCAAAGTTATATTATTCAAAGTGTTTAGGAGCAGTCTGTATCTTACCTGCAGTAGATGGCAGTCAGAGCTCTAGGTTTTAAGAAATAAAGTCGTACAATTTATTGAATTTGTGTTTGGTTGCCTTCAGGCCTGATTCAAGAGATCTCTCAGTGGGATTTGCCTGGTTAAATAAAAGTAAATAAAGATGCAAACTTATTGCCATATCAATCTCAATGAGAGCAAAATCAATCTCTCAAAGGACTGCAACAATCCATAGGCCATTATATTTAGATTAAAAACCGTGTCATGTTCTGCATGCTGACAATTTATTTGGTCAATGTGAGCAGTGCAATAATTCATGTTGATGTGAGGACTATGATTATAATAATAATTCCTGTTCATCTGGTCTTTTGGCACAAAGTTTTTTTTGTTTTGTAATTTTCTGCAGAGATGCTGCGAACATCTCTTTTGTTTCTTAATGATTTGCTGTTTTAGTGAGAAGAGAGAAAACTAATTGGTTAGGGGATCCTGATTACATTAGTGCAGCACTCACTGATTCATTAGTTTTGGATTTTACAGTTGACCAGAATGACTGAATTTATTGTAAATATTTGGTGAAAGACACGATGACCTCAGCGTGTAACTCTTAAATTCAGGTTTGAGTATGTTGCCTAATAAATTAGCTTGAAATAGTTTTCTTTTACCTGTTCCTGTCAAATTTAAAAGTGGTATTGCACACACCTCCTCTCCCCCAGGCCTTCTGTCTCTGTCAGTTAAAGGAGCTGAAGTGGCATCTATGACCATGGATGTGATCCAGAGCATTCCCAACTTGGACTGGCTCTCTGTTTGGATCAAAGCGTATGCCTTCATCCACGCAGGAGACAATCAGAGAGCTATCAACACAATCTGGTGAGCAGAGATCGAATGCTTCAGACGAAGAGACTTTTGGTTCTGGTTAATAATAAAACCGTTCTGCTCCAGCTCTCTGGAAAAGAAGTCTCTTTTGCGGGACAACGTGGACCTCCTGGTGAGCCTGGCAGATGTTTATTTCAGGGCGGGGGACACCAAAAATGCCATTCTCAAGTTTGAACAAGCGCAGATGTTGGACCCATATCTCATTAGAGGTGAGTCACACAGAGAGAAGGTTTTATTAGATCCATGGTTATTGTTGATGCAGTTTATGCTTAAATATTTAAATATATCTTTCACCTTTTGACCAGTTTATATTTTCATGATTTGACAGCTGTTAGTGCTGTAAAACTTTAAAAACACCAGTTTTTTAAAATCACCTGCAGGAATGGATGTTTATGGCTACCTAATGGCCCGTGAGGGACACCTGGAGGATGTTGAAGTCCTAGGAGGACGATTATTTAATATATCAGACCAACATGCAGAACCCTGGGTGATCTCTGGGTGAGTCTCTGAATGAGAGCCTAAGCTCTTTGCTTAAACTTAAAGTGAAAACCAGCAGGATAAATAAGTTATACTTTTAAGTTGCTGAAGTCCTTCTTTCTGTATGTTTTCTTCAGTTGTCACAGCTTTTACAGCAAGCGTTACTCCAGGGCCCTCTACCTGGGGGCCAAGGCCATCCAGCTGAACAGCAACAGCGTTCAGGCCCTCCTCCTGAAGGGGGCAGCACTGAGAAACATGGGTCGAGTTCAGGAGGCCATCATTCATTTCAGAGAGGCCATGCGTTTGGCCCCCTGCCGACTCGACTGCTACGAAGGTATGTTAGATTATTTAAGCATTTTGCTGATTCAGCTGTTTAAAGAGTGAAGTGGTTTTGGTCTGCTTGCGTTAACCTCAGCGTGCGTACCTTCAGGTCTGATCGACTGTTACCTGGCATCCAATGGGATCCGAGAAGCTATGGGCATGGCAAATAACATCTATAAGACCCTGGGGGCCAATGCTCAGACTCTGACCATCCTGGCCACTGTGTGCCTGGAAGACCCGGTGACTCAGGAGAAGGCCAAGACCCTGCTGGACAAAGCGCTCGCACAGAGACCTGACTACACCAAGGCTGTGGTCAAAAAGGCTGAGCTGCTCAGTACGTACAACTAATTCATTTCATTTCAACGGTTTACTTTGAACACGAGAAACAACATACAGAACATATTAAAGGACAAGAAAGGAAAAATCAACATGAAAATTGAGAAAATCCTCAGAAATGCGCTCTATTTTTGATGATTTTATTTAAAGTTTAAAGCTTCAACCCTGTTCTGGACTTATATAAACCCACCCGTTCTCCATGCTTATTATCCCTTATTAATGGTAACCTTATTTAATTCTAAAAACAATATTTCTTATTAGAATAAACACATCATGTAAAATGTATCACAATGTTCTGTTTGTAAAAACTCAACTTTTCATCCACAAATCAGAACGAAGCAGCTCCAGCTATGATTAACTAACGAGCACGAAGCAACAATCAAATCAGACACTGACCTAAATTCATCTCTTTATATTTCATGGTTATCATTTGTTATATTTCTATTAGAACTGCTTTATGTTTGAACATTGTTACAACTCCTCACACAGAAACACTCTTTCTACACTAAAACTCCTTGAATTATAACTTCTCTTTAGGCCCTGTCACACTAACGTTTTCGACAACTTACAAATTTTTTTATGTCTAAATTACTAATAAAAGTTATATGTTTGATCAATTTGTTAGCATTACAGTGTGTACACGCCTAAAAGAGGCTTCCATTAGATTTTTTTTAATTCCATCTTCAACGTAAATGTCTTTAAAATTTTCATAAGTTGGCGTAAGCCGTCTACAATGCTATAGTGTGACAGGGTCTTTACACATAACAGTATTTTCTGTTGGGGGATTAGTTTTTGCTCTGAACAGAATGTGTGCTGTTAGTTTGCAAATATCCATAATTCAAGCTGTGAGTATTAAATGTGTGCGATCCTATAGTCAGCATTATAAATAATTCAAACTGCTGTTTTAAAGAGTAAAAAGAGCTTTAATGTACTTCCTTCATTATTGCCCCAGATCTCAACACAGAGGCTTAAATAATGTAAAACCAGTGAGCAGTAGAGAGTACAGAGTGATGTACATGCTTTGCTTTAACACTGCAATACTTCTGCATAATAAATGTATTTAATTTGTTCTTTTTAACAAAGTTTTTAATCTATTGCACTCAAATAATCAGTATCAACCCCATTTATTTGAATCTTAGTATTTATTTTATATATATTTTTTAGTTTTTTAATTCAAAGTTCATTAAATCAAACCTTTTAGTATTAATGTCAGTAGTCAATTCTTCTAAAAATGCTGCAACTCATCCCCTTTTAAAAATATATTCGTATCATCCGCAAAAATAACCAGTTTAATACGTTAAGATGATTTATAGATCGATTTATCCTTGATAGAAACCCTTTTGGGCTCAAAACACATGCAACACATCGTCCTGGTGCCAGTTTCTTCTATTGGATCAAATGCCTTTTTTCAAGTCTATAAATAAACCAACCACTTTTTTTAATCCACTATAGGGTTGGGCAAAATTGTATTGTGTGCAATTAATCGTCAGAAGAACTTTAATCGGTTATATTTTGACACTTGACAATTAATACGATTAATGCAGATTTTTACGGAGAGCAAATCTCTCCCACTAGAGTAATTTAAATTGGTCATGTGACTAGGATATGAGGGCGTCCAGAGGATTAATCATCATCAGCTACATACCACAATCTTTTAAACTTACTTAAAGAGTAAAGAAGTCGACATGTGACCCATCATATCAAAATGAGGATTAAGTCAAATTTGGTCAAAATGACCTCATTACATGTTCAGATTCCTGCTTTAAATGCTCTATTTTGATACCTGGATCATTCTGATATTATAAATAAATCCATATATATGACTTAATTTGTCTTGTTGGTTACAATAATACATAAATATTTGGTCTGAATCCTAATTTTGTGCAATTTTAATGAGGAATTTTTGATGTGTCCTTATAAAGAGGAAACCTCAAATTATATTTGAATATTGAGATTTCCCAGCTGAAAAGAAACCATATTTCTAGCTCACATGGAAAATCTCAAAATTTTAAGGTGTTTTTCCATAAAATCAGGTTTTTTGTTGCTACTGCTCAAAAAATGCTTGAAAATTTTTTATGATTATATTTCAGACAGTTCATTTAAATGATACATTGATAAAATGTAATTTTTGCTAACATTTTAATCAAAACACAATCACATAATCATGTGATGGGTCACATATAATAACAGTTGACTGATTTGGTGTTAAAATGCTTTGCAAACAGGTCGTGAACAGAAACATGAAGAGGGGATCGCTCTCCTGCGGAACGCTCTGGCCAATCAAAGTGACTGCGTCCTGCACAGAATGCTGGGGGATTTCCTGGTGGCCGTCAATGATTACCAAGAGGCCATGGATCAGTACAGTATCGCACTGAGGTGAACAGAGATTGATCTATGAGTTAATTCTAATGAGGTGCAGATACTAAAGCTTCAACCTGTCTTCAGCCTGGATCCTAATGACCAGAAGTCCTTAGAAGGGATGCAGAAGATGGAGAAGGAGGAGAGCCCCACCGACGCCACGGTGGAGCTGGACGGGGACGACATGGAGGGCAGCGGAGAAGACGGAGACCTGGAAGGGAGCGACAGCGAGGCGGCTCAGTGGGCCGATCAGGAACAGTGGTTCGGTATGCAGTGACCCAGATCCACTGCGGACCTCTCATGTAACACATGAGGCCTGCAGTCAGCGAGAAGGGGGGCACGGCCCTTTTTACTTCCTGAATGAGCTCCTTGAATCCCACCATGTGGGATTCAAGGAGCTCATTCAGGAAGTAAAAAGCAGTGCAGCTATGAACTGTAACCTGTAAAGACTTCATTTAATGCATTTTTCATCAATCTGCCAAGTTAATTCCTTCACTTTGTGGCTTTCAGGCAGTGCAATATAAGCTCACATTCAATTATCTGTTCTGCCATCAGATGGTTTTGGTCAACATTAAGGCAGGTTAGCAGTTAAAATTTGCTCCTCGTCAGCTGTGGTGAAATTATAACCAGGCCGAATCTAAAAACGTCCGTTGTTGAAGTGTTAAAGGAATAATTTTAGGTAGGGGTTGACCTGATGTCAGTGCCACAATAAGACTTGTGAACATGGTCAGACTTCCTGTTTGACGCACTGGAAGTCTCATTATTCAGTATTTTTGCTGCTGATATAGTATTTGTCATGTAAAAAACATGTTTTCTGTGTTCATGGACCCTAAAAAAAATAACTCCAGTTGTAAAGTTTACTTAAAATGTTTATATTTTTTTGTACATATTTTAGTGAATGAATAATAAACCTGTGATGGATTTTCACATACATTTAGCTGTGCAGTTTGTCTTTTTATTTAGGAATGTGGGACAGAAGTAAAAAAAAAAAATTTGGATTGAAACTTGGTTTCTTCATACATTTCAAATAATTGTTTTTCTTGTTTTGTTGAAGCCTTAAAAATATATGTTTAATGAAAATGAATACAATAAAGACCTCTTGTATCTGAGTTCTCTAGATGTACATCACAAAGATAGTGGCTGATTTGATACATTGCACATAATTCTTTTAATAAAGTGAAATGTTTCCTTTTATAATCAAAAAAAAAAAATGTAGCAGTTTTCATCAACTCTTGAAAATGTTTAATAATTGCGAGATGACTCTCAGCTACTAGTACCAAATCAAATTTAAGCTAAATACAGTGGCTTGCAAAAGTATTCATACCCCTTCAACCTTTCCACATTTTGACACATTACAACCACAAACATATTATCTAAACATATATTTCATTGGAATTTACTGTCAAAGAACAAAAAGTGGTATACTTGTGAAGTGGAAAAACTTCTACATGACTCAACATCTTTACAAATGAAGTGAAAAGTGCAGTGTGCAAAAGTATTAAGCCCCCCTGAGACAATGCTTTGTTACCAACTATTGTTACAATTACAGCTTCAAGTCTTTTTTAAGGTGTCTCCAACATCTAGTGACTGACAATTTTTACCCATTTTTCTTTGCTAAACAGCTCAAGCTCAGTCAGATTAGATGGAAAAGCAGTTTTCAGAGCTTTACACTCGATTTTGTTTAGGTCTGGACTAGTGTTGTAGTACTTGAGACCAGTCTTGGTCTTAAGACTGGTCT
>JAUBOC010000001.1:4045394-4062383 GCA_032275365.1 Anablepsoides cearensis
CCTTTCATTTCATTTTATTTGAGTTTTTTGAGATACATATATGGATTTTTTTTCTTGTTTTTCTTTTGTGTTTTTCCTTGTACAAAGAATTGTTGTTTTTAATGAAATGAATAAACTTAAACTTAAACAATTACTGAGAGGCACAGTTCAGCGCTGGTTTCAAAACTACTCCTTTATCTTTTAGAATAGCAGGTCAAGATTTAGGTCTGCAGAGAATGAAATGTTATGAGTAGATTTATTTAGAGGCTAGGTTTGGCCCTCGCTCTCATAACGTCTTTTTCATGATGAGACTTTCTGTTCATTTCTGCTGCAATTGCTAAACAAACCTGTCAACATTAGCAGCAAAAACTGGTCAACCCATTGTGTATCTGTAGGCCCTGTCAGACTTATGCCAAATTATGAACTTTTTAAAGACAACTACGTTAAAGACAGGAAGCTTCTTTTCAGTGTGTACATAATTTAATTGCTATAAATTCAATCTAATTGTTAGCTTTACAATATGCATAGGTCTAAAAGAGGCTTCCAGTAGATTTTTTTTAATTCCACCTTCATCTTAAACATCTGTAGTGTTGGACCAACTCTTCATAAGTTGGTATAAGTTGTCTAAATGTTATAGTGTGACAGGACCTTAAAGAAGCCAGTGATCCAGTTCACATTAGAGGATACATTAACATCCTGTCTTGGAAAAGACTTCAATAGAAAAGAACCAAAGGCATTGTAGTTGAACTTGGGGTCTAATGGGGAAAATAAAAATACATATGCTTTGTTATTTGTTTATGGTACTTTAATCCCTAAGGAAAAGATAACTACCAGGGAATTATATGTAATTTCATAAATAAAGTCTAATCAAAACCTCTTTTTCATAAAGAAGATGTGATATTTTGACACTTTGAAAACACAATAATGAAAAGAAACATTTTTTTTGGTAAAGTTTGTGTGAAATTAATTCAGAAGTTTTTTATTTAAACAGGATGCCTTTTCATGTGTTAAAATAAATTGCTAACAGAAAGAAAATCAACATATCACATCAATGACTCATCAAACCTGATATAAACAGCTCTCCTTACTTCAGATTGCAACACAGGTTTAAGATGTTTAAGAGTTTTCTACAACGTCAGTTCCCTCAGTGAAAGTGAGTTTATTAATATTATTATTTGTCTCTGATTCCTGGAAAAGGTGTTGATGAAAATTAAGAAATTCATATTAAAATGAACCTTTCAGCTGCCTTTGTTTTCATACAATTTATAAAAAGTATTAAAAACATTACTTTGGTGTGATTTCAAGCAGGCATAGTTTCATTTAACTACTTAAACATTTAATATTAAATACATAATGTGAAGAGAAGTGTTGATAAACTAAAAGTAATCTGAAGCTCAAACCTGATTCTTCTGTTCTTTCTTCTGGTGAGCGAGGGACTCCTCCTTCTCCTTCTCCACTCGCAGCTGTCTGGCCTGCTCCAACATCCGCGGATGGTTGGACACAGACTCCACCTAGAGGATCGACACCTAACATGATGTGATGTCCTCTGACAGCCTGGCAGGAAGAACCAGGCACCTCTGACAGGGTCAGATGTCAGCTTTAGACGGGGGGGCCATAATTAAGTGTCTTTAAATCAACACCTTATTAAGTGGCAGACCCCCGAAGACATTCTTACAACCTGTTAGATGCCTGCTGGGCCTCACAGTGTAACTGATACATGTCTGTGTTCATTCCAAAGCTAAACCTAAAGCCTGCAGATCCTCAGCCTTACCCTCTTCTTCAACCTCTCAACACGTTTGATCAGCTGGTCTTTTTCATCCTCCATGGCGCTGATGTCCTGGTTTTAGAAAAAAAAGGCACTTCTTTTCACTAACATATTTTTTTTAAAGAAAAAACAAGTTAAGCTTTAAGTTATGAGTTATTTTTTACCCTTCTGATTTCTGCAGTGGAGAAGCCTGACGTCCTCAGATGTTCACACTCCTTATGGTAGGTCTTAAACCCTTCCACCAGCTCTTCATACTGTAAAACACAAAGGTTACTTTAAGAAAATGCAGAAAATGTGAGTGATTTGTTGGTTAAATGTAGGAACAAACCTGGTGAAAGGTGTCATTTGTGACGTCGTCCTGCAAGAACTCAGCAGGTACCTCAATCTTCATCAGAAAACGGGCCAGGTAGGCCCTCTTCTTCAGCTCTGGGACCCTCTGCAGCAGCCAGTGGAGGATCGGGTGAACCACAGGCTTGCTGCCAGTCACCAGACCCTGTCTAAAGCTGCTCCTGTAAAGAGCAGCAAAACGGAAAGCTCATGGGTAATTTTATATAAGCATCTGAATAAAAAACAAAATAACACTGTTTGGGGATATTGTATGTCATGGAAATGTAGGTTTTAAGGTCCATGTGAGTAAAAAGTAAATACATTTTTGTAACTGCACTGAAGGAATTCTGAGCAAAACAGCATTAATGTAAAATGTTCAAATCACACATAAAAATATCTATTAACAACAGAAGTGTTTAAAGTTTATACTTTAAACACTGATTGTATTGTTCCCTTTTTGATGTTATTATCTCTAGTTTGGTCTCCTTTTTTGTTCCAAGTGTGGTCTTTTTATCCATTATCCCTTATTACTTTCTTAGAATCCTTTAAGTGATTATTATTTTGTTTTGTTTTTATGTCTATATGGCATTCACTGTGGTCGGCAAAGTAAGAATTTCAATACTCAGGGAAACGTGTTTCATCTGCGTCTATGACAATAAACACTTTGAATCTTGAAGGGCAGAAAGGCTGACAGATCAATGACAAAGACAGGCAGCTGTAGAATAAATCTTACATTAGACAAGTAAAGGCTTAGAAATTATTTTAAACTCTAAGTCAATAAACATTTATTTGATGACAGTTTGATATTTAAAAATGTAAAAAGTGGTAACTAAAAATGAGGAAAATTAAATTAAAAATATTTTTAAAATCATATGAAAACACGTGCGCTTTCATATTTTAATAGATCAACCAATGATTCTGGTAATTATGTAAATGTTTAGCAGAGGAGACAAAAATAATAAAAAAATATGAATTTCAACGTTTAAATGCTAAATATTTTAGGCTAAGGCATAAAAAATATTTAAAGACAACAGATGAAGTGGATCACTCATTAAACTGGTCTTTTTGATTAGGTGATTGAGTGAAACACTTACACATCAGACTGATTTCCAGGTTTGTATTTGAGTATCCCCAGCAGAGAGCTTATTCTCTTCACTGTTTGTTCAGGCATCTCTTCCCGGATGTCTATGGCTTGCTAAAAATGATAATACAAGAGAAAATGAACACGATAAAAAAGAGGCCATCGGCGTTAAACAAATGCCCTAAAAATCACGAACTCATAAGCATCGTGTGGTTCACCTTTGGGTCTATCTCAGTCAGGACATCGTTTAAAACCTGCAGGAGCTGCACGGGCTCCAGCGAGTCAAACGTGATGAGGTTGAAACTCTTCTTGAATGGCTCTTTGTTAAGTTGTTCAACGATGAACTTCAGCTGCTCGCTCATGTTGGGAGTTCAGAGACGGCTATATGATGAGTAACTCGGCGATGATAAGCTAGGTTGTTAGCCAGCAATGCTAAATGCTAAAGTAAAAGGTTCTTATTTGTCGTCGATAAAGTTAGCCTAGCTTCCACTCCTGTAAAACTCTTAAGGCTTTTTAGAAATGACTCACTAAGCACAATAAATTAATCCATTTAAAAAGCAGGTTTATAGTTTTTAAAAATCATTTCGCATCCTAAAGTTATTAGGGGGGAAAGGATTGTTGTCATTAGCTCCCTAGAAACCGTTAGGCGTCCCCGGATTGGTTGTCAACAGGAAGTAGCTTCTGTGGTGAGTTCAAAGAAACTAGGATTTCTAAAAACCCCTGAGCCAGACAGGCAAGTAAATGATCACGTTTTGATTAAAATGTGCCTGTTTTTATTTAATACCAGAGTGGTAAAGTAACTAAGTACAAATACTTTGTTACTGTACTTAAGTAGAATTTTTGGGTATCTGTACTTTACTTGAGTAATTTTTCAGCCTACTTTTTACTTCTACTTATTACATTTTCACACAATTATCTGTAATTTCTACTCCTTACATTTTTAAAAAAAGCAATAGGTAAAAAGTCGTTACTTTTATTTCATTTTTGTTTGTTTTCATTCCAGCTTGTTATTGTAAAAAATAAATACTAGCCATATAAATTGTGCCTCCTAGATAGAGCGAATTTAATTGTGATTGAATGAGAAGTATAAATATATAAAACTCTGATACTGTATCAAATCATGTCACACTCCAGCAGGACATAATCATTAAAGTAAAAGTACTGTACTAAAGAAGTATTTGTATTTCATGAATTATATTATTACATTTGGCTGCAGCTCTCACATAGATTTTCATTTTGGAGAAAAGGTTTGTGCAGTCTTGATATATGTATATAAACTGAAACAGCTGGACTAATGCATCCTAAATTTAACATAAAGTAATTATTTCTATATGTTTTGGGGAGGTCACCTCCGAATAAATGTCATTACAGAAAATCTAACTGCTCATTTTAAATCAATACTTTTATTTTTAATACTTAAGTACGAAAATATCAAATACTTTAAGACTCTTACTGAAGTAATATTCCTAAAGGAGACTTAACTTTTACCAAAGTCATTTTTGGTAAGATTGTACTCAAGTACTGTATACAACCCCGTTTAATACCAACCACAATGAACAGTTTTACCCTGTTATTGCATGTAGTTAAACTAAGTTTTCGTACAGAAGTAAAAACATAATTTACTAAAAAATATTATTTTTAAGATTGGAGAGTTCAAAGTCAGCTTAGTATTGCTTTTGGCTAAAAAAAAAAAAATCGATTATCTTGAATTTTAAAGGAAGTCGACTGATTTTTTTAATTGCACAATCATTTAAAATAAAACACATTCAAGGTTGCAGTAACATCTTGAATTTTTTTAGTGAACAGCAACGCACTAGTTCAAAAGTGAAGTAGTCATTTTTCAGACTGTACCTGAACGCAGCACTTAATTTACGATGCAAGTGGTGTCTTGCCACTTCCAGTTTGTTGAAGTAATCTCATTCTAAACAGTTTTATAATTACTAATGTTTCATATGAAATAAAGCCAACACCCGGTAACATTACACGTCAACATAACTAATTTATAATTACGTGTGTATATAAAAAAAGCAAGTATAAAGAACCAAAACAATGGGATTGACCGGAAGTAGCTATGACTCTCTTTATGGGCGTGTTGCCCGAGTTGACGCATGCGCATTTATTACTGTGAACAAAAAGGTAAATTGAACCGTAAGGTGGCGATGTGTGCACGAGGCAGCAGCACAAACAGATGAACTTTGCTTTGATTATCCTGAGTTTTCACAAGACAACTGAAAGGGCTGTGCGGCAAACGTTTGGAGCTGGGTTAGAGAGGAAAAGATTATAGTTTGACCCTCAAAAAGATAAAAGTCGAGGCTTAGTTTGAGCAACTTACGAAACGGGGTTGTGTTTAAAAAGTCGGGACGTCGTTTTTTTTTTCTTTTTTCATTTTTTTGGGGTTTACCACCTGACCTGAACTGTGATATTTTAAGGAGGACAACCACCGCACCTTTTATTTTTTATAACGCAGAAGGTAACCTTTTTATTATGTGATGTGATACGTCATTATGTTTGGTAATATGACATATTTTAGGTGAATGTCGACTTGCCATTTTCAGCTTTAACTGTAAACAAGTTTATATGAGAAAGTACATTATGTGTAATAATTTATTTTTCTGCATTTAAAGCGTAAATCGGGGTCGCATCTATATAGCTCCTCCTGCTGCGACTGACAGAAAGCCCAAACAGCAGAAAACTGCGCTCCAGTTTGACACCAAACACAGACAGAGCGGGTCTCAAGAGGATAGACGACCAACAAACAGCACCGAAAGCAAGGATGAGCTCGCATTTCTTGGGTTTCCCTTAAAGCGGTTTAATTGGACCTAACATGATCCTCTGTGAGTAAAAACATATGAAGTTATGTGCTGTTGCACTATGGAAGCTGTGAGTTAGAAACTTCTTAGTTCAGTATGTTTACTTTGTTAGCTGATTGAGGTGTGTACATCTGTTAACCATGGTGGAACCGTTGGGGTTCTTGGATGCATGGAGAGCCCAGTTTCCTGAGTCGGATCCTCCTGAAATGGAGCTGAACTCGTTGGGGGACATTGAACAGGAGCTGGATAAATGCAAGTCATCCATCAGGCACTTGGAGAAGGAGGTGAACAAGGAGCGCTTTCGAATGATCTACTTGCAGACTCTGCTCGCAAAGGAGAGGAAATCTTACGATGGTCAGCGATGGGGGTTCAAAAACCAGACAAACGACCAAGAACTGCCCAGTGCCTCAGAAAAACCGAGGTCCTACACCCACGAGGCACCGACAGAAGATATGGGGTCCGTAAAGTCGCCCAGGAGTAACAGGTATCCCGACGACGAGGTGGATGGTTCGAAACAGAAAGGAGGGGTGTCCCCTGTCCACCAAGAACCCGAGTCCCCCGACTTCCCAGTGGGTCCAGGTTCTGTGGCAGCTCTGAGGTCCAACTTTGAGCGCATCAAGAGGGCCAACACCCACACGGCCAGCGACCGGGGGTTATCTGTGGTGGGCGGTCAGGAAAAACCCTGCTACGTAAACTTGGAGTACCACCACGAGCGAGGGCTGGTCAGAGTCAACGACAGGGAGGTCTCAGACAAGATCAGCACCCTGGGCTGCCAGGCCATGCAGATGGAGCGGAAGAGATCTCTGCACTCCCTGCCGGGGAACCTGTCCGCCGCCACGGGCGACATCGTCAAGGCCGTTCAGAGAGGCCGATCCACCGAGGGCAACTGCGGCTACAACGGGTCGCCCGATGACCCCGAGGTCAGCTCGCACTTCTCGAGAGACGGTGGGCTGAGGTCTAGCAGTGGGAAGTCTGACCGGCAGCCAGTGGAGTGTCAGCCGTACACCAGCGTGTACGTTGGAGGGATGATGGCGGACGGGGACGCTCGGGTCATCCACATAAGGGACCACAGCATAGAGGAGGACTCTCATCTCACCTGGCCCAGGCGCTCCTACTCTCCTGGGAGCTTCGATGACGTCGGCGAAGGCTACACCCCGGACTGCAGCTCCAACGAGAACCTGACGTCCAGCGAGGAGGACTTCTCCTCGGGCCAGTCCAGCCAGGTGTCCCCCAGCCCCACCGCCTACCCCATGTTCAGGGAGAAGAGCCGCTCGCCCTCCCAGCACTCCTTCGACAGCGGGAGCCCACCCACGCCGCTGTCGCAGAAGTGTCTGAAGCAGCAGGGCGTGACCTCCGTCACCGGGGTCCGCAAACGGGGCCAGCTGTGGCCCAGCGACGGGGACTCCACCACATCCAGCAGGACCTCTCACGATAACAGTGTTCAGGGAGATCTGGGTGAGTCACTGCAAAACACACTCTTTCTTTATGGAGATTAAAAAAGTTTGGTGTATAGATGAGGACAGTAAAAGAACATGAAAGGCCCACTCTAATCACCAGATGAAACACGTCTGTTTGCCTCTGCTCACTTTGATCCACAATGACTCACTGATGTGTAAAATACACCTGCAATCTTTTTAATGATGGCCTCATTTTTTTAGTCTGATGCACAAAATCCATCAAATCAGAGTCAGAATTATTTTGCGCTTAATATATCCTGACACACTTTGTTTGGGATAAAACTTGTGCCAGCAAGAACTGGATTTGAATTGCTCAGATTGAATCTGAATGTGCATAAGTTGAAATTGAATGCATTGGTTTGAAAATGAATTTCACTAAATTGAAACTGAATTTAATGGTTTGAAACTGAATTTAAAGTTTTCTATCTGAATTAATTTGCTTTGAAACTGTATTTTCCAGATTTCTGTGACACACAACCTGGTCCTTGAGAAAGCCAGCCAGAGTAATCAAACACAGATCCACAGATTTACGTTTCACTTTGGTGAAGTTTCCCTTCTGTATGTAACAGAGTTGATGCAATCCATTCAATCCATCCAATAAAATAACTTTGTCTGTTTTTGTCACTTTTACGGTGGATTCAATCAACTTTGTTACATACAGAAGGAAAACGTCACCAAAGTGAAACATAAATCTGTGAATCTGTGTTTGATTACTCTGGCTGGCTTTCTTAAGGACCAGGATGTGACACACAAATCTGAGTTATGGAACTGAATTTTTAATAAACCAAAATACAGTTTAAAAGCAAAATAATTCAGATACAAAACTTTAAATTCAGTTTCAAACCATTAAATTAAGTTTCAATTTAGTAAAATTAATTTTCAAATTATGCACAGATTCAATCTGAGCAATTCAAATTCAATTCCTGCTGACACAACATTTATCCCATACTTTGTTTGTGGCTCTCATTTAATTGAAGGGAAATGCTTTTATTCAAGGGACAGTGACCCACAAAGAATAAGGCCATTTAATAATAAAAAAAAAATCATCTGATTTTATTAATGAGAAATTTATTTTCTGTCCTTTCAGGCCTCATCCTTATTAAAAGGCTATTAATTCATTCCTTCGAGGCATGTTCATTTCCCATCAGGGATTTCAGGGAGATGAGCAGCGCTCCGTAAACACTGAACCCTAGCAGTGCTTTTGCTTGTCTCCAGCAGTATTTTCTTTAGCCATTGTAAACAGGCCCGTGCTCTCGTTATTTTTGCCCCCTTCTGCTCATTGCCCCCTGAGTGCTGCAGAACTATCAGGGGAGATGCTCCCTGCTGGGACGGCGGGCGCCCTCGGGGGCTTCCCATTCGCTCAACCTTGCCCACCCCGGGTGTTTTCGTGTCAACACACATTGGCGTTGTTGTCCTCAGAGCAGAGTAATTAACTTAAAAGGTTTTTTTCTAGCGTGATGAATTAAGAGAGGTGGGTTAACGCAGACATTTCAGTCAAAATAGAGGATCCACGGACCTAAAGTGTGTCACATGGCCTCCAATCAGAATGCCTGGCGTCCATGTTTCCTGTTGAGTGTAAACACAAGTGTTGTGTGTGTAAACACAATGTAGGACTTTCTCACTGAACCAGTATTGACATGTAACAATATAACAATGTTAAGTGGGATAAGTAGAGTGGTCTGGGTAAGTAGCTGAAGGCAAGGGCAGGTAGAAAGGCAGGGGGTTCCCCTGGTGGAGTGTTTTTCAAAACGAGCGACCCACCACTTATTGTCAGTAGCTGAAGATAATCGCTCTGTAAAGAAGGGCTTGAATAAAGTGGATTTTTGGAAGATGGAAGTGCCAAAGTGTCTGCTTTAATGCTAAAAAATAATCGTGTGCAAATTGGATTCAGCAAATAAAGTCATAATATTATGAGAATAAAGTCATTATATTACGAAAAAAAAGTCATAATATTCTAAAATTAGAGTTGTAATACTATACCCTTTACACAAAAAAAGCATGCATTACCACTGGATTAAAATGAGGAATGTTGAGCAACTTGTCAAGTTGTTCTTTAGTAAAAACATAACTAATCTTTTAGCACATGAGCATCAAATTATCAGTAGCAGGACTTGGAAATCTTGCAAACGACTATAAACTGAAGCGGTATTGTAATTAATGGATGCATTGACAGATTTAATCGTCACGTAGCCAATTTGGATGAAACCATTTTACACTAACAGTGACCCAAGTCATCATGGACTACTTTATAAACACATGGCTGTACACAGCAGGTGTGAGGAAAATAAGGAGGAAATGAGGAACAGAAAATGAACATGTCATGTAAGATTATGACTTTATTCACGTAAAATTATTACTTTAATCTCATAATATTACAACTTTAATCTCGTAACGATAATAAAAAATAATCTAGTTATGTGGCCCTAATACTTTGTCATAAAACTCTGAGTTTTTCTTTCATTTAGAAAGAAATAGGGGTGCACCGATTGCAGTTTTCTGGATGATCACCGATACTTAAAAAGCCCAATATTCAGATTCAGATATTTTAAAATAACTAACACTGTCAGGTGTTATAAGTTCACAATACACCTTCAATGTTCCAGACTTATTTTATCATCAAACATTGAACAATACCCTTGAAACAAGACAAACTTGTATTAACTGGACAGCTGCCCTCTCTCACAGCAGAGCTGATTTTCAGACCTCTGCGGAGGCAGATGAGATCAGATTTTATGTAAGCATCGCCTGATGGCAGATCTTCCAAAATTAAGAAAACTGGGGCCGATTTATTGGTGCACCCCTAAAATAAATACTTGTTTATTGGAAAGATTCAAACAAAACTAAGTTAAGTATGTTGAGAGTAATAATCATTGACTGTACATTTACAACTAAACAATTTGGAGTGAACTCATTCGATGGCTCCCACAGCTAACCAACCTAGCTTAAAGTGCCTGTGACATGATTATCCTTCAGATACAAAACGTCAAAGAAAACTTAGTTCTATTTAAGAAACTTGGCATACCACACATTATTTTACGCATTTGGACACATAACTGACCTATTTTCTTTTGAACTTGGCTCGGCAAAAGGGAAACAGGAAGTGACATCAAAGGGGAACTCCTTTTAAGAAAAAAAACTCACTGGTTTTTGTTTATTGAAACATGATTTTATTTCACTCTTTTTTTGTTTCTGTCTGATAGCGACTCAAAATAATGTAAAACATCAGATTCCTCTCCACGGTCTGGGCTGTTGAGTATTTTAGCTTAGCTCTGTTTTCATGCAGACGTTCCCCTTTGACATCACTTCCTGTTACTTCACATGCAAATATCTCAACAACTGCTCATCTCAGCAGCATGAAAATTATTTCGTAATATGTTCTCAGTGTTATCGTTCCGAAAATGCATTTGTATTATTAAAAAAATGTTGACGTCACAGGCACTTTAAAGAAAAATGGACATAACTCAGTAAATCCTACAGATATTGAGCTAACACTCGGTGTGGTAGTAGCTGAGAATTTCCTGCTGTTTTTGCGATGAAGAAAGAAATGCAGTGCTGAGAGCTCAGCTGCTTTCTCTGAGCAGTTTGCCTTGTGACCAGTCAACTGACCCTTAAAATCTGTGAAGTTTCCTCTTCCTTCAATATTCCCTGCTGCGTTTGACACACTCTGCTGAAGTCGCCCCGTCTCAAAGCCTGAGCTTTTGTTCAGAGGCAGATTTTTACTGACATAATGGTACAGCTGTCTCATGTGGACCTTGCTCTGTGGATTACCAGAAGTCTGGATTTATTTGACTGATGTTGTAACAACATTTTGGTGCGTGTCGCCGGATTAGGTAGTAAAAGTGCATTTTTTTTTTTTATTTTTTTTTTTAAGGGAGCATTGGAAACATTTTGTTTGGCTGCATTTATCACAAAGCTCAGTTAAAGCAAAGCAGCCTCGGCGTTGTAAAGAAGCTTTGTGCTCCAGCGAGCAACTGTGGGAAAGCTTCAGAGTAAACATGTCAGTTGCTAATTTAGGCTTTTTTATTCTGCGATTTGTCATGAAATCTGTGAGTGCTGATGTAGACCAAAGCGGCGTGGTCTACATGGTTGTGTTGTGTCTGGCCTGAAACGTGTGACTTACAATAACTACGTCCCATGACCGCCACAATCTGAAACAAAGAGTCTAAAACTGACACGTATCTGTGGATGTTTTTCTATAAGCAGAGGACTGAATGTTATCTAGGCCAATTGTCAGCCCTAACCGAACAGAGCTGCTGATTAGCTGTGGACCTTTTAAGGAGGCCAGGTCTCTAATGGGTTGTTTTTTTGCCATAATTAATTATCATCATGACAATGACATGCCTGTGGCTTTGCTTGTGTTCTGCTGTGGCTGGGGAGGGGGTCTGGGTGTGTAGACCGTCTCATGGTTAATGGATTACAGTGCGTAAAAGAAAAGGTCGGCCAAAAGGGAATGATAAATCTCTTATTAGATTAATCATAATCCCTTAGAAAAACCAGGAGATTGTCTGTTGGGAGGTGTTTAGCTGAGTCTGCCTCAGTCACGACGTGGCACAGTTTCTGCACATGAACAGGTCTGTGGGGCTGTTTAAGGTAGACTATAAAATAAAGCCATAAAAAGGTTATTCCCAACTATAAACGATGCAGTTTGAAGGAGTTTTCCAGTTATATTGATCTGCAGTTTTGAAATGTGGGTCCACATGTAGTGTAAACAAAGCACCTGGATAAATCTGATAAAATGATTGAGCAACCTCCTACAGTGGTCTGTGGAGGTTAACAAATATGATAGAATTGGACAACAATATAAGAGTAAATGAGTAAATTTAATGATAAATGTGGAAGAAAGAGAAATATGTGACCCATCATATCAAAATGAGGATTAAGTCAAATTTGGTCAAAATGACAGATTCCTGCTATAAAAGCTACATTTTGAAACCTGGAACATCCTGATAACATAAGTTTATCCAGAGATATGACCTTATTTGTCTTGTTGGTTACAATGATACATTAATATTTGGTCTGAATTTAGAGATTCAGATTCAGAGAGCTTCATTTGTCTTTGCACCGTTAAGCACAACGAAATACAGTTTGGAACAACCCATCCAAGAGAGAGACAAATACAAACAAACATGAGAGAACAGGTGCTGCAGCCATAAGAGGCGCTACCCTTACCCTTAAAAGAAAAACAAAATACCACGTAACAAAAAAACATCATATTATGTCAACAAAATGTGACACACTATGGTATTTGTAGAAAAACAAAACTCTGCAGAGCAAAAAAGAGCACATATATTAGCCAGAGAAGTGAATGTATCTGAAGCCATCTGAATCCTCATTTTGTGTAATTATGAGGAATTGTTTGTTATTATAAAGAGGAAATCTCTAATAGTTTTTGAATATTGAGATTTCTCAGCTGAAAAGAAACAAAATTTTGCCAGCTCACATGGAAAATCTCAAAAGTTTAAGACATTTTCCCACTAAATCAGGTTTTTAGTTGCTACTGCTCAAAAAAGTGTTTTCAAAGTTTTGTTACATGATGTATATTTCGGACAGTTCATGTAAATGATACATTGATAAAGCATTTATTCATTGTTTTGACAAAACGTTTTACTTAAAACACTAGATCTGCCTATTTTTCCACATCCCACGTTTAGACTTAATCCTCATTTCGATATGATGGGTCACATATGCGTAAGTCATTTGTCATTAATAACAAGATTAAACTCGATGCTAACTGTCCCTGATGTCCCCTGTTGCACGCGCAGAGTTAAAATGGCAAAAAGTAGCAAATTGTTGATCTCCTCATGATATTGCGAGATCGCCGACGATCCACAAACGCTCAGAGCATGTGTTGGCACATACTTTGATCTAGCTACCGCCATTTTTATGTGATGTAAGGCTCGGCTACGGTGGCAACCTTCTTGGATCACATGACCTTGCAAATGTCGATGGAGATCCATCAAGACAGGGCTTGACATTCAAACACATGCAGACTTTTAGACCATCAATTTTAACCTTCTCTTCATTAATTGTCAGACTATACCATCCTAAATGGTTCTCCCATGAACATCGCTATTGCTTGCCTATTTTCAGTCACTTCAGCTGCTTCCATAGTCAAACAAAAACACGTAGTAGCTGTTGTCTGGTTACAAATCTTCAGTTTAAGTTCACAATAACCATCAATATGAGAAAAATGCAATACAGATTTAATTAATGCTTACCCCCTCCCCCAGCTTTCATGATTAAACAATGAGTAGATCTATTAGGACGTGTCTGTCTGAAAGGTGACTGAAGCGTGTCTGAATATCTCTGCCTCAGACTACAGGTCGGCACCACTTGCTGCCTCAGCAGGAGTCACTCCAGTTCGTGTCTAGCTTCTTTGGTTGACTGCAGACTCGTGGATATTTGAGTTATATCTGTGTTGAGTTCCCCCATGATATCCCAGACAGACCTGTCATTGTACCTGGCCATCAACACCTGAGCTGAGGTGGTCCAGGAAACTGCAGAATCCAGCCTCTCCCTTTTCCTAAAGTAAATGTAGCAGAGGAAGTGCTGGGCTGTGCTTTAGGGCAGCCAAGTTTTACGCTTTGTGCGTGTGAAAGAGAGAGGGAAAGTAAGACACCTGTTCTCCTTCGTAGTGCACTGTGTAATGTGCTCAGAGGCTGGCAGGTCATTAGTACACCAGGCCAGGCCTCAGCTGCTCCCACACTCAAAGCCATGAATAGCCTTTGTGTTCCTGACGATCAAAAACCCAACAAAAGCTCTTGTTTAGAAACTACACAGGAGTGTTTGCTCTGGATTAGCCCCACTGTTCACTTATGAACATACATGTAGAAAGTCCTTAACGGGAGGAAAAAAAAGGTATGTTTAGGAGGCTCCCTTCAGCTCGTGCTCAGCCTCAGGCCTCCAGACCTGCAGGCTCAGCTCCTCTCCCTGGTCCCTCTCAAAGGGACCTCTGTGCTGCTGGCTGGCAGTCCCAGTGTTTATGGAATGTCTCAGCTGCTTGTGGGGTGGGGTGGGGAAGTGGCTAATGAAATGTTAAGTGTTGTTGTAGTTCACCTCTCCTACAGGAGGCTGACCGTGGAGATTTTTCTTTCCTTTTTTTTTCCACGTGACTGACCGTACGAGTGTGTTTTTGACAAAAACATTCCACCTCAAAAGAATTCAAGCTGTGGAGGCTGGAAGGCTCCTATTTTTAGTCAAATCGGTTTGTTGTTTTTTTTCTTTTTAAATCTCCTCTGGGTTCATTCTGATATTTTTCTCCACCCTTCACCACTTTGTATTTCAAGCTTTCTCTCACCACTAAGTCAGTGTGATCAGAGGTGAACTTCACCTCTTTATCACAGCCAGAGGAAGCAAAACAACTCAGTGTTTAACTTATTGATTCCTTGTTGGGGTTATTCTTTTGTTTTTTTCAGACTTGGCAGAAAAATGCTGTCAGAGGACATTTTCCAGTTTGCAAAGACACGTAATTTTTAAGCCAGTTGTTCTCCTGCCTTGTTAAATGCAAATATTCAGTACATTTTCTGTTTCCAGTGGGATTAGAACCATACCAATCACATTAAAGCACACCAGGTGAACTCCTTTAACTAATATTTAATCCTGTTCAGACATGCAGATGAATATTTCATTGAAACAAGGTGGGTTTTTTTTACTTCATAACTGAGCAGCACTCACCATCTGTCAGTTTAAATGAAAATAAATTATGTTTATGTCTCATTATTTTAAACTCTGGTCAGCCTCTGGTGTAAAAGATGAATTGTAAAACCAAAAATAATACACATAAAATCATCTGTGCCACTGAAGTTGGCGGTTTCTTCTATACACAGGTGTCGGTCTGTTTTACCAGACTGGAACAATTATCTGTCGCTCTCCGTTAGCGGCACATTACAAGCTGTAGTCTGAACACCCTGAGCTATTTCAATACGCGTTGATTAGTAGGTGCGCTGAGCCGGGCAGTCTGATTCTGACCCACACCGCTCAATGACTGGCACTAATTTTAGGCTGCCTTTTAACAGATCAGAATCGAGCGCTGGTGGAACAGGACTACCCTCAGCAGAGATGTGGTTTAAAGGGTTCGTCAGTCAAGCAGAGACTCCATGAAGGCGATTGTGTGAGAGGAAATGAGCCAGACACAGAATGACACCCAAAAGAACAGTTTTATCTGTCAGTCAGTCAGTTCATTTCTCACACACTGTCCTGTAAAAACAGTTTAATGCTTTGTGTGTGTGTGTGTGTGTGTGTGTGTGAGACCATTTTTGGCTTCATCACTTTAGTGCCCGTCTGTCAAATACAAGGCCTCTGAGGTGACTTCCGCCCGGCCCGCCAAAAGTGCCCCCACCCAAAAAAAACCCTTTTTTTTGCTAAGTATAAAATATATTTTACATTAATGATAAACTTTAAATTTATGATTTCATTCAACAACATAAACTAATTTAAAAGGTGAAGGATAATACTGCTTGTCCTGCCCCTGAGCTGTTGCCTTTGAGCAATTTATGCCCCTTTTCCACTAGTGCCTCTACAGCATGGTTTGGCTTGGCTCAGCACGGTTCCAACCATTTCAATTATCCAGAATTCATGGAACCGGCCCCCTTTTTGTTGCGTAGCCGTGCATTAACGTCTCAAAATAAACTGCTTTAAAGCCAGCATCAACCGTAAACTACGTCTCCCATAATGCATGTCGAATATCCCAAAGTGTGAGAACTACTCACCACATCTCATCAGTGAGGAAAACTCTCTTAATTTTATATTTAATAGTATTTGTGTATTGTTTATTTCACATTTAGTCAGTCGTAGAGGTAAGAGGATGTGTTAAAACTGTTTCTATGCAGGAAATACCAGGTAGAGCTCAGTTATTGTTTTTTAGCGGTGCTTAGCCGTAGCAATGAGACAAACATGGCGTTTCATGTTTAGTCAAAGTTAAACATGAAATGTTGCAGTTCATTACACCTGGCCATTTGAGGGCCACTATTATGCTCCTGTGGCCCTCTGTGAAATTTTTGAGTTTGGCACCCCTGATTCAGTGGGTGCAGAGATCAGTGTTTTATAAAGTCATTGCACATTACAGATTTTAATTTATTTTTATTTCAAGATATGTTTAGAAAATTTTGATTATCTTTAGTTACAATTCATTTCTAGTGTTTCTGGGTCAATACTCTTCAACGAGAAATAAGATTTCCTTTAACTTGAACAGATTTTTTTTTTTTTTGCTGGAGTCCAGTTTAAACAAATTTGCATTACATTTTTCACATTTGGAAAAGCCTGTGAAGTGCATCATTGCAGGCAAATCTACTTGTTCTAGTTAAAATATATTACCCAGTCGTGAAGACATTGCTGATGAATTTAGAAATAATGGATTCGTCATCATCCTCATCATCATCACTTTATTTATATAGCACATTTAAAAACAACACATTTGACCAAAGCACTTCACAAACACGATACAATTAAAACTAATTGTCTAAAGCTAAAAGACACGAATTACAGATTCCTGAGGTAGGGGTGTAACGATACATCGTTCTATATCGATATATCGATTTGAATGGTTCATGATTCAGTTGTATCGTGGCAAAA
>JAUBOC010000001.1:4070941-4081978 GCA_032275365.1 Anablepsoides cearensis
GTGATCAAGATCCCGCCTCCCTGCAGCAACCGCTGCGTTTGTGTGTGTCTGTGTGTGTGCGTTTTCACCGGCAGCCCGGAGAACAGAGATCAAACGGAAAAATATAAAGAAACTGCATTAACCCGCGTTAAAAAAAAATTATCGCAGTTAATTGTCGGCTGCGTTAACGCGAGATTAACGCGTTAACATGCCCAGCACTACTTTTTATAGTAAAAACTTTTATTTATCTCATGTAATTAAAAGTGTCGAAACATTATCTGTATTTGAGTTTGTCTCTTGTTTATGTTGCAGCTGGCAGATACTCTGCTGTAGGTGAATCCATTCATATTTTTATACCTGCTTGTTCATGCAGAGTTGCAGGGAGCTGGTGGGGTACACAGTGGACAGTCCTCCCAGGACCACATAGAGACAAATGAGACAGACAAGCGTTCACATTCTTACACCAAGGGATATTTTTAGAGTTGTTAAATAACCCAACCAACCTGTTTATGATCTGTGGATGAGAACTTATGCACACACAGGGGGATCTCCACACAGGAAGACTGCAGTTTTTTGTTGTTTTATTTTAGTTCGTTCTGGGTGAACTAGATGTCTCAATAAACAAATCAGCTGCTGTGTTTTAATGTTTGAAAGCAACCAGTTTACTCATTAATGATCCTGATTGTTGAATAATATTGACATTTTACTTATTAAGTTGTGCCAACTCATGAAAAAAGTCCACTAAATTTCTAATAAAAGTTAGATATTTGATCAGTTTATTAGCATTGCAGTATCTTCATGTCTAAAAGAGACTTCCAGTTGATTGTTTTTAAATCCATCTTCAACGTAGATGTCTCAAAACTTTAATAATTTAGCATAAGTTGTCTAAAACATCATAGTGTGACAGGGCCTTTAGTTTAAATAAAAATGACTTATATTGACTTTATTATAATGAATTTAAAGCTTTAAACAGAAAAAAACTAATTCTTATAATTGATGCTGTTTTCTTGAACAATCCCCAAACTTACATCCTTCAATTTCTAACTTATTGTCTCTGATAATAAATCTGTAGACACCTTTAAACACTGTCAGAGCCTCTTTCTGCATCAGGTCATTCTTTTGTTCTCACTTCATTTGACTGTCTTAACTATAATATACTATAATATGTTAAAATAATTATAATGTATAATAAGGTTGTTTAGACCTCTGTACCAGCGCTAATCTGTCTAAGCTAAACAACTGGTCGACACATTTTATTTTTGTGAAGATTTAATTTAAATAAATCACATTTGTTTGAATTCATTCCGTATCAAACTCTTCTGTGAAATAACATCAAACCTTTTAGTGTGAACAAGTTCTTTTTGTTCTCTGTCAGGCTGGCAGATTCATTCAACCAGCTCTGTTAAGTTAAAACGCTTCTTGGAGAATTAGCTGATTCAGGTCAGATAAGCATAAAATCTACAAACAAGTAATAATAATGAATTGTTTAACAAACCTAAACTTGTTACATTTATGTTTGTGTTGCATTTTAGTATTTAAACATGGAGCTGGTATGAATTATTCGAGTTGTTTTCTGTTGAAGATGGATAATAGAAGGTAGATTCTGTTCAAAGCCCAGCAGTAAACTGCACAGAGCACCATGTACTGTAGCTCCCAGATGGGAATACTTTTCAGTGTGAAGCAGGGCGTCGCTGAAAACAAGAGACTGTACAGAGTCAGCAAACATACTGTGGCCAAACAGATGTTAAAAAGAAACGTAGCACCCCTCCCCCCGTTTCTCCATTCTATCTGGGGTATCCTCACTCTCTGATGTGTACACATGGTGATTTATAAAACCTAAATCATAGAGCAGAATGGGGGTGGGTGGGCTCGGCCTACAACCTCTTATTCATCTAGAAAAACTGAGCTTGATGTATTTCAGCTTTTATTTATTTTTTTTACTGGTCTGATTCTTCCAGCTAAGATGACTGACCTGTTTGACAGAACAAGTCCTGAACTAGAAGCACGTTTATCTATTTTAAGATGCCAGGAGTATCTGGTGCAGGCCTCTAGGAATGTAAAACTCCACCAGAGTTTCATCAAATCTAATCTTTTTACATTTCACAACCGCTGTGCCTGAAGTCAGAGGTTTTCAGTTGTTCAGTTGTTTTACATGCCGTGTTGTGGTCATGCTCCTCTTTTCATGTCTGCCAATATTTTTCTCCTCCTGTTTCCCACTTATCTCAGGTGGAGCTGGACCAGGAGAAAGGACTGGAGATGAGGAAGTGGGTTCTGTCAGGGATCCTGGCCAGTGAGGAAGCCTACCTCAGCCAGCTGGAGGCCCTGCTGATAGTAAGTCAAAACTCCAAACACATGCTAACAGTGCTAACAAATGCTAACAGTGCTAACAGAAGAGAGCTAGCAGTGCTAATGAGCGCAACTTGTTAAATTGTGAGAAAAATCAAAAATATTAAAGGCTACCCTGAAAGTATTCCGATTATAAAAAATCTTCTACAGTATTTTTTTACTAGTTTATTCTTAGTTGATGTGTGACTGTGCTATAAGACGTAACATTTTTTAGAAAGGATGAATTTTTTTTTTAAACTACTGTCCAAACAAACCAGGTTACTTCATGTGCAGCCAGTTCAGATTTCATGGATTTCTAGTTCATTTTTTACAAAAATATGATTTATTCATATTTTATATCATGAGTGTAATGATCTCACACAAAGGTAAAATGGTAACAATGTATTGTGTGTGTTTTTTTATGTTGGCAAGTTTTTTTATTAATCACTGGATAAATTTTATCAAAACTTCAAGAAAGTTGTCATTTGAACATCTGCAACTCATTAACTTGTGGAGTTCCTCCAATTCAAGATGGCCGCCGCAGCTAATCAACAAAAATATTTTTAACTCGGCCTGTTTTTCTGATTTTGATCTAAAATTTGATTATTTTAAAGATGTGATCATAATTTCTTCTTGGCAAAGAGATAATTTTAAGGAATGATTTTAGTAATGTCCCTCTGTTCCACATACTGTAGAATTAGTGGCTTGAGTCATATTTTAGTATTTATTTGACTATAAATATAAAAAATGATTTGTATTTTTTAACATTAGCATAACTACTAAACAGTGTTTATTCTTCCTTATGATGTTGCCATATAAAGCTGGCATACTGTATGTTATCAGATGTTATTATTTGGTTGATTATGATTAGTTTTCTTGAATTGAACACATCTGTGCTGTTAAAATGCAGCAGTGACTGTTTAGGATCAAATTACTGTTTTCAGTTAGCATCACTGTAATGTTTTATTTTTGTATTATTTATTTGAATATGTCTATTATACCTGGCTTCCCACTTGTTACAAAATAACATTTCACAACATTAAATAAAACTTAATGTCTGTTAATGTAGGTCTATATACCTACATACCTACATATGTAAACCCATATATACATACATTTGTACATACATTCACTTACCCACGTATTTACACACATTCTTACATAAACATACATATTTATACATCTACAAATATGTGATCTTCTCTATTATCACCATGTCAATTAGGGACTAATTTAAAGAACCTCTGCCTGTTTGACACTCATGTGTGTTGTTATGATAACATACAAGACTTTATGAAGTCTTAAGTTCTTTTCCTCTTTGTTGACTGTGCAAATGTTGTGTGTGCTCTGCCACTTTCACAGGCATGTCGGAATTATGTTGTTTAGTACCACACCCTGCAAATTATAAAACACACAGATTGCTTTCTTAATAGTGCCCTTAAAAGACTTTTTGTTGTGAACGATAAGATTGTTCACACTAAAACCATAAGATAAAAAAAGATGTTGTGCTTTAGTGTAAACTAACACCATCGGCAGCTATAGCAAGCTTCATTTATTTATTTTTTTCATGTGACAAAAAGTTAATATAAATAGAAGAACATTCTTAATTAATATAAATCCTGCATCTTTGATTTCCTCCTTGGTAATTGATTATGTACAGACATGGCCAATCAGTTATTTTTATTAATATTTTTTCTTTTTTAAAGTGCTAATATCAGCTGATTTAAAAAGTGTCTCTTTGGGTATGTTTTGTAATTGTGAAAACAACAATAAAAGTAAAACAAAAACTCTAGATGAGGTGTCTCACTGGGTAGCAAATAAAAAGAACTAAGAAAAGGATTGATTCACTATTTTTTTAAAGACTACAATAAAACAATGTTTGTCAGTTTATATTAACAAATCTATAGGAAATGTAATCTGTGGTGCATAAATATTTAAAGCTTTGGTGACTCTGTGAGAGAGAGAACTGAAAATCAATGATGTGGTCCTGAACTTCAGTCCCTGCACTGACAAACATGAAGCTGTTGTGAAATGTCTTCATGAGTTGAGAAACTCTTGTTGTTTACATGTTGTTACTGTATGCAAATTAAAACAAAAACATATTTAGACGATGTGTTTTTCAAAAATACAAATGTTCTTTTAAAAAAATTTAACTTGTTTTAAGAGGCACAGCAGATCATTGAAATGTATTTTAATTCACTGAGTGAATAATGTTGTTTTTGTCTAGCCCATGAAGCCTCTGAAAGCTGCAGCCACAACTTCCCAGCCGATGCTGACAATCCAGCAGATCGAGACCATCTTCTTCAAAGTGCCCGAGCTTCATGAGATCCACAAAGACTTCTACGATGCTCTGCTGCCCCGGGTCCAGGACTGGAGTCACCAGCAGTGTGTGGGGGACCTGTTCCAGAAGCTGGTACGTGGGTTTACACTCCACCTCAGCAGATTTACAATCCATGCTGTTCTCCTGAGTTATCTGTCCTGTATGGAGCACTGAAACTGACATGATAAATGGATCAATGACATGAATACACTTAAAAAGCACTAATTTGGGTAAAAAATGAGAACTTTACCTCATGTTCTATAATTTGAATTACGATATTTATTTTTCCAGCTTAGTTCCAATAAATTATATATTTTAGCACATAATTTATATTTTACTGTTTTTAAATATAGTTTTTCTTTTACTTGTAGATGTATCTGCATCTCCTTAATGAAAGTATATTTAAGTATTTTTATTTCCATGTGTTGCTGTTACATTTCTCTGTCTCGTGTTTTTATTTTACCTTATGCATTTCTGTCTCAATATGCAAATAAGGTGGGTGGCCCTTCTTAGTTCAGCTCCTCTCCTATTGGTCAACAGACAGGAAGGAGCTGGAGCCATGTGCAGAGAGAAACATATATATTAGGGCTGCAACGATACAGAAAATTCACAATTCGGTCCGGTTCAATACTTTAGTCTCACAGTTCAATATTTGTTTGATACAAAAAAAAAATTTCCATGCCCTTTTTAACTTATAATGTATTTACATTGAGTATGAACATTCGTTTAACCTCAAAAGTACAGTTTTTTTAATTAAATGTGAAGTAAAAACATGAAGTAAAGTTCTAATTTTTTTAATTTAATTGGTGCATTTTAAGTGTATTTATTTATTTATTTAGTTATTGGTTTATATATTCCTGCTTTTATTTTTAATTATGTCAGTTTCGGTCCTCCGTAGTCGTGAATCTAAAGTCAGCTGGACCAACATGTTTCAGAATCTGTACACAACATAAAAATGAAGAATAGTTTGTGTGTCTGTGCGATTTCATACAGTTACATGTCTTGACAATGTGCCTGCAACATTTAAAGACTGGTTTTTCCACTTTAACTCGATTTAATTGGCAGAAACAAATCCCTCAATGTAAACAAGGAAGTGTGAGATCAGTGGAGTACAAACGATCAGATGTGTCGATGTGAAGTGAAATGTTGTGTTAATTGTTGTAGATTTTAAACATAGTTTGTCTGCACCACATTAAAAAAAAACAAGTACAGATCAGCTTTTTATGTATTTTGCTTATGTGCTTATTTATGTCAGTTTAAGGTTCCACAAAGCCTCCAAACAATGTGTTGGTTTTTCATCAAACAGACCACCGTTTATCCTTTCAGTAACTTTCAGAAAGTAATGATAGCACTCTTTTAAATGCCATCCCTTGATCTTTTAGTGGTTAATAGGAGGGGACTTGCAGAGTGAAGAGGTGGTAGCTTCTGGCTCTGATTTTAATGCTCAGATGATCTTGGAACGAACCTTTGAGTAGACTGCCTGGAGTCGTCTCCTGGCCAGATAAAAAGCTCCGCTTCACCACAGAACAGACAGGAGAGGAATACAAACGGCTCTGTAGGAGGCTGATGAATAGGAGTTACCTCAGTGTTTGTTGTTGGATGCAGAAGATTAAAGGCTCGTTCCTACAGAACAGAGATTTCTGTAAAGACATGTAAGCACACTCTGAACCTGTCAGTTTGTATCTGACAGGTTATCAGGACGCTGCATGTGCACCGTGTGACAAACAGTCTAACCTGTGTCCTCTGTGCACCCTGCAGGCCAGCCAGCTCGGAGTGTACCGGGCCTTTGTGGATAACTATAAGGTTGCAGTGGAGACTGCAGACAAGTGCTGCCAGGCAAACGCTCAGTTTGCAGAGATATCTGAGGTATGAAGTCACGCTACACACAGCAGGACAACAGCAGGCCAGCGTTTGATGGTTCGCTGCTGACAGGGCAGCTTTTCAGCACAAAGAGTTCACAGCTGCAGTCAGTTTGGCTGTTTTATTCCTAATATGAAGCAAATACTAATATTTAATATCAGTTTTTTTTCCTTATCCTTCATGTTGCTGTTGTCTAGAATCTCAAAGTAAAACACATAAAGGACTGCAAGGACCAGTCGGCTAAACATTCACTGGAAAGTGAGTATGAGTCTCCATGTTAATCAATATAAGTAGCTGAGCTGTGATGAAGCCCGTTGAGCTGACTCTTCCTCCTCTACAGCTCTCCTCTACAAGCCTGTGGACAGGGTGACGCGCAGCACACTTGTCCTCCACGTGAGTCCGTTCTCTGACGCCAATCTCTTCAGGTTAACTGTTTACATTTGAAGATGTTAGGATTGATTTGTGATTTGTTTTGTTTCTGTTGCAGGACTTACTGAAGCACACGCCTTCCAGCCATCCAGACTATCCACTGTTACAGGATGCCCTGCGCATCTCCCAGAACTTCCTGTCCAGTATTAACGAGGAGATCACCCCGCGCAGGCAGTCCATGACCGTGAAGAAAGGAGAGGTCAGTGAGGAAAGCCTGTCTTCTAGTGTGAAATGTACATTTATCAACACTGAGGTTAGTAATTATTGTGCTCCGGTGCTCTTTTACCAAATACAAATATTGAGATAAGTTTCTCAGATACCACTAGCTGCTTTCTTTTGGCTGGTTTTAATTGTTGGACACAAAATTACTAGACATTGGGCCTTGTGCAAGAACCGTTCATATGAACAGATTTGTTCTTAAGTTGTGCATACGAGTGATTTAGAAGAAGATTTATTTCAGATACAAAGAAAATTCACGAGTGGTCCAGACCTGTGGTATATTTTACATTAAGTCAGTCTGCTGTTATCCAGACTGATTTTCTTTACTAAGAACTTTATATTTTATTAATTTGAAGGTATTTCGAGTTGAAAATAAATCATGCTTCATAATTATGTTGACAATAGGCTATTCTGTTTGAATCAGAGTTATAAATTTAAATGTAATAATGTGCAGGCAGAAAGTCAGCAGCGACGATAAAAGTGCCTGTAGTGCTAAGCAGGACAGGGAAAAGTGGATAACTTATTTCTAGCAACAGAACAGTTAGAGTACTGGTTGGAAGGTCATTATTTAATTAAATTTATTGATAATTATGTCTCCTATGGGTTGTTCAGTCACTAACTGTAGTAACCCATAAGAGACACAGCGTTAACAGCAGTCGTCATTTCATTCCTTGGCTTTAGCAGCTCCTTTAATTCCACAGCTGACGCTGCTAAAAATGACAGATTTTCTTTTCTGGATCTCTGTCAGCAGGATTTCAGTCTCCGAACGCGTAAAGTTCTTCTTTTTACTTTGCGATGTCATTCATGAATGGACACTTCCTGGTATGTGGGGCAGGAAGCGTAGCTTTTCCACTTTTTGGAGTGGAAATTATGCTAATATCCTCTCCTCGTGCATGAGAACCTGAATAAGAACAGGTGGCGTTCATCATGTTTATGCTGCTCATTTACACACTTTTCTTGAAGACAGAAGTGTTTGTTGAATCTGACGTAGCGTGTTTGTATGAAAATAGTCAGAGAAATTTAGAATAAAAATACGAAAATGTTCTTGCATGAGGCCCAATGTGTTAACAAACCAAAAGATTATTAGTTGGCAAATTGTTTAGACAGATTTTTGACATCATTAGCATCGGCCACAATGGAGCAAACTAAAGCTATTGAAAAACACTTTTAATACACTTTGCCATTTTTAATAATGCACTTCCTGCAGCGGGAGTCTTTTCACTGTGCAACACTGGCAGCAGTGGAAACTGACTGGAATGTTGTGCTAAAATTAAAAAGTCCAAACAAAAACAATGCATCTACGAAGAGCAATAGTAAGACCCTCTCCTTATTGAGCTAATTGAGTTTAGCAAACACAAAAATGGCTTTAACTTGGTTTTTCAGCTTTTGAACTAAAATTTAGTCTGATAGAAGCCAAGAGTCATCCTAAACACAAACTCTAAAACTTCCACTTTATATAGACCACAACTGTAACTGATTTAAAAGACACGTCTCCTTTAAACAAAGATCTTCTACAATGTGTTCTGCTACTACCACACTGACTGAGTTATAACCAACTGTGTGTTTGCTAAGGTCAGTTCTGTGGCGGCCATCTTGACTCAAGCTGACTTAAAAAGCTATTCAATTGTTAAAACTACCCACTTTATTAAGTTTTAGATAAAATTTGTATTGTTCTTCATGATATATTTTGCTAACACAGACAATTGAACACACACAGAGGAAATTATAAAAAAAGTCCACAGCTGATGTAATTGCTCTAACTAATAAACTAGGGAGTGTTTTTGAACTGAATGTTAAAATAAGCTCACTTCCTCTCAATAATGAAACTGTTTATGTTTGTCAGGATAATTAATTATCTCTGTATTCATTTGTTTTCTATAAACGCACTGAACATAAGGAGCAGTTAAGGATGATTATTAAATAAAACAGTTTAATACTAGATTTGTAAAATATTGATGTGAAAGTGGCCTTAAATGGATGAGCAAAGCTCTTGGACAGGAAGGATAAAGGTATTGGTTTTACTGAAAGTTCCTTTAGTAATAAACAGGCTCATGAAGAGTTGCTGTGAAAACACTGGCTGTTACCAACATACTGAACACGCTGCTCTACAGCATTTATTTGATCTTCTCTGGAAAAAAAAGCAGCGTTGTGCAACTCCGGATTATTTCAGCCTCCATAAAAACCCCTGCCTGCCTGGGCTGTTCACAGTAAAACACTCGGAGCACAAGGTGTGTGGAAGCTGCAATAAAAAGCCGAGTGTGAGTCAGGCTGCTGCTGACTCATTCCAGTCTGTCTGCTGTGAAAGAAGCCGAGTGTGGAGGAAGCTGGTGACAAAGCAGCGCAAACACAGCCTTCTGCCTCGCTCACTCCCATCCTTCCCCGCTGCAGCGTCGACTCCGCTTCCCAGAAAATGACTTGCAGGAGAGCTTTTCTGCTGGCTAGCCCACCGTTTGACTGGGTGTGAGTTTGAACGTATCTGTGCTTCCTCCTTACGGCCCCTCCAAACACCACGCATGATTCAGATGACCTGATTGAGGACTTCCTTTGTTTTTTCCTTGGAATTGGTCCTGCCCGCCGGGTGAGGATATTAGCCCAGTGTTCTTGGGAACATTCTGCAGCACATTGTTTGGGAAGCCTGAAATCCCACATGAGATTGACAGATAACAAGCCAAGCCTTGACTTTCAGTTTAAAATATGGGTTTGTTGTTGTATAGGGTCTACTTATGGCTAAATTTGCATCTATGTTGATGTTTTCCACTGTGACCTCCTGTAATTACCCAAAGCCATTTAAACCATAGAGTTTATTTAGCTTCACTTCTGTACATGCCTCGGTGTTTCATTACAGTGCTGACAAAAACAGGGACATCTCCGAGCAGCTCTTATTTTTTTCCATTGGCTTATTGAGTTGCGGTCACGTTTGTGTCACCAAACAATAAGCGGATGTAACCCTTGCATGGCCCTTTAAATGGAGGACAGCGTTTGAACACGCATGGTTTCCTCAGCAGTATGTTTGGAACAAGCCAGGACTGGGCTGCAGTGTGCAGAGAGCAGCAGAGGAAAACCTTGTTTTTGTCCAGCTGTGGTCGGTGTGGGGCCGCCGAGGCTCACGTGGGCCGTCACTGTAAAAAGCTCTGCCCAGAGGCCAGAGGTCAGAAGAAGAATTCAGATGCACATTTCCTGCAGATAAAAAAAACTTGTATTATGTCATACTTGTGACCTACTGAAATCAGATTTTTGTGATCTGATCGATTTTTTTTTTTTACATTACAGTTTTATACTGACCACAAAACAAACAAAACTAGAACATTTCTAGAAAACTTTTGATGGATGCCAGAGCAGCTAAACTCTAAAATATACTTTCTGCTTTAAAACCCAGTGATATTTTGGGACAAAAGCTGCAAAATGTTGCCATTTTGATTTATAAAAGCTGCAGCCAGTGGTCTGCCAAAAACACCTTTCTTACTCCCTGACAGCAATTAAAACAAAACAGACATAAACACAAGTTAAATAGAATCAGTCACTGTGTAAAAACTGTAAGTCATGTGGAAAACATTCCTGAGCCATAAGTCGTATGTTATTTTGTGTTTAAAGTAGGAGAAATGAAAAGCTAAGATCACAGACTTATTTAAGACACCTAGAGTGTGCTCTGCATTATCTATCCCTCTCGTTGTTTACATCTGTGACTCTGTGGAGAAACCAAGATGGCGTCCAAACAGGGCAACCGCTCACAGTCAACAAAATAAATGTTTGAATAACAGCAAGCCCAACTGGATCTGCCCCAAATCTTTTTAATCTCTTTACAATAACTTAAAGTGCCTGTGACACGCGTATCCTACAAATACAAAAAGTCAAAGAAAACATCTTTATACTTAAGAAAATTGGCATAGTACACATGATTTTACCCA
>JAUBOC010000001.1:4097606-4110158 GCA_032275365.1 Anablepsoides cearensis
TGTTCATAGCTCTGTTGTGTTGATCACTTTTATCGTCTCACTCTCTGATTTTGCTAATAGAAAATACTATTACTATAAAGTTTAAATAGGTTTAGAGAAGGAAATATTTTATTTATTTACTTATTTTTGTAAATGACCATGTTCTTGGTGTTTTTTATAACCTGAACTAAAAATATAAAACAAAATATTCTACTTTGTGAATCTTAATCAAATGAAACAAGGTCTGTAAATTTGCTAATCCTCAACATTTAGTTTTAGTTTTGTTATGATTCTGGCTGAAATCTCCGTTTATGTCTAAGAGCAGTTGTTGGGACAGTAGTATGCTGTCCACTCCCTCTCTGTGTGATGCTCGGTGATGCAACAACAGGAGGAGGGACAGATATCTGAGACCGATGCTGCCTTCAGAAGTTGTGGGCTCACTGAACAGTTCAGACACCACACCGGGCCTTAATCAGTCCGTCAAGCTGGAATATCTAAGAGAATCACAGGTACGTATTTTTATTTGTATCAGTTTACTGACTGAGCTCAGTCTTTTTGTGTGGTTATCATGCTAACCATGTTAGCCTCATGTTAGCACTAGCTGCCTGAGCTCCATCTATGACAGCTGTGGTCAAATAACTGACTGGAAAAATGCTCGAACCAGCCCACTCTGAAAGAACACAAATGTATAAAGGCATGCCTCTTTATGTTGTTAGCGTCAAGTTGATTAAAATGTTGTTTTAATTGTCAGAGAAGCTCGTAGTTCAGCTGTCAAGCTAGCTAGCTTCACTGTGAAACCTACTCAAGAATTTCAAAATAAGTCTTTGTCGTTCGTCATTTAGTATGTTAAAAATCAGTGTTTGCAGATTTGATACCACCAGTCTATACTACCAATGTCGCGATAATAAATAAAGTACCTATATATTTAAAAACTGAGTCAGTAGAATCCTAGACTTTAAAACGTTTCAATAATTTGTTTCCTAAAGTCACATTTTCTCCGTGATGTTTTGTCATTCTTCGTGTTTCGTGTAGGTTAATTACATACTTTTGTTTTAAGTTTGTATTTGGTCTCTGAATTTCGATGTATTTCTTTTAGATTGAGACAAAGTTGTTTGTACATGTTTACATTGTACTGAGTTTTGATTCAGTAAGTTCTTGATTGTGCTTACGTGTCTAGTGTGCTTTTGCTTTGAAAGCGCCTAACCAAACAGGAAGCTGGTTAACCATAACTTCCCTGTAGTCTGACAACTTAAAGCTAATTAGCTTGCTAGTTGTTGTAGTAGTAGTTTTTTTTTTTTTTTTTTTTTACTGGGTTTACTTTAAATAAAATCCCCCCTTTCTAACATTTTCTTAAGTTCTATAAAAAAGCAACAGCACGAAGGTTGTAGGCTAGTTAAATACAGGTGTGTTTGTGTGAATGGTTTTAATTTTTATTTTATTTATGGTTAAATTTGTTCCTGTTATTTTCCAGAACAATGTAAATTTAACAGGCAGGCACCTGAGAAGAATCATCATTGAGAACTCTGTATATTGCAGATTTTCTGTGTTTTGGTTGTCTTCTGGAGGCCATGCTGATTTAAACTCAGTTATTTAAAAAATATCTGGATAATTCTCAAGCTCTCCTAGAAGTTCTTAAAAAGAGACATTATTCCTCTGTGGAGTTTTTTTTAAATCATTTATTTGCTTCTAAGAAAAGATCTGCATGTGATTTTTAACAGAGAGAAGTTAATTTTCCCCATGTGAATTACTGAATACATTATTTCTACAGTACTGATTCTGTTTGTTGTGCTGATTGACTTTACAACATGATTATGTTAACTTTGTTTTAATGTTTAGCAGTAAAACATTGCTGGTGGAGGTCATGTGACTGAAGGCTACAATTTCAAACTTTTAAGATAAACACCATTGCGACCATGCTTAATAAAAGCTTGACTGTGTCTGCTCTGTCTCAGTCAGTCCGGTGCCTCCTCGTCCTTGAACAGTCACCCTTGTCTAGTTGACTCTTGAATTTTCTTTTCTTTTTATGGGAGACGCCATTGCAGGAAGTCAATGTTTTGGCAAGGACATGCCTCCCCGCAGTGAAAGCATGAGAAAAGGGAGGGGAGCAGGGAAAGGGGTATTTACAAGATCGCTATTACCCCCTCCGCCTTCTCTCCCCGGCTATTTATTCTTTGTGTTTCCCCTTCAGTCCCATGCTTTTCTTAAAGAGAAACACTGTGCTCCCTTGTTCTTTTGGGGAGCCTTGAACCAGATCCATTGCTTTCATTAATTCTTGGATCGAGTACTGTAGGACTAATTTGAATCAGGTTAGTTCACAACAACATGCATTAGATGTCTGAAAAGTTACACAGCTTTGACGCATTCTCAGGTGAATACAAGTCAGCAACATTCTTAATTAAAGACTCGTGTTTCAATCTGTTAAAAAGTGATGAAGTTATAGCCATTTTGTTTAAACCTTAAAAATAAAACAGGCACAATCATGTGATATTGTGAGATCTCATGACTGGACATAATGTGCAACAACATATTTCAACCGTATCTGTAAAGTTCATTGAGGTATAGCTGTTTTTATGTAGACTAAGAAGACCATTTAGCTGTGGCAGCCATCTTTACCTGGGTTGACTCTAAAGGTTAACCAGCTGTAGATGTAGCCAATAATTACTTACTGGAAGTTTGATTAATTTCTGTTCAGTGGTTCAGGAGATATTGTGTCAACAAACTATGACCTGTTTTTAGTGGTTCGTTTTAGCATATATGATACATACAAAAGAATTCAAATACAAATAATTATTAAAATCCTGTATTTTTGCAGCTATTAACACTAGAATGTTTGTATTATGTGACTCATCATATCAAAAAGAGGATTAAGTCAATTTTGGTCAAAATGACCTAATCACATTTTCAGATTCTTTGCTTTAAAAGCTACATTTTGATACTTAGATCATTCTGATATCATAAGTGGATCCAGGGATATGATGTAATTTGTCTTGTTGGTTACAATGAAGCATTAATATGTGGTCTTAATCCTAATTTTTTTGTCATTTTAATAAGGCTTTTTTGATGTTATTTTAAAGAGGAAATGTCAAATAGTATTTGAATATTGCGGTTTCCTCGCTGAAAAGATACAAAAGCTCAGTTTTATTTTTGACACAGCGAGTTGTTTCTGATATTGTAATTTGCAGATTTGTATTTGATCCAAAGTAATGAGGATTAAATGAGTGGCCCAAACTGAGTGAAGTGTGTATGAACAAATAGGTTCAATTAAACAGGATACAAACGCATCACACAGAGTAAGAGTCTTTATTTATCAGAGAGTAGACTCTGGCCCATTTAGCTGCTCTGTCAGTCCCCAGCAGTAGCTCCCACGTCTCTTCAGACCTGATGAAAAGGCCTGTGCTCCAGTTAGTGCTCTCCATTCCAGACATCTGCTTTGACACACATTCAGGTATTCAGAAAACTGGCTCGTTGCTCTGTGCACAAGTCAGTGGAAAAAGAAAAACGCCCTGCGCAACAAGAACTCACCAAGTGCTGCCAAAAATTACACTTAGATGCACAAAAACAGATAAAAGTTTTGAAAAACAAACAAGAATAGGGTTTAGTTGTATTAAAAGTGTCACAAGAAATAAGCTACTTTAATGAAACTCTCAGGCAGTAATCATTAGTATTATCATTTATAATCTATTTTTAATTTTTGCTCAGTTCAAGATGGCTGCTGATCGGGATTAATCAACACAGAATGGCTATAAGTCTGTCAGTATTACAGATGATACTGAGCTCAAATTGAATGTGGCAGTAGCCAGCAGTCATAACACATTCTGGAAGATCTTGCAGTATTGCAGGATGTTATGCATGACCAAAACTGCTATAATTTTTCTCATTCATGAAAGGCGAGTGACACAGTTTTTTGAATAATGCTAGGTCTTTAAATTAGTAGTGTTTTGTAGTAGTATTGGCTGGATGCTTTTAATCTAATAATAATAGTTGTGCAAATGAGTCAATTTTTTTTGCATTTTGGACAATAATGATAGCAGTAAACATGAGACAAAACAGACAAACATGTATGCTGAGGCTGTCTATTTTAAATTAAAAAAAAGAAATAAAACAAAATAATAGTTACTATTAGTTTTTTTTCAACTATGGCTCTGAACAACCCAGGATTTTAACGTGACCTCCCACAAGCTCCTCAGTGGTTGGAAATCTTTCTCAGGCTTTTTTCCAAAAAGTCTTTTCACCATCATTTCAGTAGTTTTTTTTTTTTTGTTTTTCTGTTCAAACTATCGATCATTTCTAAACTTCTCTTTTTTGTGTCTCATGTGCTTCTTGTTCATTTCACACTGTTGCTGTCTAGCTGTTATTTTCTGCAAACTCAGGTCTCAGTTGTGGGCGGTTGATAACAAGCAGCTGAAACACTGACTGTCACATCTCCACACTGTCACCTGCTGTTGTTACAGGTCAGGATGGAGTGTAGAAATTAAAGCTCAGTGCAATCGATGCTTTAACTTTAGTTGTAAGAAAACTTCACAAATGAGCTTTTATGCAGTTAAAATTTTTACTGTATGATTTTATGGACTGAGTTCAACTGTATCAAAATGAAGTTGATTAAATTGGACTGTCTGCTGAGGTAACTTTTGCTGTGAATTTTAACTTTATAGATAAAATGAACTGAATTAACAATGAATGATATTTTTTAATTTAAAGTGCCTATGACATGCATATCCATGAAATACAAAAAGTCAAAGAAGATATATTTATATTCAGGAAACTTGGCATAACACACATAATTTTACCACTAATGTCACATAATTGGCATATTTCCTTTATGAACTTTGCTCCACTAAAGTGAAACAGAAAGTGACATCAAAGGGGAACTCTTTGAGAAAGAACTTCCTGGTTTTTGTTTATTTAAGCAATTTTATTTGAACTATAACTAGGGGTGTAACGATACATAAAACTCTCAAGACGAGACACAGTGCTGAATTTGCGAGACGAGACAAGATTTTAATATTAGTTTCAAGAAAACTTTAAAGATCTATTTTATGCTGCAAAAATGCTTTTATTCTGTTTTAACATTTTTTTTATTACAACTCAACTGATATCTTCCTTTTTCTGATTTCTTGAATCTCCTTAGACCTCAGATCAGTGCTTTAACTATGCAAGGCCTCAACATCATATAAAACTTTACAAAAACTAAAACATAAATATAAAACAAAACAATTAATTATTCCTTTTCTTTATGTCGTTACTTATTCTATGACATTTAAACTTACCAAAAATTCAACCTTAATAAAAAACAAAATAAGTAATTATTTTTTTCTTTATGATCTCTCTCTGCTCTGGTCTGACCACTTTAGGAAGGGGGAGGGACTCACGGGGGGGCTCACTGCTCTTGGAAGAGGAGGAGGAGAAAAAGAGAAAAGTGCTTGGAAAGAGCTGTCGCCAAAGCTTCTAAAAGTCTCCAAAAAACACGGGAAAACTTGCTAGATTTATCACTAGAGGGGTCAAAAAGTCGCTAGATCTAGTCACAAAGTTGCTAAGTTGGTTAGCGAGACAACAGTAGCTCTCAACAAGAGATATCGCGGGAGTTTAATATCGCGAGATTTCGTACAACGAGATCTCGTCATCTCTCCATAGTGATTAAAATAATTTAAAGAAACATCAGACTCTTCTCTTCAGTCTGTGTTGTTAGCCATTTTAGCAACGCTATGTTCACATGCAGACATTCCCCTTTGACATCACTTCCTGCTACTTCACATGCAAATATCTCATCAACTGTTCATCTCAGCAGCACAAAATCTTTTTTACAATATGTTATCAATGTTATCTCTCCAAAAATACATTCATATTTATTACACAATTTTGATGTCACATGCACTTTAAGGACACGATGAGAACAATAATGTTCCTTCTAAATAATAATAATAAAAAAAAAAATAATGTACTGATTTTATTTCTTACTCTGTGAATGTTTAAATTATTTTTTGACATTTTTGACATTGCAATGAGTAAAATTAGGGCAAAAATACCCAACATAACCCACAAATTTTGTAAAATGAAATTATATTGTAATATAATATAATATTGTTGACTCAGTTGGTGGAGCTGATGCCTCTCAGCAAGAAGGTTGCCGGATCAAATACCAGCCTGCAGACCTTTCTAGGTAGAGTTTGCATGTTCTCTCCATGCATGTGTGGGTTCTCTCCGGGTACTCTGGCTTCCTCCCACACACCAAAAACATGACTGTCAGGTTAATTGGTAACTCTAAATTGTCCCTAGGTGAGTGAGAGATTGGTCGTTTGTCTCTGTGATGGACTTGTGACCTGTCCAGGGTGTACTCCGCCCCTCACACAGTGACTGCTGGATATGAGCACCAGTGACCCACAAAACCCTGAAAGGAAGAAGTAGGTACAGATAATGGATGGATGCATGTAAAAGTGTATTATTTCAGTAAACAACCCACTTGCAACTCGTACCAGGACCAGATCTGCAGTTGCAGAAGTTGATCATTTCTTTTTAAAAACATGTAATTGTTTTGTTTGCACAGCCTTTTAAAAATGTTCACTTTTTCAGTTTGACATAATGTTTGTGTTGTTTAAAAAGGCTTTTTAATAGCATCCTTACCAGCTGTGAAAGTCTAAACTGATTGCATGTTATTTATGAATTTCTTTGGAAATCCTTAATGGAAATTTATGTTCCAGGAAAAAAAAACATATGTTTATTTCCATTATGTGCTTTTATCTTTTGAAAGTTCTGAACAGATTTACACACAGGATTATCTAAGCCTTTGTGGTCCTGTTGAAGTGTATTGCTCACCCTCTGAGTTTTCTGTTTAAAGCCGGGTTCACTGCTTGTTTTTAATTACATTTGATTATATTTATGTACATATCCAAACAGCTGTTTCTTTCACTGAGGGGAAACAACTGAGCATTTCCTCAGATGAAGATTGCACTCAGGTTTTCCTGTGTCCAATAAATCACTTGAGCTTGGTTTTTATTTTTCATCTTCAGAAAACTCTCGCTCATCCAAGTTCGTGTTGAAATATTTTGTGTCTGGCTGTGGCTCAAATCGATTTTTCTTGCCATCATGGCGTGGCTTATTTGCTGTTTTACACAAACCTTTTTTAATGCCTCAAGCCAGAATCAACACCTTGTTTGTTGCCAAATGAAAAAAAAAAAAAGAGTTAATGTGGAAATTGAAATTCCAGTGTCCAGGTTTTATGAGAGAATAATCTGTTACTAATTAAATACACAGCCCAGCAAAGAATCTGCTCAGATTAATCTGTTTTTAGGAATTTTCCTGGATTTTAAACTAAACTATGATTATTGTGAATGATTTGCACAAGCATTGTATTAAACTCCTGTCTTGGCAGAGTGAGCTCAAAAGCCTATTTATGCTTCTACTCTTCAGTTTGATTTGTGAAGGAATTTAGTTTTCCTTATTTGGGTCTGTGGCTGAATCACTGCAGGAAAAAAAAATCCTAGAAACATTTTTCTCTGCTTTATATTTTCAGTGTAAAAAATTAATTGCAAAACTCAAAGACGAACCGAAACAACAAGATGTTGATCAGTGGTGTTTAGCTTGCAGATGACAAATGTCACAAACACACGAGAGCCATCTGGTGGGGGTTTAGGTTAATCGCTGGACTCTCCTTTAGTCCAGCATTTATCCTCAAATCATTTCATCTCTAATTTTACTGCAATTAAGACAGGAAAACAAAACGAAAGACCCAGCAGTCATTGAAGGAATGCATATCACCTGCTGCCTTTTTTAAACTAAAATATGTCTTATTTTGATCAAATTTGTAACTCTCAGAATATGTGTGGTGAATCACTCTCACCTTCTACCACATCAAATTGTAACTCCATGATTGTTAAATTAACTGAGTGATGGCTAATGTTAAATAGCTGTGGCAATCATCTTAAATTGAAGTGACTCCATAAGTTAATCACTTCTTAATGTACAACTAATGATTACTTACTGAAAGTTTCATTAAAATCCATTCTGTGATTCAAGAGATATTTTGCTAACAGACAAAAGGGGTTGACTTCCAGCATTTAATGCTAAATTTGAAGCATTTTTAGTATGTGTTTTCATTAACTCTTAGCTAATTTAAGCTCTATATCTGAGAAAATGAATGAATTATTGCCTTTTTTATATTTCCCATGATCAGTTGGCTGTGGCCGCCATATTGAATATGGGTGGCTCCAAAGTTAATCAGTTGTAGCTGTACGTTCATTTGGTATTTGAGAGTTTCATTAAAATTTGGGGACATGTTGTACCTCTCAGACTTTTGAATAGCTGAGGAAGTTTTTTTTTAAATGTGTGTAGCTGCTTTATGGGGTCTCAGTACGTAGTGAACTATTAGTCCTGTGGAAAAAATGAAATAATTCCTCCCTCATGGAAAACTGGAGCTATCGCTTTCTACACTGATGTGCATGTCTTTCCTCCTCCTACCTTTTTGTCTGCAGACCGAGCTGTAAATGTGTCTGCATCAGAGAGCTCAGTATGAAGAAGTCTGTTCGGACGGCGGTGAGTAAGGCCAGCGCAGATCGGGGGAAGTCGGAGGCTGCTGGCACCGGAAAGGCTTCAGCTAAAGGCGTCACCGCTGCTCCTCTGTCCAAGGTGGGACTCGTCACATGATGCTGGATACATCAGCTGATCTGTAGTTTACACTACAGGTTTGTGTGTGTGCTCATGTTGATTTCTCTCCTTCAGGTGAAAAGCAATGATGATCTTTTAGCAGCTATGGCTGGAGGGAACCCTGCATCAAGTATTACTAAGACCAAGAAGGCTGGAAGTGCTGGAAACACAGAAAACAAGTCAAAAACAGCATCAGGTATCTGACATCCTTAGACATCCAGCACCTCTGGAAGGAATGAGCTTTTTCCATTCAGCCTTTCGTTTCAGATTTTTAGATTTAGAACATCTTTGAGAAATGACAGTGTTGTAGCTGTCTTTGTCAAACCTTGATAATAACATTAAGCACAATATGTCATGGTCAGAATGTTTGCTGTGCCAGCTACAACAGCAGTTTCTGTAAAACTGAGTGTTAGTAATTCTGTGTTTTCTACGGTCAGTAGAGAGTGGTGGCCATCTTGGATTGATTTGGCCCTATAGATCAGTGGTTCCCAACCTTTTTAGACTTGTGTACCACCTGAGTCAACATAATGATTATTCTACAAAATATAATGTACTATAACTGATTATTAAATGAAAATTATTTATTTAACTCCCTAGAACGTTTAATTCTCAGGCATTTTACTCTTTTCAACTCAAATCAAACACAAAGATAAAAACTTTACCTTGAAAGTGAATAAGTAGTTAAATAAATAAAGCAGGTAATGGCAGGTGAAGGAAGCAGCAGTGCTCAAAATACATCAAATAACCCAAATGAGCAGATTCCATGAGCTTTAACGTTTTATGCTGGATTTCATTTAGTGTCAGTTTTGTGAGTCCGTTTCCATTTGCAGAAATCATAGGGCCCTACATATCTCAATCCTATGTTTATTTTATTTTTTACACACCTGGGAACATTTTCCAAGTACCTCCTGTAATATGCTCTCATACCCCTGGTTGGGAATCACTGCTAGAGCTTATTCAGTTTTAGATGCACTTCCAGTGATTTTTCTGAGAGTTAAAGTCTATCCAGTAAGTTAAGGAGATATTTTGTGGCAGGCTAATAATGAGGTTTTAAGCTTTTGTAGTTTAAATGATACATTTACAGTTGTTTTTTTTTTTTAAATAGGTTCTTTGTCCAGGCGTACAACATCAACATCTTCCAAAGAGCCAAACTCGTCTCGAGACCGCCTTCGAACATCGAGGACTGCAGCTGCTAAAAAGCAGCTGGGATCAGGAATCGGAGCAGGAGATGTGGCCTCAGGAAAACGCTCCCGGAGCCAGATCCTGGCGGAGTCGGAGGGCCGGATGAGCAAGTCTAAATCAGATGGCCAGATCAGCGATAAGGTGGCTCTGGAGGCTAAAGTCAAAGACTTGCTTGGTTTGGCAAAGAGCAAAGATGTGGAGATCCTTCACCTCCGCAGCGAGCTGAGGGACATGAGGGCCCAGCTCGGCCTCGGCGGTAAAGACGCACCGTCGCAGGAAGAAGTCGAAGAGGTGGAGAAGCCCCAGGTTTCAGCCATCACAGCAGCTGATGTCGAGTCCACCTTGATTCTCTTACAGGAACAGAACCAGGCCATCAGGGAGGAGCTCAACCTGCTGAAGAGTGAGAACCGCATGCTGAAGGACCGCCTCAACGCTCTGGGCTTCTCTCTGGAGCAGAGGCTGGATGGATCCGACAAGCTGTTCAGCTACCCCTCTCTGAGCCCAGACCTGGCGACCAGCAGCGCGCACAGCGACGGCGGCTGCACAGGTACGCTGACATCATCGGTGGAAGGCTCCGCCCCCGGCTCTCTAGAGGATCTGCTCACGGAACACCAGCACGGGGGCTCGGCAGACAACCTGGACAGTGAATCCAGCGAGGTCTACCAAGCGGTCACCTCCAGCGACGACGCTCTGGACGCCCCCTCGGGAGCCTCCTCCTCCTCTGAGTCGGAGTGCGCTCCCAGCACGGAGCGCTCCAGGAGGGGCAGCGGCGGCAACGCCAGCGAGGTGTCGGTAGCCTGTCTGACGGAGCGGATCCACCAGATGGAGGAGAACCAGCACAGCACGGCTGAGGAGCTTCAGGCCACCCTGCAGGAGCTGGCAGACCTGCAGCAAATCACCCAAGAGCTGAATGGAGAGAACGAGCGGCTGGGCGAGGAGAAGGTCATCCTCATGGACTCCTTGTGCCAGCAGAGCGACAAGTTGGAGCTCTACGGCCGACAGATTGAGTACCTGCGCTCCCTGCTGGACGAACATCATTTATCCTACGTCCTGGAAGAGGATATCAAAAGTGGTCGATATTTGGAGCTGGAGCAGCGATACGCAGACCTGGGAGACAACGCTCGCTTCGAGAGGGAGCAGCTGCTGGGAGTGCAGCAGCACCTGTCCAACACGCTGAAGATGGCCGAGCAGGACAACGCCGAAGCCCAGGAGATGATCGGAGCTCTGAAGGAGAGGAACCACCAGATAGATCGCATCCTGGAGTCGGAGAGGCAGGACCGCGCCGCCTTGGCCGCTGCGCTGGAGGAGTACAAGGTGGCGGTGAGCAGTGACCAGGCCGAGCTGAGCCGCTGCAGAGCCCAGCTGGACCAGGAGAGGCAGAGGGTGGCCGAGCTGTACTCCCTTCACACTGCGGGAGACAAAAATGACATCTGCCAGCTGCTGGAGGGGGTGCGGCTGGGCAAGGAGGAGGCTGAAGCCAAGGCTGCAAAACTGCAGGAGGAGCTAGAACAAGTGCATATAGACCTTAACCAGCTGCAGGAGACCTTCAGCAAGGTAAAACCTGAGGGCTGGAAGTTAACTTAAGATCACGTTCTGCAGCTTTTAATGAAGGACACGTTTGGTTCTGTGCTGTGCAGCTGAACAGGGAGTACAGAGACTTCCAGGACCAGGCGCAGCAGAGGATTGCGGAGCAGGAGCGCGCTCTGGAGAAGCAGACGTTGGAGCTGCAGGAGAAAGACACGGCCATCGCAGACATGAAGGAAACCATCTTTGAGCTGGAAGATGAAGTGGAGCAGCACCGAGCTCTTAAACTCCACGACAACCTCATCATCTCAGACCTTGAGAGTAAGTGAGCACGGAAACACAAGTTAGTCACGTAATGTCCAGACTTTTACATCTGTGTCAAATGGTGCAGGTGGGCAGTGATCATCTAGAGATCATTGTTAAAAAACATGTCCTCAAACAGCTCGAGCTGCACGGCCTTTAGAGACCCTGAAAGCAGCTTAAACATGCGTGTTTAGCTTCTGATTACGCTGATTAGCTTCTGATTACTCAGAAGTAGAAACATTTTGGATCACCAGCTAGTCTGAAACAGTCACATCTCTGTGAGATACTGCCTTTAAGAAGAGGCTCGTCCCACGTCATGGAACTGTTTAGTGAAAAGGCCCAGAGAGCTAAATATAAACATTTGTTTCTTTACTGTAATAAACTGAACCAGTATAAACAAAAGCAATGAGAAAGACTTGGTGACTGCAATAACCTCAAATTATTGTCGCTCATTAACTGCAACTAATTACTACAAGCAATTAAATTAAGAATTGGATTAATTTCTTTTATGTTCTGCAGCAGCTTCATTTAGTTTTAGAGTCTGTTAAATAAACTAATGTCTTGTTATTCATCTATTATTTATGTCATTTAAGAAACCCAATGAGTAACAGATATTTTATGTCTTATAAGGACTAAAATCTTTTAATATAGTATTATTTCTGTTTTATTGTCTTTTGTCAGCAACCTGCAACTCTTCTATATGTGACCCATCACATCGAAACGAGGATTATGTCCAAAAGTTGAATGTGGAGAAATGGGCAGATATAGAGTTTTGATTTAAAAATTGCATTTTGTCAAAATATAATGAATCAATTTCAATTTATTAATTTTAGCTTGAATGAACTGTCAGAAATATAATCCTAAAAAAAATTTTGTAGCATTTTTTTGAGCAGCAGCAACAAATAACCTGATTTTGAGGGAAAATGC
>JAUBOC010000001.1:4201070-4211766 GCA_032275365.1 Anablepsoides cearensis
ACCAACTTTCATTTGAAATGTAGTTTGAACAGATGGAGGAAATAATATCTCTACACTCACAAAAAAAAAAAAAACAGTTGAGTCAAATTTTATGTTTCCAGAGTGGCTTCAGCTGATGACAGGGGATTTTAGGACTGAGTTTATATGAAATATTCTGCTAGCATTAGCATTTAAATAAATGCTTAATCAGAACAGATTTCACACAGCCTGTCAGCTGGTTTCTCAGTCTTCTTGAACGCATCACAACACTTACCTCCTGCTGAAAACTAAACCTGGCCCAACGTTTATTGTCTTTAGAAGATTTAAATGTTAGCCTACCTTCACAGACCAGAGTGGGTCCTCTCCATAATCCATCAGCTCCACACACAGAGCTGTTCTCTCCCCTCCTCCACACAAAGCCTTCATCACAGGCATATATGACCACGCTGCCATACGTGGTTCCTGTGACGGACAGCTGGACCATGTCCTCCACTGCAGCCGGCTGACCACAGTCCACCACTGAGAGGGATACGATCAAATGTTATTCTCTACATCCCATAATACCAGCAGTGATGTGTTGTTTAGAAGAGTTTTTATAGTATATAATAGTCTAATAGAACACAGAAGGGTCTTAATGCCCCATTTGTACCATCTTTAAGCATTTGTTTTAGTGAAAAAAATAAGATGACTTCGGCAAAAAAACCAATGGCATTTCCTGTATGAGAGTGTTAGTAAGCCTGTCCAAATGTGATTAAATGTTTTTACTGTATTTATGTGTGAATTACCTTTGCAGGAAGCTTTGTCTCTTTGTGGGTGAAAGGGCTCAGTTCCGTTGTGGACTTGGTAACCCACCTGACAGATACAGTCAAAGCTGCCCTCCATGTTTCTACACAGACCCCCCTCTCCACACAGCCCCGTCACCTCACACTCATCAACATCTGCAACACCAGAGGTAGAGAATTATGCTGCATAACAGCAAAAATGTCTGACTTTGTTATGATTGTTTCACTTTTATCAAGGTCCTAATAATAATTTGATGAAAAGTTTTGTCTTTTAAATTGAATAGGTCCTGTGATTGTGAGTATGACTCAGCTCTCTGTAAACATTAGGCAATAATCAGTGCACTAATGATCTATTGTTAGGCTGATGGTCCTCTTTAGCATGTGAACAAACAGTTTTGATTGTCATCGTTAAACCTGTTTGTCCACCATGTGGAGGCAGTGCTTATAAGCCTGAGTTTACCTGAAACTCCTCAGACTAAGGAAGTCTCTTATCCAGACGACCTACTTGACTTAATTTTTTTTTTTTTTTTCTACCTGGGTTATTGACATGCATTAGGACGATGTACTGAAAGCATCTCTGTCTCTGTGCTGTTTTTCCTGACATTTAACCTGCTGTACAACCAAACAAAGATTAATCCATCCCAGACTGAGCCTGAACTCACCTCGGCAGTGGGTTCCATCATTTGGGATGAAGACAGCCAAGTTGTTAGAGGGGCTGTAGCCAGCCAGGCAGGTGCAGTAGTAGCTACCATAGGTGTTGTGGCAGGTGGTGTGCTGCCCACAGATCTTATGGGCTCCTATCTGACACTCATCTTTGTCTGGGAAATAAAAACAAAGCATATCATGAATGTACTCTTTATGCGCAAGCTGTACTCTCGGGTTCTTCAATGGATTTTATTGAGCCTCTGATTCATAATTTGATCTATTTTCAGTTTATGTGTTTGAGTTTTTCTCATGAATTTTGTAAAATTAGCTGCTGACTTTGTCCGACTGAATTTGAGCAGGTGGAACAGTGTTGATCTCACAACAAAAATGATGTTGGTTCACATTGCAAAGTGTTGACAGTCAAGGCTTCAATCAGTGTCAAACTGAGGGCCCGCGGGTCAAATCTGGCCATCATTAAAATTTTGTCTGGCCCCAAAAAGTAATACTTTAAATGTGAAATAGTTTTATGTTTTCTCTTTCTGTCACTGAGTTTAGTGCATTTTCCTCATGACAGTGTCACATTAGTTTATTGCTAATGCTTTATCACCATATGCAGTTAGCTTGGCGCTAACGTTATATCGTTACAGTGAAAGCTAACAGGATAGGTTCTTCTTCCATGAAGCAGCTCTGTTGTCCTCCATCCATATTTTGAGTTCCAGGCTGAGTCATTTCTACCTTCTCCTCTCTGTCAAGGCTCTCTGGTTTCATTAAAAAGAGCCGGTTGTCAGATATTGTCCAAGATTACCTTCAGGGTGGATATAGCTGCTAGCAGCCTTGCATGGACAACCTAATTTACATCATCATTCATCCTTTAGCTCCACACACAGAGCTGTTCATCATCATCCATTTATGTGACAATAAACATTTTATAAACACTAAACAGCCTACAGTAATTTGACAGTATTTATTTTGCACTTAAAATAAAGGTTTATCAAATAATGTCTAATGCTACAAATAATTATGTATCCCTTTAAAGCAGGTTTAATCTCTCAGCACTGAACTTTATCATTAGAGAAGGTTCAGTTTGAAATGTGAAACTTTTTTTATCTACTTTGTAAATAATTGGATGATAATTCAAATTCAAATCCAGATTCCAGCACATATTCTACCCCCATATTGAACATGTGGCGGGTTGTTTTTGCTCTGTTGTACAGCTGAAATCAGAAGCATTGTGTAGTTATTGTGTATTAAATGTATTGTAATGACATTTTAATCATCCGTCCAAATTATTCTTTAAAAATATTTCTGTTGCAAAACACTGAGAACAAAGTGCTGATAGGTGGTTAAAAACAGCCCATTTCTGCTCTTTCAGCTTCTCCACTTCTGGTTTAGTGTAAACTTTATAAAATCCAAGTCATTATATATAAAAATCAGAAATCCTAAAACAGGAACCAGTCTTTAGCTTTCAGCCTTCTTTCCTTTATAAATACATCAGATATATGAGTTTTCCATTATTAACCCCAGCTGTAATTTGGGATTTACTTTTGTTATAGTCAAAGCTCACAAACTGCTGCATTTTATACATAAAATGAAAGAAGTGTAAAGAGAACAAGATGCCAGTGGCTCAGTAGGGTCATCATAGTAACCAAACGCCTTGGTGCTAAAGTAGCTTTAATTTATGGGGCACCTCATATTGTTCAAAAATTCACTGTAAAACAACTAAAAGTGGTAGACATATTTGGTTGTGTGTTTTTATGTGCCTGCAGTGTTTTATGTAAGAAATACAAGTTTACAAAGACCTTTTATAATCAGTTTGGAAGAGAAAAGTTTGAGCTCAGATAAAATGGAAGTCAATGATATGGTATGTGTGTGGTGATATGCTCACTGCACTTTATGACACAACGAGGAGAAAAAGACAAAAAAAAAATTCCCTACATTTTTATGTTTAAATTTGAACAAGAAGTTTTAGGTTATGTGGAAATTAGAAGAGTTTGAAAAAAATATATGCATAAGCAGCCTAGAATTTAATGTGTCATCATCATGCTCTGAGTTCAACATTCTGTGGTAAAGTCATCAAAAATCATAAAACTTAATTCAGTTGTGTAAAACTGATGTACTTCCACAAAATATATATATATATTGTACATACATTCTGTTTGATTTTGGTAACTTATATTATCTGTCTCTGTTGCCATGAACAATATGCTTTTACTCATATATAATGTATACTCACAGTTTTAGTTTACTAGTCTTCAGTAAATCAGTACACATAAAAGCTTTATTTTTCTTACCTTGACAGTAGGTTCTTCCGTTTCCAAGAAAGCCGTACTTGCAGTTACAAACTTTGCCTGGGCCGTCTGCCTTGTCCTCACATATGGCGTCAGCGTGGCAGGTTGAACACACGTCCAGCACAGTTTGTCCCTCTGCCAGAAAGCCTGAAGCACAGAGGGATCATGTGTTGGTCAGGAGGGCTGAGCCACTGATGACTGAAGGTCAGCGGAGACTGAAACACACAGTGATGAACAAATGACTGGGTGAGGAGGAGGATATTACCTGAAAATCCAATGAGCAGACAAACCATAAGCATCCTCCTGTTAGTGTCATCCATCCTCCCTGAGAAGCTGTCCTCACTGCAACCCCCTCACCCCGTCCTTCTTTATTTTGGCCCTTCCTGCTCGTGGACCGTTGGGCCACTGAGCATGTTTGATAACCGGTGCTGAGAGGCAGCTGAGAGTGGGTGAGATGAGGTCACTTCTTTTTTCTCAGCGGTTTACTGAAAGCTGCTGTTTCTGCGGCTGCAGCCGTCATCCTGCGCTGCGCTCGCTTCCATCTGATGCTTGGGTTTGCTGCCAACTTCTGCTGAACTGCACACTCATGCTGGGCTGTCTGATAAAGGCTATATTAGGGACAAACAAACCTGGTGGATCTTTGCTCAGAAACTGAAAGTTTTAGGTAAAAACTGAAGTTTTGTTGACAGAAAAATATCAACTCCATTTTAAAAGTCTACTTTTAGCAGCATTTCAATTATTGAAGATGAATGGGTAACCATATTTTTGCCAGAAACTCTGTTTGTCTGTCTGTTAGCAAAATATCTCGCGAACCACTGGATGAATTTTAATGAAACTAACAGAAAGTAATCACTGGATTCACATCTAACAACTGATTAACTTTTCAGGTCGACCCAATTCAACATGGCTGCCAAAGCCAATCAACCTTAACCAACTCAAAACTGGTTATAACTCAGTTTTACAGAGGATGAGCTATATTTGGAATGGTAGTAGCTGAAAGTCACACTGAACACAAGCTGTGAGAGCTTATATTATCACCTCAGATCACCTGTTTCATTTATTAATCCTGACCAAACTGGCTCTAAATTAGTTTCAATATAAGATGAACTCTAGTATGGAAGGCATAATGGGGTGGATGGGAGGTGTGTGAGTGTGTGTGTGTGTGTGTGGGGGGGGGGGATAATTTGGTGAGTTGTGGGAGCTGGAGATAAGTCTGGTGGGCTCCTATCGCTCAGTCCAGCAGGGTCCTAACTGGGGCTATGCTGTCACTCAAACCAGTAAGATATGGACCCCCGCCAGAGAGTCTGAAGGATTGGACCCTGCCCACCCCCCTCCCCCTCCCCCAGCTTCTCTGTTCAAACTATCCATCTGAACAAAATTTATTATTGAGTTCAGAAACAGCTGTATTCATCACTGTTGAGCTGTTTTTTATATTTGTTTGTCTTGTTTTTTTGTCATTTGTGTCTAGTTTTTTCTGCTGCTGTTTGCAACAAGTAAAGTCCTTTAATTGGAAACATTTCAAACAGATGGTGACATGTTAAACTAGAGAAAAAAAAAGAGCCATTTCTTCAGGAAACAATGACTTACATGAGATCTGATGCTTGTTGGATTAGTCATTTGTGTGAATAATCCAGTTAGTGACTGAAAATATCCATCCATTTTCTGTACACACTTAATCCTTTCAGGGTTATGTGGGTCACTGGTGCCCATATCCAGCAGTCACCATGCGAGGGGCGGGGTGCACCCTGGACAGGTCGCAATTCCATCACAGGGACACATAGAGACAAACAACCATTCACTCTCACCTAGGGACAATTTAGAGTTATCAATTAACCTGACAGTCATGTTTTTGGTCTGTGGGAGGAAGCCGGAGTACCCACGCATGCACGGAGAGAACATGCAAACTCTACCTAGAAAGGTCCCCGGTTCCCCCCGGTTCTGAACCGGCGACCTTCTTGCTGAGAGGCATCAGTTCTACCAACTGAGCCACCGTGCCGCCGAAAATATCAATTTAGATTAAAAAAAAAATGAACCAAACTGACTTTTCTCTAAAGATCTTACTTTTATGTTCTTTATTAAAAAAATATATTTAATTGTAAAAACTGATGAGCATCACTTCAGTTTTAAATGGAAATAATGTATTTTCTGCATCAGGCTGATTAATCTACTGCAGATATTTCAGTAATATTATTTCAGTAATAGAAATAAAACTCTTGAAATTCCATTTAGAGTCGATGATGTTGAAATTTGTAGAGTCAGTGAGGTGAAGTTTTTGGGTGTTATTGATGAAAAGCTGACATGGAGAGCTCATATAAATTACTTAAGAACAAAAATAGCTAAATCTATTGGAGTACTGTATAAAGTAAGGATGTTGTTCAATAATAAAGCTCTGTTTATATTGTATAATACATGAATTGTTCCACACTTGATTTACTGTATTGAAGTCTGGGGTAAAGCATGTAAAACAATCACAAATCCTATTTTCATTTGACAGAAAACAGCCGTAAGAATTATCAGCAGAAAACATTACAGTCACCCTTCAAACATATTATTTTGTAAATTAAATTGAGTTGATTATAATATTTTGAAGATTATGTATAAGGCTCATAAAAAATTACCTTTAAACATCCAGTTATATTTTGTCACAAAATATAACTGGATGTTTAAAGGTAAGTTTTGTTAAGAGAGAAAGTTTTTATAATCTTAAAGAACTTGAGATGTTTATAAAACCTAAAATTCGAACAAACTTGAAGGACCGATGTACTTCAGTCCAAGGAATATGATCTGGAGAGTGATTTTAAAGATGTCGGTTCAATGTATTTTTTTGAGAGAATGATAAAAATAAGTTTGTTAAATAAATATGAAATTGTATAATGTAAATCAAAAGTTGTTGTTTGAGAAGGAATTAATGCTTTTATTTTGTTTTGTTTCTTGATTATTATTGCTCGAAATTAATTATGGAAAAAAGAGGCAAATATTATAATTTCTTTTCTTCTTTCTGCCTCCTTTCATTTCAATTGGGATTTATATACTTTTTGTTGTCTGAAAAAAAAATTGTTTTTTAAATGAAATGAATAAATGAATGAAATAAAAAAGAAATAAAATAAATATTTAAGTTTAGCTTCAATCAACACAAACTGTGGATTGTAAACATGAAGAAACATCAGATCCTGGCCAAATATTAACACTAGTTCAATATTCTGCATTGAGCTACACTTTCCAGTTTCCCATCAGAGTTCAGTGAGAAATTATTTTATTTTCCTGAGTCGAACAAAGTGTGTGCCCAAACAACCAAAGAAGTGCAAAAATCTTATTAATAAAGTTTTGTTTATTTGATGTAACCACCTGTTCTTGACAAGATCCACCATCCCAACGTGTATTTGTCTGTAACAAAACTGCTTCAGAGAAAATGTCTAATTGACCTGAGACTGATGATATGAAGTCACACATTGGAAATGTGAAATCAACAAACAGCATTTAAAGTCCCGGCATGCATAAACAAAACCTGCCGTTTAAAATGCAAACGCAAAAATGAACAAGAGAAACTCACACAGATGGAGTGAAGGGCCTGATGTGTAGCTACATTAATGTGCCACATTGAAACAGGGTTGAACAGATCCTACAGAAACTGTGACACTTTATATTATAAAAATCACTAAAAACGCTCTTGTTGTTTTGCTTTTTAACATAAATTCCAGTAATGAAGAGAGCAATCCTATTGAAAATAATGGGACTTTTTATTACAAAGCAAGTTATCATCATAGCAGAAAGGTTTAATAATAGTAAAGTTATTAATTTAGGCAACTGGAACAAAAGTTTTAATCACTTTGAGTTTCACTGAAGCACATTTGTGGCTAAATTGAATTTGGCATTAAACCTCTTTCCTTCCATGTTTGCCAAATAAAGGCTGAGTTTCGTGTTAGGAGAGCTCAGAGCACAAAGATCCTCGTGTTTCACAGCAGAGTGCAGAAACAGCAGTGTTTCTTCACCTGAGCTGTGTCCGACCCCTCTGCTGGGGGGGCGTCACGAGCTGAACGATCATCTTTACTCTCTGACATGGAGCCGCTGGAGGTGGACAGCAGCCTGCCACACACCAGGTCTGCAGCTTTCCCCTCCATCACTGACAGGTCTGTCACTGTTTTCTCCCTCAGCGACATGTCTCCATCCTCATCATCGTCTATCAGCACAAACTCTTTGAGGTAAACCGGCCCCTGCAGACTGTGGTTCTCCTCCACAGTGGACACATCTACAAAGGTTATGGTTGAAGAGCCTGTCAGGGACTCATGTGGGTCAGTGGAGTTGTCCTCTGGACCTGAGTACACTTGGCTGCTTGAATCCATCATCAGAGCGCTGGTCCTGTGGAAAGTCTCATCTCTCATGTTAAACCTTTCTTCTTGGTTTTGGGGGATGATGTCTGGACTGGTGAGGTGGTCTCTGGTGTGGCAACCATCCCCAGGACGCATCTGAAAAGCCACCTGCTGGCAGTCATGGTAGACCTGCACACTGCTGCCCCCTGCTGGAGAAGAGAGGCAGATGCTGGCGGCGTCTCCTCCTCGCCTCTTCATCTACTTTCCCTCAACTGAGACTAAACAGGAAGGAGGAGAATATTTAGCTTCAAGTGTTTGTTTCAGAAGATAATGCAACATAAAAAAAACTTTTTCAACAATAAAAGTTACCAAATGTCTGGCACAGTTGTAAACATGAGTGCTTGTTTTTGTCATTAGAACAAATTTTAGATGGAACTTATTAAAAAAGAAAAAGTTTGCTGATTGAAAAACATGATAGAAATAATTTCACTATACTTGATATTCTATTGATTGTTCACCTGATAGATATTGAGATGTTTCAAGACCAAAATAAAACGTGATGACCACAGTAATAAGTGCAAATGTCTTATTAATGAGTGATTAAATATCTATATGAACCTCTGAAATACATCAAATCTATTGAACATCATTCCTCTTAGAAGTGATGCCTTGTAAGACCTCATTTTGTAATAACAACGCATTATGTAATAACGTAATAAAATCAGGCTTCAAAATGTAATAAACTTGCGTTAAAACCACATTATGTAGTAATTGACACAAAATGTAATAAAAGTCTTTGACGCATTATGTAATAACGTTATTACATTTTGCAGCAATTGTTACAAAATGTTGTGGTGTAATAATCTGGTGCATTATGTAATAAAAAAATCAAAAAAATGTATTTCTGTTCATCCTAATCAATATACTTGTAATAACTGTGATGTTGCAAATACTACATTATTAAATCTTTATAACTTTGGTCAATAAACACCAAACTTCTCATCTTTTATTTTCACCCTGCCCCCCTCCCCTCCGCGGCTGATGGTCCACCTACACCCCCCAACCCCCATGCGTGTGATTAATACAGATTTTTTTTAATGAAAATTACAGATTTTTAAGGCTCATTATACAAGTAAACGTCTGAAGGGGTTGACATGTTTGTACAACTAACTTTTAAATATATTTTGGGAGTCGTCTACAAAGTGGAATAATTTCTGTAACAGGAATCAGGACAGTAAATCTGAAAATGCAAATGCAAAGACTTTTATTACATTTTATTTCAATTATTACATAAGATGTTTGGAGCTATCAGAAAAATGAAACAACAGCTCTGCTGTCTGCACGGTAGTGGAGGGGTCATGATGTGGGCTTGCTTTGTAGTCTTTCAGTCAATTATCAGATTTTGTTGCTATCAGTGGCCCTGTGTCGCTTGCCCATTCATGGACCACCTCTAAACTACACGTGGGCCACCAAAGGGCCGTCATTCTTCTGAGTATCTGGCCTGACTCGAGTGTTTGAGCCAGACACATTTTGCTATTGGGATTCCTTGAAGGTTTTGTGTTTTTAGGTTAATATTACAAAAGTCTGTTTCATAGTAAGGCTATTTTCCTTCGTTCTTCACCTGCTTCACTGACAGTAACTGGGACAACATAGTAAATATAGAAGAGTTTTTGGAGCAGGAACAAGCTGTCATTTACTGGACTCTTTGATTGAAGAAACGAAGAAGCTGAAAATAACTTGCACTCCCCGAGGATTCACTCTTTGAAGATAATGTTCAAACCCAGACAGGAGAGATCTTTTTCTGTCTTTCATGTCTTTAAAACCCAGCCTTCCCTCCTCCAGAAAGCTCCACATGAGGTGAAGAAGGTGTCACTCTTCAGAGGAATATCAGGTGGGTTGAAACTACTGCTGTGGCTGCAAAGATAAATCTACTTTTAGTTCATATTTATGCTCAATTTTTCACATCAAAGGCTTTTTGAAGCTAAAAACAAATTGTTTTTAAAATTATTAGAAAATTGAAACAAAAAAAAAAACAGAAAATGATGAGCTTTATTTTTATTTTGCAGTTTTCATCTCCATAAACTGAATTTCCTTCACTTTGCACAGAAGCTTGACAATCTGACCCGTTTACACTTGAATGATTTGTACGCATGACAGAATCAGGACTCTATAAATTAATCATATCGTGTAAACACACTCTAACTCAGCTTACAAAGGTTTCTGAACAAGAGTAGATAAAAAATAGAAAAAACATTAATTCAATTTTTACTTTACTGTGAACAAGGCAGGTGACTTCTTAGCCTCAGCAGTGAGTCTGACAGCAGAAATATCCTTTTTATCCCTTTAAAACATGCTTAGGATGCTTTTCCTGACAAAAAGGATGTCTCACTGCACTACACATACATTACCTGATAAATGACTAAAATAATGCATTAAAGAAGTACAGAAATCCACATTATATGAAAGATTTATTTAGGATTCTTTTACCTGAAGCTTTCAGAGCTGACCTCTTCTTTAACTTGCTGTAATAAAAATCACATGGCGGGGACGAGGTGACTCGTTCAGCAGCATGCTGCCTGTCTGATCTGTCCAGCTGCTGAACCACGTCTTTAAACAAAGACTCACACACACACACACACACACACACACACACACACACACACACACACACACACACACACACACACACACACAC
>JAUBOC010000001.1:4230815-4253659 GCA_032275365.1 Anablepsoides cearensis
GAATCGTTAGGAATCGGAATCGAAAAGAGGAATCGGAATTGGAATCAGAATCGTTCAAATTCAAACGATGCCCAACCCTAATCATCAAAGGACAAGTAGTTGAACTCAAACCGACTTTCAGGTTTCATTCAGAGCATCGTAGAGTTCGTGCAGAAGCATTCAGCTCTTTGTCTCAACACAAACACAAGCCTGTAACCAGCTGCAACAACACCCTGACATCTCCCTGGACAGAGGTATGCAAAAATCAGGGTGGTTTTTGACATGTAATGGAACAACAATAATGTGGACAATAGGCCTTTACAGATAAATAAATAACAAATTACTCTTTGTGGTTTGTGTGCACAGTTGGGAGGGGCAGTGTGGCTTTTCTGCTGGTGAAAGGAGAACTCTGGGAGAAACAGCTGGGAATCACCAAACTAATAACACACTATTAGGGGTGTAAATCAGCAGCTTTATCACGATACGATATCACATCAATATGTTCAGATGACGATTCGATATTTCTCGATATCAAAAAGTCTGTCACGATACGATTTTGATTCAATTCAAAAGTCTGCGATCGGTATAATGCGATATCATATGCCCATCTAACACAATGACTGTGTTAGACGGGCATAAGATATCGATTGTCATCCAGACTATGATGACGATATAGATCACAATTTTCATTTTGCCACGACATAGGTGAATCATGAACCATTCAAATCGATATATCGATATAGATCGATGTATCGTTACACCCCTACTCACTATGTTGCCTTTTTAATAAAAACAAAGATTATATGAAACTCACCAAAAACATTAGATGTCTGGTTTGTTTAAACCTTTTCCAAAAATCCAGTTTAAGCACCTTTTAAGATGAGTTTTAAGATTTCCTATCACCTTACCAAAAGATTATTATTACACTCTCTCATGCTTTAAACAGACATCAGTTGCTGTTAAAATTATGTTTTGCATTCTTATCAAATTATTGACTAATCTTTATGCCTAATGTGCTAATGTTTATTTGAGCAGTCAAAAGGCGAATAAATAATTTGCAAGTAATAAATTTTTAATCTTTTTCAGATTTATTAAATGCATTTTGACCTGTAAGGTGGTGCTAACCCTTTTTAAGTTTGTATTATAAATACTGTGCCACATTTAAACACCAGCAACACATATTTAATTGACCGTTTTGCACATTGTATAAACATTAAGAGGTCAGATTCTCCTCACCTGGAGTCTCCACCCTCTGGTAGTGGTAGGGGTTGATGCAGACCTCGTCCTTCTTGAGATGGAAGGCGTACTCGCAGGCTTCGATGGCGCGCAGCTCGTGGTGGCTGTGAAGGTCCGGCCATCGCCACAAGCGGCAGTAGATAACATGGGGAAGCCCCTTTCTGTGGGACACTTGCAGGCGGCCATCTAATGATCTGATTGAACGGTAAAGATGCGACGATCGTTAAAACAGCCATGGGACAAAAGCGTGGAGTGTCACGACACGTAATATGGTCAACTAAGAGAGTGGATTGAGTTATGACGAAACGAACAACATCTGTCACCTCCAACATTTTAATGACTCCCACAGAAAAGGTGAAAGCAACACTTTATAATAAATAAGGATAGTCACCTGGTTTGGTCAGGGTAGCTGTATAGGCCTGATGTATCCCACTGTTCTATCGTATTTGGTGTACTCAGTCCCCATATTTCAGAGCAATTGCTGTGCACAGAAAAAACAACAAAACATAAAGAAAAAAACACAATAAAACATGGGACATGGCTAATTCAGATATAGCAGTATGAGTGTGTGAACATGAAAACGTCTTTTTTTTTGAGTTATGGCAAAATTAAGTAATCAAATTCAGCTGTTGAGATGAAAGATAGGACCTAAAAAAAGAGAGGCCCTTTTGACCAAATTAGGCAATAAAATATAATATGGATTTTGCTGCCAAAGATTCAATACTGTGGCATTGTATCAACCTGGAAGTTCTTCTTGTTACAGTCATCTAAGAGAAAACTTATCTGGAGACATTCAAACAAAACACTGTGCACACACAATCACACAAAAGAAAAAAAAAAGGAGAACGAGGAGGCAACAGTGGAGACAAACCTATTTTCAGACATTTCCAAAACATTTACAGGAAAATGGCCAAGAACAAAAAGAAAGTGGAATGGGAGACAAATAAGAGTAGTTGCTTCTGAATATCTTGACAATAAATCATATATGTCAGTGCTAAAAATACACAACACAATAAACTAAACCTGATGATTAAAGTGGGATTTTATATGCCATTTAAAGTTGCAATTCATTAGTACAAAGCAAAAAACTACATTTTCCCCTCGAACCATAACAACCTTTAAAACACCAACAATAAACTATCAACAACTTTTTTCAATGCAGGAAGCAAAGCAATAACAAAACAACAAGTCACATGATAAATCAATACATTTCAAAAAGGTGACAAGTGAAGGAATCATTGCTAAAGATGCACCAGTTCAAATGTCACTGGTAGATAGTTGTGAGTTTGGAATTATGTGAACTTTATTTGTCTATTCAAAGAAATAAAACAAACACACCGAGCTCCAGACTATCCTTCACCAATAGTGGGGTCTAAGAAACAATCCATCTTTTATCTGTAGACATAAACATCTGATAAAGTACCTGCCAGCAAATCAAAGAAGATTGAATCTGTTAACACGGTGTTCCCACTGAACACGAGTCTGGCTCATCAAGGCTGGTTCACTGATAAGGACAACACGTTTCTTTTGACCTTAAAATACCTTTTTGTCTTTTTTTCCTTTTGTTATGAGAACTCTACAAATTGTCTAACTGTTACTATAAATAAACTAACTTCAGCTGATGCTTAAGATGTTCAACTCTTTTGCATAAACTTTTGATGTCTTTAGTAAGTATGAAACACGAGAAGTGACACTGGCATCCATAAAGAGCCAAATAGTTTCAGATTTATGTTTGGCGGAGGTCTCAGCTACACATAAAAAACTTTCCAAAGGTACTATTTTCCAACACAAGTAAGCCAAATATTTGCAGTTTACCTCGGGATGGTGACACACTTTGTGTTGCAGTTCTGTGAGGTGATTGCTTTCTCCAGTTCATCAAGCTGGCCTGTCTTCTTCAGCTTCTTCACGAGACTCTTCACAGCCTTCTCGCACCACTTTTCCTCCTGTCCATTCTGATCTCCACCACCTGCGACGCCCGGTCCACTGCCCGACTTCTTCAAGCTCAAAAGCCTCTTCACCACAGGAGGGGTGAATGGCAATATGGACGACATCTCCACTGCCGGGAGTCTCCAGAGGACTCAGCTCGAGGTTCCTCACAACCAGACAGAGGGGACCTGGAGCTACAGTTTTGGCCCTTGCTCTAAGGGCCTGTGGTAACAAATCTGTCACAGGGAGGAAGCCTGTGCTAGCAGCGTACACTCAAAAGGCATGGACAGACACCTTGAAAGAAAGTCACACAAATAAAAACGTTAGCACACAAAGCATCACACAGGAAAGCACACATTGTTAAACTTATCAATACAATAAGACAATACAATAACAGAACACATATTCAACATGAACAGTGGAAAAACTGATAAGAACTGATGCAGAACCAGTTCTGAGTTCTACTTCAAAAACTTTGGGCTGATTTTATGAGTAAAAATCAGTAGCTGGACTTTTTAATTAGAGACAAACCAAAATGCCATAAATAATGAAGGCCTATGAAGGCTAAATGAATGCCAGGCCCAGGGGCCTATAAATTATAATAAAATAAACTGCTCTTACCTAACATTTTAAACTATGCAAGAACTGGCTACGTTTTGCAGGAAATCCTTGAATTTACAAAAAAGGAGGTTTGAGTTCGACAAACACTAATTCTCTGCCATTACCACAACTGTGAAGGTTCAAATTACAGAATACATTAAAAATCTAGTGAGATACAAATCAATCAGATTTGTTTTCTTTTTTGCTGACAATATGCCAGAGCAAATATAAAGGCCAGTGGCATATTGTTCATGTTTGTTTTACAACACCAGAAAAACTTCACTCAGATCTGGTAACTTTGAAAGTGTTACACCCCAATACAGACAATGTATTCATTCACAAAAACACAGCAAAGCTATTTGAAAAGCAGAATTGACCTGTTAAACTAAAAATCAATAGGAATGTCCACTTAGTTTTGGGTTATAATAAACGTGGCTACCTAGTTTGCATATTTATAGCATTAAAGTAGACTTTCCTGTTGCATTATGAGATATGAATAAACACAAAAAATAACACAGTAAATGCTGCCAAATGAGTGTGAACGAGGAAAATATTTTGTAACTTGAAAGTCCAGCTGCTAGCTACCAGGAGGGGCCTGCTTAAATCACATCATTATATCTGCTGGCATTAGCTTGGAAAACATCTTAGTATTTCATGGAAACAAAAGCTAAAAGCTTAAGCTAACTCGCCAGTAAATTAAATCCAATTTAATAAATAGTAATGTTTAGGCTATGAAAGCTAACGTTAGCTTAACATAGCTAGCTGCCAGCTTGTTATCAAAAATCCTTTTGTTGTGATCCGAGAAAACACCTCCTTGACTTAGGAGCTCATCGCCGGGTTTTCACAAACAACTCGACTGATATAAACTGCATTTGTCCTGAGATGGGAACGCCAAGTGGCTTCATTTTCAAGGCGGCTGTTAAATGATCGATCTTCAAATAAAACCCTCGCACCAAAACGAGTTAGCATCTTAGACGAACTCTTCCAAACTGGCTCCCACTGACTGGCTAACTAACGGAAGCTACATCATCAAAACAACACGCTTCAAAGTCGAGAAAGCTGCTAAAGCATATCAGTAGTTACCCAGCTTTACAGTCCGAGAGTCCACTTCTAAAGAAACAGACGTGCGTAGTAATTGCAGCACCCTACTTACATAAATAAATGAATGTTAACTGTACTGTAAAGCGGCTAATTTTGACACGGCTCCTCTCCAGTAGCTAGTTACCAGTGCTGCAGTAGCCTCAGCCTGTTAGCTTGACCGGAACAGCACAACAAACGTGATAGCAACGCACGAGCTCTTAATCCCTCCTACTCACAATCTGATTGGAGAACAAGTCAAAACATTTAGTCTGAAAAGTGGCTGAAACTAACGTTTTAAGTGGTATGGAAGTCAGGTTTTGACCATGTTAATTAAAAATCATTCTAAGTTGTAATTTGAAGATAGTCCCTCACACTAAGGAGAAATCATCATTTAGAAATTGTGTTTTGAAAACATGAGATGTTGATCATTCAAAATTGTAAAATAACATATTTTATTTTCAAGATATTCATCTTATTAATATGATTTAGCATTTTAAATGATGAATTAGTGTACCTTAAATATAACTTAGCGTTGTAAAAAATGACAAAATAACTTAGCATCTCTTAATTATAGGATGCCATGTCATAATTTTTAGGTAGTGTATCAGCTGCTATCTCATCAATATCAGATAGTACAAATTGAAATGGCAAGATAGCATCTCATAATACAGGGCTATTCAACTAAATTGCTCCAGGGGCCACAGTTACTGCAGGTCAACAGCTCAGGGGCAGAACGTCCAGCAATTAAAGTCATTATGTAAATAAACCAAGTATTACAAAGATATGTTGCCTTTGAAATAGTTTATTTTGCTGCATTTAATCATAAATACAACATACAGAACCCAAAAGTGATAATAAAACAAAATCAAAAACAATTGACACAAATATTATTTTGACATATTTAACTGGCCACATTTTTAAATAAATTTTATTTTTTTACTTATCTTAATTTTATATTCTACTGCTTGTAGTTTTAAGTGTATTGGGTTTTCATTCAAATGGTTTTTACCAGCTTTTGGCCAAGATTCTGACATTTCTGTATACCACACATGTCTATGTTTAACTAAAAGAACTTATAGTAATTAGTAGAAAACCGAGGGTTTGGGCTTAAGAACCAATGAACTTAATGAACCAATTGGTGGGCCGGATTTTGGTCACCAGTGGGCCTTACTCAACTCAGATTAGTGCAACCAGTTTGGTTAAGTAAACTCAACACTTTATTTTTTAAATTGAAATAAGTTTTTGCCTAAGTCTTTTAAGGTATTTTTACTTAGTTGTTTCTTTCAGATACTTTAGAGGCCTCTGATGATTTGTATTGTTACAAACAGAGGCACTCAGGAAAAAAATGAAGCTCATCCCTCGACTCAGGTGTTCAATTAGTCTGAATTGGCTTCACCTGCTGCCTTTATAAGTTGTCCCAGTTCAGTGTGTTGGAAGCGTCTTGTCTGTTTTGTTCTGCTTGTGGCAATGGGAGGATGGGTATGTCTTTGTTTGGCGTTACTGGCATCATACTTGCAAGGTAAGTCAAGTCTTTAGTGTCTGTCCTTTCATAAAAACCTTTGTCACAAGAAAGTCTTTTGTCATACGCTCCTCTTGTTTCAACTAGTTGTTTCAGCTGGAAGCAGTCTTATGAAGTGCAACCTGGGCACTAAACTGTGCAAGGATGGCTCAGAATGCATCCCTTACAGCCATGTGTGTGATGGAGAGCGGGACTGTAAGGACGGCTCAGATGAAGAAGGCTGTGACTCTGGATGTGGTGACGGTATGACAATCTATGTAAAGTTTAAACTTTTTTTTTTTTTTTTTTTTTTTTTTTTTTTTTTTTTTTTTTTTTTTTTTCCCCTCTGCTGGTGTCTTAGGTTCACACACTAGAAACTAATGGCTTTATTTTATTTGTTGGCAATGGAAATGTCAACTTTATTGAAATTAAGTCTAACAAAGTAATGAGAAAAGCTGATTTATTTTTTTTAGATAAATGCAGCAAACTGGATATTTTAGCGGGTGACCATTTACTTGGATCCTTCCGTTGTTCAGGAAGCAACTTTTTAGCATAGTTAACATTCTGAAACCTGTGATTGGAAAGTTTCAGTTGGTTTTCAAAGTGGTGTAAATGTTGAATAATTAGTTTTGCACCACAAATTTGACTTTATCAAACATTTGTTTCAGAAGGAGTACTTGACAACTCTGTATGGAGCTACATAAACATTTCAGTGCTCAGTCACATGGTCAACTGACTAGTCAACCTCTAACACTGTTCAAGTCAAAATATTTCCCCTTCTGATCCGCACACAGATCAGTTCCAGTGTGCCCATGGGATGAAGTGCATAGACAAGGACCAGGTGTGTGACGGTGTGGTCCAGTGTCAGGACCTCTCAGATGAACAGCACTGCATGAAGCAAACTGAAAACTGTGCTCACCATTGCGACGAAAAGAATCGCTGCCTGCCTGCGAGCTTCATATGTGATGGAGAGAGGGACTGTCTGGATGGCACTGATGAAGCCAGCTGTGGTACAGTTTGACTTATTGCTGGCTTTTTTTTTTGGAAACACTCTGCTTTGAGTCACTTTATTCCACTCCTGTTTTCCAGAAGATGATTCCAACAAAGTTGCTGCTGGTCCGGCTCGTCCCATCAAGTGTCCTTTAGGCACCAAACTCTGCAAGGACAACTCTGACTGCATTCACTACAACCATGTTTGTGATGGGGAGGCAGACTGCAGAGATGGCTCGGATGAGGAAGACTGCTTATCAGAATGTGAAAGTGGTTAGTTTAATTGGACATTAAAAAAAAAACTTGTCATGGGTAACTGGTGCCTGTGCAATGGGCATTCTAATAAAATTACAGAATGAGAGGCTCACCTTGCAAATTGACCCATATAAAATCAAGAATATCAACCTTACTCCAAAAATGTAAAGCAATTGTTAAAATGATTTACAAATTGTCCCCATCGTTGTCTAAATGAGTAATTCTGTTTCTACTGCAGACCAGTTCCAGTGCCACCATGGAAAGAAATGCGTAGAAAAGAGCCAGGTGTGTGACGGTTTCCCTCACTGCCAGGACCGCTCGGATGAACTGGACTGTGCAAAGCGCATGGAGGGCTGTGCTCACCAATGTGATGACAAGAGCCGCTGCGTTCCCAGCAGCTTCCTCTGTGACGGGGAGAGGGACTGCAAAGATGGCAGTGACGAGGCAACTTGTAGTAGGTTCTGCTCCGAGCAAAGCTTTCAAACATGGTCTTGATGCCCTCAATTTGTGTTTAGATGTTTCCCTGGTCCAGAGCAGCTGGTTAACATTTGATAAATTCAGTCAAAGTAGAACTCTTGACTCATAGTTCTGGTTGTGTTGAAGCAGGAAAATGAGTTTTTTTTTTCTTGTCCTGAATGAGTTTGTTTCTACTCAGCTCTGACTTCAAAGGACTGATTGCATGTTTCCCCTCTCCTCTGCAGACGAACGGAAGTGTAGTTCTACAGAATTCAGATGTACCAGTGGTCAGTGTGTGTCTGCTTCAGTGCGCTGTGACGGTCACCCAGACTGCTGGGACCGCTCAGATGAGGAGGGCTGTACCAAAGCACCGGTCTGCACCACCAAACACCGCTGTCCCCACAGCAAGGAGTGTCTGGTGCACGAGTGGATTTGTGATGGAGACCAGGACTGCAAAGATGGCTCAGATGAGAAGGTGGATGCTGGAACCGTTTGGGCCAATTCTCATGGCCACGTGAAAGTGGGTGGGAGACTAAATTGTAAACCAGGGAAGCAAAGTGCATATAGTGGGCATTTAAAACCCCCAGTGATTTTGGTTGAACAGAAAATGGGGTGAGAATTTTAAATGTGCAACTTGTCTAACTATTTATTCAAACATCATGGACCAGTTGACTGCACACTGTTTGCAAAAAGTCTTGGAACAGGTCAGTCATTGCAATGGGTTCAGAACCCTTGAGTGACTCTTAGAAAGTGGTGCTTCTGTCCTGTAGCTGCAATACTGTGGATTAGTTTTGTTTTTTAACACATCAAATCAATGTCACCCACGCCAAAAGGTTAAAACTAAACTTAAATCCTTTAGGACTGTCCTGTGGTTCCACTCAGCTGTGGTGACTTCCAGTGGATGTGTAAATCCAAGACCAAATGTGTTCCTGCAATCTGGAAGTGCGATGGCATGAAGGATTGTGACGATGGCAGTGATGAGAATGAATGTGAGTAGATATTTTTAGAGTACGTACCGGGAAGTCAGTCATTGTAAGTAACTTACTAGTTTCAATTTAAATGCAAAATTGACAAAAGGATCAGTGTAAAACTTTAAGAAGAAAACTGTTGGTATATTGAGCAACATGGGGTTTTGCTGAATTTACTTTATGTATACTTGCAGGTGGGATGGTGACATGCCTCCCTCATGAGTTCCAGTGTGGCAGTCATGAGTGCTTGAACGTGGTTCTGGTATGCAACGGTATTACAAACTGTGCAGATGGTTCAGACGAAGGAGGCAGCTGCCAAACAAACTGTGCAGAAGCAGATAACTCGCGCTGTTCTCAAGGCTGCTACAACACACCACAGGGACCTGTGAGCACTTTTAATGTCTTATAACTTCTGCTTTGCTTAAACTTAAGTGGAAAATGCAGCAAAGAATTGTTCCTGCAGAATCTCTAAATTGTGTAGTTGGCCCACTGAAATGCATTTACTGGTTTTCCCTTGCAGCACTGTCGTTGTGCAGCAGGTTACAAACTGCTGGAGGATGGACAGACATGTGCTGATGTAAATGAGTGTGAAGGCCCCACACCAGGTGTGTGCAGTCATTTGTGCATCAATACTGCAGGATCATACCAATGTGACTGCCATCCAGGCTTTATTATGGAGGCAGGTGGACACCAGTGCAAGATTACAGGTAAAGCATCCTATTAAAATGAGATTCTTCAACTTTAAATGCTGGCTTCCACAAGCTAACTGCTGCTAAACTGTAAAAATGGAAACCAGTCTAATTTGTGTATCAAGCTTGAAGGTCTTCCTGGGGAGCGGGAAAATATCAAATTAAAACTACAATTAATTGCTCTGACAGGAAAGTTATACAAAAGCATGTAGTGTTATCAATTGAATCAGTGACTTTCATTATACATTAAACACTAGGCCCTACATCAAGTTTACGACTTGTATTCTAGTCTTGTAATGCCATGTGGTGTAAACTTATATCCAATAAATGAACAATGCTCCATGCTTTGTAAATATTCTGGAGCAAATAAAGGTTGCATGAAACTATTGAATTGCAATGAAACTCTCTGCTCTTAGGTGAACCCTACCTGCTAACATCAGTCCAAACAGAACTCTACTTGTATGGCTTGCGTGGTGGAAATCTAGACATCTTGTCGTCTTCTGCAAAGAAGGCAGTTTTATCTCTGGACTATGACTGGAGGGATCAGAAAGTGTTCTGGGTCAGTGTGGACACAGAGACCATCAGATGGTCTTCAATGGACCAGAAGACTACAGGAATTCTAATCAAAGGTTGGAGCAGATCTGTATTGAAGGTTAATGGCATGAACCGGTACCACCTTAATGCTTTTGTCTCTAGGTGTCAGGGCTGACTCTGTGGCTGTGGACTGGCTTGGGAGAAACCTGTACTGGATTGATGGTGTGAACAGTCAGATTGTTGCAGTCAAACTTGCAAAAACTTCTGTGAAATCCCTGGACAGAAGCATCATCCTGGATGAAGACCTGGACCAGCCTCGCTCTCTGGCCTTGCTGCCACAAAAAGGGTTGGTTTGAAGTCTTGAATGAAAGTGAAACTTTAACCCACAGATATTCATACTCTTTACCTGTGTTCTAGACTGATGTTTTGGACTGAAATTGGTAACGTGGTAAAGATTGAACGTGCTGGCATGGATGGATCAGAGAGGAGAGCAGTGGTAAACTCCAGCTTAGGCTGGCCAGGTGGAATTTCAGTGGACTTCATCTCTGAGAGGGTCTATTGGACTGATGAAAGACTGGGAGCCATTGGATCTTCCACATTAGATGGTGGTGATGTGAAGGTAAAACGGTTCAGCCAGTAAAGTTAAACTTGTTATATGACAGGTGAATTTTTAAACTCTCAACTGTGCTAGAGGCCATATTCATTAAATTCAGGATTTCAAGTAAACCGGATTATTTGACAATCTTTTGTGTAAATTTTCAGATTCTTCAGTTGAAGGAGACAACAAATCCTTTCTCTGTGGCTATATTCAATGACATGCTTTATTGGTCTGATGCCAAGAAAAGGGTGGTTCAAGCTGCTAATAAGTTCTCAGGCAAAAACTGTCAAATTCTGCTAAAAAGACCAGGACAGCCTTTTGCTGTGAAGGTGAGTATAATCTCGTTTTAAAATCTGCAGTTTTGAACTCTCAAAGGCCTAAAACTCTCTTGTTTCAGCTCATCCACCCAATACTCCAGATGGACAGAGACAGTCCCTGTAAGAAGATGGACTGTTCCCACATGTGTGTGCTGGCTCCAAGACGCAGAGCTGTGTGCGTGTGTCCCTCTGGTCTCATGCTGGCTGAAGATGGCTTGACCTGCTCCAGTCAGGTTTCTCCAACAATCCTGCTGCTGCTCTCTCCCACAGCTGTCACAAAGGTTAGTGTTCCCTCAATGATTACGAGCTATGCACTTGTTTCCTGCAAAGGGTCTTAAAAGGATGCTAGCATGTGAATTAAAAGTGGAAGCTTTTAAGGAATATACTTGAATTGGTACAAAACTTGTTTAAACAGTTTGACTACAGGCTTATACTAACATCTTAAAAAGTTTAACCCCCAGCAGTGTAAATGCACTCAAGTGTTTGCCACTCTTGCAGATCCATTTGCAGTCCCAGCTGGCAGCTGCAGAGTTGAAGGGCTGGCCTGAGCACTTGTCACTGCAAATCCCCAACATAAATGAAGCTGCCATCATGGACTACAGCCTACAAGACAACACTCTGGTTTTAACTGATGATGCCACGGCTTCACTCAGCTCCTTCAAGCTGAAGGATTCGGTTCTGGTCTCCCAGGGCCAGCTTCTCAAACTGTTGGACGATAAAATTACTGCCATGGCTCTCGACTGGGTAACCCTTAACATGTACTGGAGCAGCAGAAAGCAGCCACGCCTACAGGTCACTTCAAAAACTGGAGCCTACACAGCTGTTGTAATTAAGGATGGCATTAGAGGAATTGGTGGTATTGCGCTCCACCCTCCCAGTGGAACCGTTTGTTTCACAAACTTAGATCTGCATGATACAAGCAGCAAGGGTGCGATAGAGTGTGCTCACATGGACGGTGCACAGCGGAGAGTTGTGTGGAAGGAGGCAGCCCAGCCTGCATCATTGGTCTTTTCTAAAGATGCAGATACAATCTACTGGGTTGACTTGGGTAAGTGTTTAAAAAAAGTAGCTCTAATGTAGTTACAGTAACCTTATGTCTTAAATATTCTAAGGAATGGGAACCATCAATTCCATTCACATTAATGGATCTGGATATAAAAAGCTGGAGTCTATTGATGGCCTGACTGCAATGACTCTTAGTGACGATGCACTGATCTGGATGACTACTAATGGTAATGATTGACTAAATGGTACTTCATTGGTGTTTGGACAGAACATGCTTAAATGAATTGGTGCACACACTGACCATATTTGCCTTCAGACATGACGAGGCTTTGGTACAAGAAGGATCAGCAACAAAAGCTGTGGTTTGAGGTTGATGCACAAGTGGTCAGCTTAAAATCCTTCAAGTCCAGTCATTCAGGTAAACGGCACAAATGTTATAATTAAAAATGACATTAAATTTTTAAATGCTTAAAATCTAAACTAGCTGCTAATGTCCTAGGTTCCAATCACTGTGCCAAAAACAATGGAAACTGTCAGCACCTGTGCCTGGCCAATCCGGCAGGCCGGACATGCGAGTGTGGTCATGAGCACACGGTGAAGGCTACAAAGTGCATCGTACAGGAAAGCTGCTCACCTGGCAGCAGGCCTTGTTTGGACCAAACCTGCCTTCCTGTTACTAAGTTCTGTGATGGGCATGCAGACTGCGCTGACCACTCTGATGAAAATTGTGTGTACACTGAAGGGGGAGGGCGGGTGTTAAAAATGCTTAATGTATTGAATTATTTTTTTTTTGTTAAGGTGTTGGCCTGAAGCAGTTGTCAGGTCCCAAGGTGTCCTCTCCCATCCAACCTCGTGGCTCCGCTCCTCGTCCTTCTCCTTCTCCAGAGGCGGACCAGAACAACTTGAGTGACAAGGAGCTCGTGAGTCTGGAGGCTCTGCAGTGCAACCAGGACCGCTGCAGTGGTAACGGGCTGTGTGTGGAGACTGAAGGAGTCATTACCTGTCAGTGTTCAGAGGGCTACAGCGGTGATGCCTGTAAAGACCCTGTTGCAAAAGGCATGCCGGGTGCAATCATCTATGGTGCAGCAGGTCTCTGTGCAGGGGTTGTGGTCATTGCTGTAATAGCTGTGGTGGTCTTAAAAAAGAAGGGTGCATCCAGGTAAAGACAACCAACATGTCAAATGCAACCAGAGGCTTAAAAATACAAAATAGTAATGTAATTTTTTTTTTTCCTTTACAGGAGCAGTAACTCTGAAACTGCAAAGGAGATGAGCATGACTGAGCTACAGAACAAAGAGTCTAACCTCTCTGCTCAAACTGCCCAGGCAGATTTGGAAAAACCTGAGGTGGCTCTATAAATCTATAAAAGTTGTGCTTTACTCCTGGGCTTGTCTGACTTCTCCTCTCTTACAGGAACCATCTTCAGGGAACTGATGCAGATTATTTATATGATTTTTAATAAAGGCTTTGCATTTTCAATTGTCTATGATGGTTATTTGAGCACAAATTTCTACTCATAATTATAGTGCTGTCGATAAATTAAAAAAGTTGAGAGTAATTCTGACAGCCAATCATGGTCCATGTCGGGATGACTATTAGTTTTTCACTGCCAACAGCTCAAGCACACTCATACAAAAACAGTACACTTCAATATTAAATTAATGCAATTAAAAATCATAATGCACTTAGACTTAATCTCAATTAATGCACTTATTTTGACACCCCTACTTTACATGACACAAACGTGAATTTGGTCTTTCACATCCAGCAGCTGTTTAGTTTAAAGTTGACTTTAAAGGTTTTGCTGTAAGATGTAAAACATTGCAAAATGGCAATCTACAATTTGTTCAACAGGGTTCTAAATTGCTTGACTCTTTATGGTAACTCTTGTAAAACAATGTTTTCCCTTGTATCTTCCCTGTGGTATGCCCATCAGATGCAAAAGGTCAAACTCATTACAAACCTTGCATAAAATGTGTTCACATAAATGGAATATGTACTTTTGAACATGGCTCAGCCAGAGTGAAACAGGAAGTGACATCAAAGGGGAACGCTCTAGCCTTGAAACTATTTGGACTCTGGGTCGTCTAAAGAAATCAGATTCTGTGTCCTTAGCCATTTTATTAATGCTCTGTTCACATGCAAACGTTCCCCTTTGACATCACTTCCTTACTTCACAAGCAAATCTCGGCAGTACAATATTTTTGCAAGTTTAGTTAAAAAAATGCTTTTTGTATTAAAATTTCATGTCACAGGCACTTTAAGTTACACACTTTTTTTTTTTTTTTTTTTTTTTTTTTTTTTTGGGTGGGGGCAGGTCAGACTGGTCACAGGCTGCCAGTTGAAATAGCCCTGCTGTATGGGGAAAAACTTCATCACTCCCAGGAACAGTTGCCTGCTGTCTTAATCTTTCACTAAGAATCTGAAGACAGAAGTTGTAGCAGTTTAGATAAAACCTAGCCTGGCCCTCCTACACAGTTCTAGTTAAGTGAAGGAAAAGGGTCTGGTTTTTACCAGGCTTGGTAAAACCTTAATATTCATGCAGACTTCAATGTCTTGACTAATGTTGGCTATGAAATTGACAGCATTTGTTTTCAAAGGAGCTGTCTAGGTGCAAACTTTAGGTTTGCTTCAAGGTCTCAGTTGTAGATGTACATTGCTTCACCAAACTTATCCAGTGAGCTGCTTACAATGACTCGGTTCAGTGTATTCAGATCCGTAATAAACTAAACAAAAACCATTAGATGTCGTCTATAGAAACTAGACTACACTGAATCCTGTCTCCCATGCTGGCAGCACGTCGACAGTGGAAAGTGTCAAAACCAGACTCAGGGTGGAAAGCTGACTGGTCCAGGTGTAACTTCTCTGAAAAGGTAGGTTTCAAAACCTAATGACAGAGTGGTCAGTTAGTCTAGCATTAACACAAAGGGCTCAAGGAAACAAGACAACCGCAATTATAGGATTCATCGAAAAGACTTCAGTCTAATCTTAAAAGTAGATTGTTTGCCTCAGACAAACTGGAAGTTAACAAAAGACTTATTTTTAGGAACCACAAGTAAATATGCAGTCTGAGAGCAAAGTGCTCTGTATGACAATATGGAACAATAAGTTCCTATAAAATGGAGTTTGAGAGCTTTGATCTTAAACTCTTTGACGATGAGCTAAAACTGAAGAAACACTGCCTCTGGTCCTCCTCACACAAGAGGACCACCTTTAGCTTTGATTATGGCACACATTCTCTGTGGCCTTGTTTGGATAAGCTTCTGCAATGTCACCAGACCTATGTCCATCCAGTTGCATTCATTTTTCGTTCATTTAGTTAAACATAGACATGTTTGGTATACAGAAACGTTAGAAACTGGTAAAAACATTTCTATGCACACTCAAGACAGTTAAAACTACAAACAGTTGAAGAGAAAACTATGAAAGTGAAAATAAAATTGGTTTGAAATTTGTCAAGCCAGAGATGTCAAAATAATATTTGTGTTAAATAGGAGGCATAATGTGTTGTTTTTAGTTTTGATATTGTTTAATTATCACTACTTTTATAAGGTTCTGTTTGTTGTATTCAAGATTAAATGCAACAAAATAAACCATTTAAAAGCTAACAGATCTTAGTAATACTTGGTTTATTTACATAATGACTTTAATTGCTGGATGTTTGGCCCCTGAGCTGTTGATCTGCAGTAACTGTGGCCCCTGGAGCAGTTTAGTTGAATAGCCCTGACATAGAGCTTAGTTAAATCCAGGTGGTGACTCTTTTGGTCGGTCAGGGTAGGATAACTAAAAACTAACCCTATCAGTTGATGCTCAGTGTGTTGGATCTTTCTCAGCTACCGTTCACACAAAACTTTAGACCTGTAAGATTAAGTTATCACACTTTTGCCTAAAAATAGTTGATTGCTGCCTTCTTAATTCTAAAAGTTGATCAGTTTTCCCGTAGATGTCCATCCTTTTGTTACTTTCTGTCAGCTGTTTGTTCAGCAGTTCATAACATTTTTGGAATTGGCAAAAATGTGCTGATAATATTTGTACTCAACAAAACGTCAATTACAAAACTTTTTTTTTTTTTTTTTTACAATTTTGCACATATTGAAAAAAAACATGGTACATTTAGTATTGTCTAGATTTAAATACATCACTGTGGCAGGAAGAATAAACTTGATCACTTCCAGTTTTTGCTGTGGACCAAGAACATAAAGTAATGACATGCAGAAGACTTTTAGAAGTGTAGTCAACCGATTCATTTCTAAAGACAAACTGATGTTTGTAAAGTGAATCTGCTCTGTGAAGATGCTGAAAATAAGTCAACTTTTGTTTCCTCTCTTCCTAATATGAGTTCAAGCAGCTTTTGTTGCGAACAGTGTGTATAATCCATGTCCACCCGAAGCAATGATGTTCAGAGAATTAGTGACTTCTGCGTGTATTTAAAGTCCACACCAAATTCCTTCTATTGTTCACCCTGAAACCACAAAACACATGTTTGCTCTGGTTATGAAGCCACGTCTGGTTCGCTCACTTTCATTATTCTGTAAGAATTTTAAACACTTTTAATTTCAGTCCGTCTGTGGGTGTTAAACCATTCAGCTTCGGTTACAGAAACAAACACGGAGCGTCTTTGTGCGCGATAATGCCATGAGCGTGACGCGGATGATGGATTGATGCTCCCACAGATGTCAGCAGCTGTATAAAAACATGCCCAACTCCGAGGTTTAGTTATTCACTGAATACAGGCGAGGGGAGAGTTTTGTTGTTGTTTTTAACCAGAATTAATTTGATATTAATTTGAAGTTTCTCTGCTGTGAGAAGATAATCAAGGTAAGTCTGAAGACATAACATTTTATATTAAAGAATAGATCAGGGTTCCTTTATAATAGATCTTTTAGGAGCTTTCATGTCCTTTACAGACATTTCATGAAATAAATCAAATTTTTAACATAAATAATAATAAGCTAAATACAATAATCTCAATGAAGGATGTACGCAGGAAAATATTGATTTTAGATTAAACTTTTAATAAATTATTTTTAAAGAGTTAACTATTTTACTGAATAATGAATGAATGATGAATAATGGTTATCTGTTTTTTCCCCTTACAACCTGGAATTTAATTGGATTTTTAGTTTATTAAAAGTAATAATTGTACAAAAAAAAAAACTTGATCAATAAAGTTAAATTAGGGAATTTAGTTTTAAATGTTATAATTTTCCTAAAATAATTGCCTAACTCCCCCCAAGCTTTATAGGAAACACAAAAAACTCAACCGAAACGTCACCATATGACATATTTTGTGTTTCCTGAAAAACATGGGGGGTGAGTTATAGGCGAATATATGAGGAAGGTGATATTCAAAAAGAAGAAGCAGAAAAATAAAAGAAATTAGATCGGATTTGACAGATCACTTGGGAAGATTCCTTCAGATAAATTAAAAATGGTGCATTCAAATCTCAATACTTTGTTTCACCATCCTTTGCAACAATTTCAGCAGCAGATCTCTTCACTGGGTATGGGTTTTTGCAAAATGTTTGTTTTCATTACTGTTGGATGTTTTATTATTATTTGTTTTTATTGTCTGGAGGGACTAAGGATGTAAATTAGCTTATTACATCCGCATTGCACCAGGCTAAATCTGGTGCAATGCATCAAATGTTTTTACATTAATTTTAATGGCACAAACTGTCCTGATTACATAAAGATGATGATGATGATGATGATGAGATCTGTCTCCTTTAACTTGGTCCATGTAATCTGTTTTTTTTTTTTTCATTTTCATGACCAATAACTGCTGCAGGTCCTCAGTTTTGAATGGATGCTGCTCATGTCTAAAAATCCTTAAACTTTAGGAAAGTCAGTTGGATGGAGGTCAGGGTTTGACTGGCCCACCTGAGGACATGTTTCTCCTTAAACCATTGTTATTATTGCTGGAAGGTAGACCTTTGTCCCAGACATAAATCTCTGTATTACTCCTGCTCCTTTCTATTTTGCTCCATCTTTCTTTAACTTGAATTCCCAGCTAAATAAATTGGTCCTCCCATCATAATGCTGATAGCACCACTGTGGGATGGTGTTTTCAGCACGATGAGAGGTGGTAGGTTTGCCTCATGCTGTCTCTTGCTGGGTGGAAGTTTTTTTTACTACTTAAAGGTGTTGATTGAAAGAGTTGATGTTAATCATTTGGTGGATCTAATTTAAAAAAAAACTATGTGACTTTTAACAGGGTTTCAATGCGAAGCCAATTGATTTAATTAATTTTAAGTGTTTTATAGTTATGGCTTTTAATCAAATAAAAGTTTAATAAAATTCCAGGTTGTAAGGCAACACAATAAAAAAGTTACCAATGGTGTGAATCCTTTTCAATCCAACATGTTTGTGTAAACAGGAAGGAAGACGATGGCGGTCACTGGAGCCGTACTTTGGGTCGTATTTGTGGTGACAGTCGTAACATCCAAACCTGTAACTTCACTTTTCTACTTCTTTTTGCCACCGTCAAAGAATAAATTAGTTTTTAAATTAACCTTGTTTTTTTTTTTAATTAACAGATTGAGCTAAATGCAGATGAGGATTCCTCCAAATCTTTAGAATCCAGTGAGTCCAGTTCATCAGAGGAGGCTGCAGCCAACTTAGGGCCCTCTCAGTCAGTGCTTACAGAGACAGGAAAACAGACCGACCCTGTAGATCCGTCGCTTCTTCCCTCCTCAGACCTCAGGCCTTCTTCTGCAACCTTGGATGCATCGGCTCCGCCACCCCCCGTCCCCGAGGACCCCCAAACCTCCACTGGTACTTTCCAAGTCCTGCCAGAGGATCCGTGTCAGACTGCTCTAAGTGTAGACGCTCCTCAGGCCGGGTGCAACACTGAGGGTCTACAGGACCCTCTGGATGCAGGTACAGCCGCGAGTCCAAAAGGAACTAAGTCCACCAGCACGTTTCAGGAGGTCCCCCAGGACGTCACGGCACCCATCTCTCTGCATGTCATCACACCGGCGCCTCTTTCGTTCTCCACAGACAATCCACTGACGATCCCCATAACATCCACCCTGACCGGAGCTCCGGTTTGTTTTACCATCCAGCTCACAACCCCTGAACCGCCTCTCCCTAGAGGAGACAGCATGTGACCCGGACCCATCCTGTCAACTCGGCTGCTACACAAATACAGTCTCTGAATTCTTGTAGCAGTAAAAACTGAACTGCTTTAATACATTTAACCCTTTAAATATTATTTCTAATGTACCATGCACCTAAAAAATAAAGACTGATAGCATGCTTTTCTTTTAAATGATGGTTCAGAACAGAACAAAACAATGCAGAGTAAAAGAAAAAACAACCCACTGCCTGATTAAAACTAAATGTCTATATAAATATATTCCACATGAATTTAAATTTTAATATACTAGAAAATTTAAGAAAATTTTCTAAAGGGAGCCAAGGCAGGTATTGACCAATACTTTAAATAAAGAAAAACTAAATTTTAATATAAGAACTGAAGCCAGTGGTGGGCAGCACTAATCTAAAAATTATTTCCACTAGCCCTAAAACACTAACTCAAATATTTAGGTCCCCTAATTCTACACTAAAATAACTCAGTCAACCCATGAACTTTCTTCAACAGACAACACGAGTCACATATTATCATGTTGCTCTCTTAAGACTTATCATTGACTCCACAGCTGTATTTGAGTTCATATATTGTCACCTGGTGGATCAGTGACACACATACGAACAAAATGTGACAGTTTTCACCCTCAGCTGTGAACATTAATGTTGATCAATAACATTTATAGACCTCAGTTAGTGCTTCTAAATTTTGCAAGTGCTAATCCACTAATGGATTTTAAAATTAGCAAAAGCCCTAAAGCACTAACCAGGAAATTAGTTCCACTATTAGTGCTTTAGGGGAACTGTACCACTCACTCTCACTCCTTGACAGCCAAGTTAACTAGAGGCAGAAAGAGTGAAAATTCGGCCTCAAACAATCACTGTACAAGAACTACAAGATGAATTATAAAACTTCTTGAACTGCGAGCGACAAAAAACGGAGTCATACCTGAGTCTACAATGTTTTATTTATAAAGTATGAAATTTTATGAATTTTTAATTTTTTTATGATAAAAGATTGTTCACTTCCTGTTTTGATGAGAATATTTTGAGCTCAAATATAAATGAAGTCTGTGGAAACTTGGCTGAACTCGCTGTGTTCTATAGGGATTTGAAAGAAAACCAGGTCTAAAGCAGAGAATGAGGACAGAAACTCCTGTTTTGGAGGAGTAACTAGTTTGTTTTTATCCTTTCAGCTCAAAAATGCCCAAAACTGTTCGCTGCATGGACCGTTGAAAAGATGTTCCTGATATTTAAACATAGCGTACCGCACTCCCTCAACTCATCATATAAGCACTGCATGATCTGAACAGATGTCACAGAACCTGCAGGGTTAGACTTTTACCATTAAACCATTAAAGATCTGGCATCTGCTGCTGAAAGGAGCGGTCACTGGCTGTGGCTGAAGCAGAAGAGTCAGTGTGGGCTTCAACACCTGTGTTGTTCTGATTAATGAAGGGATTTTATCATCCAGTCCATGTAGTACCCTGTGTGTGTGAGTTACGTCTCAGTAAAGGCATGCAGGTACAGACAGGCTCTGAACTGATAGGTGTTAAACAGGAAGTCCATGACTTCACTGCTCTCTTGTCCATATGTAGTCTTTACTTCATTTCCATCAGGGCGAGCTAAGATAAACTCCTATAAAGCCAAAACACATGCACAAAGAATATATTTTGTTCTGTAAATTACAAATGAGACTGGCTCAGTCTATGGTTACATTTAGAATAATACAATTAAGTGCACCAATCAAATGTTAGACATCTTAAATATCATTTTGTCTTCTACTGTAGAAAGGGAGACTGGTGTTCGTCCTGCTGCTCTGGCTCGTTCTCCGTGTTCTGCTCCGGCTACTGCTGGATGAGTCCTCCATCCTGTGCCGTGTTGTAGGAGCCACAGCCTGCGCACTTCATCCCCAACACATGAAAAGGCACGGTGCAGTGGCTTTGGCAGTCATTACAAATGACCTACAGGAACCACAGGAAAAAAGCACCACATGTAAACATCATCAAAAACAACAACAGAGTTCCTTTGAGCTGAACTGTATAAATTTAAAGTTTCACATTTCAATCGTGGGGTCTATATAAAGTGGAACTGCAATCTGAATTCCTCCTTATGGTAACTTTACCAGCCCCTCTTTTACCCCTTTCCTGAGCCGTGTCTCAACGCCGCTCGTTTTAAAGCTGTCTCTTTAAATCTAAACAAGGCGCTTCACACTAGTTTGATGGAGGGCGCCACGTCTATCTAGCAGCACAGAAACTTTTTATTTACAAAGACTTGTCCATCCAGCCTGTTGGAGCCCAAGTCTGACCCAGAATGGCAATTCCATGGCAGATAATTTGACGTAATAGCTCAGAAAATGTCACAGAAAATAAAGAAAACTGAACGAGTAGAAAAATACAATTCAATTCAAAAATACTTTTTTGATCCCAGAGAGAAATTAGGTAATAGGAAGGAAATATGGTAGGAAATATCTTTGCAGCACCTGGAGAGAGTAAAATCAACATTTTTTGCACTTCTAGAGACAAACAAAACAGATTTAATGGCTAAAGTAGTGGATTTTGCATATGTCTCCTGTAAAAAAGCCATCTCATGTTGTGATTACTGAGGACTTACTTTGACAGTAGCTCCCTGGTATTCAGCGGGCATCGGTGTCTGAGCGATCTCCATGTCCATCTCCTCCCACTGGTTCTTCATGTTGAAAGCAGAGTGCATACAGAGAGGGCAGCGATACACTCTGAAACAAATACAGGCATAAAGTTAAAAACAAAACAAGCCAGGCCTCATTTAATAACAATAACATTGTAACAACATGGTTACTGTAAATAAAAGTAAACATAATAAGTCAATGATTATATTTAGCTTCTGTGTTAAATCTGATCTGAACTCCAGTGTAAAAAAAAACAACTTTACTTCTAAGTAAGAGATTAGACAGAAGCAAATATAAAAATATAACCATTACAGCATTGCAATGATGTCATTTTAATGCGAGTTCCTATTTTCTGTGTCAGTTATTTGATCATATTATACAACATTTGTAGATAAAGATCAGAACTTTTTATAAGGAAACATTAACCTGACAGAAAAAACCCCAAACATGTTTCCCCAAATGCCAAACAAGACATCTAATAATTTATTTCAAGAAAGTAAACTGTAGCGTTACTTCAATCTAACAAAAGCACATTTGAGCCAATTAAAAAAAAAAAAGACTCGTTAGACCTACCCTGTTCGGATCATGTCATCAAAGCAGCTCCTGTGAACAAACAAGTTGTTACTTTTATATCATAACAGATGTTCATTTATTTAAGACAAGACACTACAAAAAAAAAAAAAAAAAAAAAACATAAATCTGGTATTTCTTCTCCTTTATTCCAGACTCAAGATGTCTTCAAGAAACAATATATGGTTCAGATTTTTTGATTATTTGATGATTGCATTAATTACAGATAATGAGCTAAATATTGGAGTCATAGTAGCTGAGACTGATACATGCTCAGAGAGCTAACAGATCACATTAAAAACTGATCATCATTTTCCAGCATAAGATGATCTTAGTCTAAAACTGTGGTCTGAAAGGTGTCTTTCTTTTATGTTTTTTTATTTTTGCTCACATTCAAATATATA
>JAUBOC010000001.1:4256106-4267466 GCA_032275365.1 Anablepsoides cearensis
AAAAAAAGAATGAAACTGTAAAGAACCAGCTTACATTAAAATCCAGCATACTTTAATGTATTTTAGGTGTTTTTACCTCCATGCACACTGGGCAGTTTTGCCTCGATACGTTTTCAACACACTGAAACAGACGGAAAGTTACATCAACACAAATCAGAGCACATGTGGTGAAAACAAAGCAGAATGAGCCGATCACCTTGTGGTTTCCTTGCAGGTCCTGGGCTAAACACAAATTACACTTCTCACAGTGAAAGTACTTCTCCCTGGGGCCGATCCTGGACAGGTCAGAACACAAACAATGAACTCATTAGGACTGACGGTGGTGGCAGCTCATGTGGGAATAAAAACAAAATTAGCAGGTGTGATGAAGCTGCCTGTTGCTCATCTCTTACCAGCTCCTCTAAGGTTAAAGATGAATTTACATGTTTATGCTGGGCTCTGTTTATATGTAGAGTCAGTGAGAACATGTGTTTGGTACAGTCGCTTTTGTCTGACACCGACTACAAATCCTTTCAAACTTTAAGCTCCAAACAGACTGTAACACCTGCAGACTGAGACCCGATGACAGTTTAATCCAAACTCCTGTTTGGAGCATTTCACAGGTGAACACACATCTGGACAAATCTCTGCCAGTAAGCAGCAAAGCTGAAAACCAACCCTGAACAGACCTCGTTCTGTAAGAAAATGTGATCAAAAATTGTTATTATGCGTTTGAACAATAAATATCTTGTCTTTGTGGTGTATTCAATGGAATAAAGGTTAAAAAGGATTTATAAATCATCATAATCTGTTTTTATTTGCGTCTTACACAAACGTCATTGGAATTGTACAATGTAGGATGGCATTTACTTTTTCCATGTTAAAAAATTATTTTAATTATATCTAATGTTCAAGCATGTTTTTTTCTTAAAACCTTGCCCTTGCTTTCTAAAAGTTTAAGTAACAGTGCTTGTGTGAACCACTGCGACATGTTTTAAGCTCATCAGTCCTGTTACAACTAAACTTTATTTATTCAAGCAGAGGCCACATAAAGACTTATCTACAACAGGTAAGATAATGATTGTTCATACCTTTTCCACAACACCTCCTTTTGAAAAGACCAAGATATCTTTTTGACAATTTATATTGATTTTACCTCTTAGTTCCAACTATACTTGTTGTTACTTGTTAATAAGATTTTCCCTTTTTGAGAATTCATAATACATAACATTTAACAAGCTATTATTTTATGTTTACGGTAAATTACCTTTACAGTTTCTCACCTGCATATTCCACAAGCATGACAGTGGTACTGCTTCCGATCCTTGTCAAACAAGTGACAAATATCGCAGTAATACTCCCCAAACTGGACGTGACACTCCTGACAGGTCTGCTGCACCTGGAGGAACAGGATCCAACATTTTAGGCAACATTATTGAACAATGAAACAACAGCCTGTGAGCAGAGGCCCCTCAAAAATACACTGCTTATTTCTCATGATTTACCTGCTGTAAGGTTTGACATTCACAGCACTGCACCTCTTTGACTTTAAAGCGATCCATCTGGTGGTTCTCCTCTGCATCGTGGCACAGTCGACACACATACAGTCTGCCACAGCAAGGCGCCTGCAGGGATGGAAACACGGAATCACACACATCATCATTCAGAGCCATTACTTCAGGAGTAAATATGACTGAAAAATAAAACTTTCACTTACAGTTTTCACCAATAAGTAGTAACATTTATGTTGAATAACAGACAGAAATCATAATGAAATGAATGGTGGAAAGGTTTGAGCTAGTGGAAATCACATGTGCAAGAAGCTAAAAATATCTCTGTTTAGCGATATGGTGACAATAATCAATATGTTAACACGACCCTAAAACTAAATCCTAAACCCTTCCATTTTTTGTTAAAATGTGTGAACAGGCTTTTTGTTTCGTAAAACAACAATCGAAATGAAACATTCACTGACAGGTCACCTGAGTCGTTGTAACACCGGAGATATACCTGCAGTCGGGCACGTAGTACGTTTAACAAGAACAACAATAACATATCCCTAAATATACGAAAAATAGATACTCACTTTCAGAAAACAGTTGCGAACATAATGATCACAACCACCAGGACAAGCCATGTTTACGCGGAAATTTGCTTCTGCTTCTTCGCGTGCTCCTTCGAACCGCACGTCTTCTTCGTTTGTTCTGGACAAAAGCCGAAAGGTGCGTTTCCGCCACCTACTGGACGAGAGTATGAACAGCAGGAGGAAGGAAAAATCCTGGTAAGCATATTTTTGAATGTTAATTTTTTTCTGTTTATCATCAATTGTTCTTCCCCTCCCTCAGTAAAATCTTTAGTTTAGCTATTTTTTTTGTCATACATGTTTAGAATGCTTAGTATTATTATTTCATAAGCGCATGACCAAAATACATTACAAAGTAAAATTTTGTATTTTGCATTGGTACATTATAATTGTGTTGTATATTTCAATGTTTACTGGAGTTGATAGATAAATAGATGGGATTACTGGTTTGATTAATTTCCTCAGCCTTTTTCAAGGCATCCTCATGATCACTCATGTTGATAGTCATGTTGTGCTCGGATATAAATGCTGCAGGCATAAATACTGGGACTGGGTACCACAGTCAGAGTATTTTAGGCCATCTGTGAACAACTTAAACAAAACTTTTGCTAAATACATTTCTATGAAATGAACCAGACTGGAACATGTTTTAACTTTTTTTGATTTCTTATAGCACGAAAAGATACAAATCATTTTAGCAGTGGTGGGCACAGTTCCCCTAAAGCACTAATAGGGGAACTAATTTCTTGATTAGTGCTTTAGGGCTTTTGCTATTCTTAAAATCCATTAGTGGGTTAGCACTTGCTAAATTTATGGGGTAAATTTAGAAGCACTAACTGTATTGTTCACAGTTGAGGGTGAAAGCTATCATACATTTTGTTCATTTGCGTGTCACTTATCTGGGCCACAAGGTCACATGTGTCAAACTTAAGGCCTGCGGGCCAAATGTGGCCTGTGGGTGACTCCCATTTGGCAAGTGACAATATTATACACACAGTAAATATTGTCTCATGTTGACTCTGAAGAACGTTTCATGTGTCAGCTGGGTTAGGCTTTAGAATTAGGGGACCTAAATATTTAAGTTAGTGCTTTAGGGTTAGTGCAATTAATATAGATTAGTGTTGCCCACCACTGCATTTTAGTAAACGCATTTTAAATTGTTATATTTAAAGATTTGTCTGTTTTTATGCAACAACTCTTCTGCTAATATCTCTGCTCTATTTACAATCAACGACACAACCATCTCGTTTTAAAATGTGTGCATCCAGTGATTGGTGGGACTAGTTTTTCATCCTACCGTTTCAAATAAAGCGCCGCTGGTGTAGTGGTATCATGCAAGATTCCCATTCTTGCGACCCGGGTTCGATTCCCGGGCGGCGCATGTAGTTTTGTTTTATGTGACAAAAGTTACCACTTTGTTAGTGACTTCTACAAAAATATATATATTGATATTATAAATTTAAAACACTCCATTTTAATTTATTCTTATATACATTGCGGTGTATATTTATATATATGTTTAAGTAATGAAACTAGACAAATGTAAAATATTTAGCTCAACGAGCCAATAGTGACATTCTATGTTAGAGTATATTATGACAAACAGATGTGTGAGTATATTTATTGTGGGAGAATCACTGCCTAAATTTTAGGTTTCAGCGCGCTGCTGCCAGGTTTAACGCTGCTGCTGACGCCGCTCCTCCGCCATCTTCAACTTCCTATTGTTTGCATCAGACAGAGAGAGGCTGTCTGTGCTGTGTGAGAGCAGAATCCGACGCGGGTTTATTATTCACCTTCGTATACGATTCTCGCGTTTGCGCTCAAATTTGGTCAAACCTTTTGTATGTCATTGGACTAAAGACCTCTCAGGACTCCACCGCTAAATCTTCACGATGGACGACGAACAGCCCAGAACCTTGTGAGTATCAGCGGCCCTGTCTATGTCCAGGAATGCGTAGGCTTCGTCTAGTTACTGTGCGCTCGAAATGTTTCCACGTTGTGGCTTCAAAAAGCTTTAAATCCTCATCATATTGTCTCACAGTGTAATATATTTTACATTGATGATAAATTCAAACATTAGTGATCTTTCTTAACGTCACAGTGACTTTAATGATCATTAGTTTGTTAGGTATTGCTGTAAAATAAAACCATTTTATTAGCACGAAATAGAAACTATGGCTAGCATGTAGCCATTAGCATTCCTGTTAAATTGGCAAACCTTCTCCTGTAATATTGATATTATTATAAATATATGTACAATAGTGGTACTGTTTTACCATCAATAAGTAAACACAATATAATCTGAAGTGGAGTCTGTAATTTTAAAAGTATTATTCGGTCCCAACACTGGACCTAAAGCTAAGGCCTGAAGCGACTAGCTTGGCAGCGCAGCCACGTCAACGCTCGGACAGACTACACGGGACAAGTCTTGTGAGAGGGTAACCAGGCTCCTATTACTTTTATAAACCATAGATAATTGTTCTTTATTGTTCAGTCTCTTTCCTTATTTCGGCTCTGTTTTGTTGAATATAGAAATCGATGTTGTTGCTCTTGCTAGCCCTGCGTGCTAACCTTTGTTTGCATGTGACTTCCTGTTTAAAGCAATGTCTTTTTTTGCCTGCAGATATGTGGGAAATCTGTCCAGGGATGTGACGGAGCCTCTCATTCTACAGGTCTTCACACAGATAGGACCATGTAAAAGCTGTAAAATGATAAATGATGTGAGTGTAATTTCTTTTCACACACAAAAAATGCATATAATACACCACAAACAAAAATCGTGGTGAAATGTGAGTGTATTTTTCCCCTTGCTAATCTATTATTGTGTGGCTTAGCATAGCATCCATTAGGTGGTTCTAGTCCTCAGCAGTGATTGACTTTTAAATCCGTGTTTCTCTTTGACAGACGGCTGGGAACGATCCATATTGCTTTGTGGAGTTTTATGACCACAGACACGCAGCTGCCTCATTGGCTGCCATGAATGGAAGGAAAATATTGGGTAAGGTAAGCTATCGTATCTACAGGGTGAGTGGGGACGGGCGGGTGGGCTGTGGGGATGGACAATTATGCTTGTGCTTTTTTTAAAAAAATGCTAAAATTAGTATCTCACTTGCCAGGATTACTGTAATAATGTTATATAACGAAAAACAAAGGGAAACAGCAGAGTTACTTCTAGTGTTTATGACTATCAGATGATGAAACTTATCCTGCTTCTCTTAAACTGGTCTGGGTATGTATATAATGTTGAAAAACAAGTAATTGAGAAAATAAATATAATGGAATAATGAAGCAATTTTTTACAACCTTTAAAAGACCAAAAAGGCCTGATAAAAGTACAATACAGAGATGCTATTTATTCGATTGATGTCCTTTTTTATGTAACTATTTAGAAAATATATTAAGATAGCTGAGAAACTAAGCTCACATTCATTTTGTCTTCTTTCTGAACATATGAGTTTAAAAGTGCCACAAAAGATTGGCAAAAAAAATGCTTGCATATATTACTTATTTAGTGGTATTTATAAGTTTGTCTTTACATTAATCACTCATAGTGGAGGTTTTATTGATGTAAATGTACCCCACCTGGCCTGTTGTTTTGTCTGCAGGAGGTCAAAGTCAACTGGGCAACAACACCATCCAGCCAGAAAAAAGACACAAGTAGTAAGTACAAGCACTTCTCTGTAGGAGCCTGCATGTTGTGCTAATACATAAACATGTTTTGATGAATTGAGAGGATAGAAAGAGCTAAATAATTTTCTCCCCCATTTTAGATCACTTTCATGTCTTTGTTGGCGATCTCAGTCCAGAAATAACCACAGAAGATGTCAAAGCTGCCTTTGCACCATTTGGCAGGATATCGTAAGTGTTTAGGCAAAAACTGATAAACTGATTATATTTTGAAACATTTTACAAGATTGCCTAGGTTGCTCTGACATGAGAAAGTAAAGAACTATCTAAAATGTTTTTCCTGCCACAAATCAGTTACTTATTTATCTTATAAAATTTGGCCTTTTGACAAAAAAGTAAAGCAAGTGCAAAACACGCAGCAGAGACAATTTACCCAATTACATTCTGTTGGAATAAGCTAGATATGTGTTTTTCCCTATTTAATACAGCAGTTCTTGTTTAGCTAAATTTGGTGTTTCTTTGAACAGAGATGCCCGGGTTGTGAAAGATATGGCTACAGGGAAATCTAAAGGCTATGGCTTTGTGTCTTTCTTCAATAAATGGGTAAGCAAATATTTCCCTTTAAATGAAACAAACTCCAAAGTTTGGGTAATGTAACACAGATTGCTTTGTGTTCTGCTGAAGTAGTGTGCGTAGATTAGGTTTTATGTTATGCTGCATTTGATGACCAGATTCGTTCTTTGTTTCAGGACGCAGAGAACGCCATTCAGCACATGGGAGGGCAGTGGTTAGGTGGCAGACAGATTCGAACTAACTGGGCCACAAGAAAGCCTCCTGCCCCGAAGACCACCTATGAAAGTGCGGAGACACAATTGTGTAGACAAAGTCTTCTTTGTGTGTTCAGTTGACATTTTACTGGAACTTTTGTTTTGTTTTCTCCTAACAGGCAACTCCAAGCATCTATCATTTGATGAAGTAATGAGTCAGTCCAGCCCCAGTAACTGCACTGTGTATTGTGGTGGAGTCAGCTCAGGACTCACAGGTACTTCATAAAATAAAACACCACTGTTAGTTTTACTGGTGCAGGTTTGGCATACTTTTTTGGGGTGTAAGAAAATAATGATACCCTGAATTATTGCAGTGTTTAGTTTCTCAATACTGCATTGTTTTTAAATTAAGGTTTAAAATGTAATCATTCACGTCAGCAGTGCATTCTTTTGTTGTAATTTGGCCTCCGACCACTAGCTGGCAGCAGTCAGTCAGCCTTATGGCTCCTCCACTCCTAAAGAGCCTGAGAGTATAATGCTAGCTCAAACATTAGCATTGTGAGTAAACATTAGCACCATGTACTGATGGCTGAATCTTGCACCCGCTGTCTTAAAACCTGAGGTAGGATTATCAGCTGTCCCATATTAACCTGGATGTCCCGTATTTTAAGCCAAATTGAAGTGTCCTGTACGGACGCTCTTTCTCCCGACTGCAGTCAGTTGTCACAATACTGAAGGCAGGCAGACATATGTCTAGTACAATGAGCTGAAGGTGGACCGGAGGGATCATACTGAAGTGGTCATATGGAACGGAGAGCATTGAAGTGACTGTTTTACTCGTGCTCCCTCTGAAGCTGCCCCATAACAGAAACAGACTGTAGCAGCCCCATTTCACCCATTTACTGAACTTAACTACAAGATATAGACTATTGTTAGTGTGGTGGGTGACCTCATTTCTTTTTTTTTATAATAAATAAATATTACAAATTTAAAAGCTGCCACAAATATATTATTAAATTATTTAATGGCACATTTGGTCTGACCATTGAAAACATGGATGAAATATGAAACAAAATACATGTAAAACATGCTGAGTTTTTTTTTTTTTTTAATTAGAATTTGAGAAAATCAGAATACTTTATTGATCCCTGGGGGGAAATTGCAATTATTACAGCTGCATACATTCAAGTTAGCATTAGAGATAAAATATAAAGGAAAAAATATTAGAACACACAAGGAAGTAAATAAGTATAAACACTGGGGATCTAAATGAACACAACGAACAATAACCATACTTTGGCATCTATACAGTGTAAATAGAAATAAAAACAATGATATACTCTGAAGCTAAAAACAGTATGGCTGATGCACAGGTCCCATCATTAGATGATAAAAATGGCAATATATTACCTTGCTTACAGTATAGCAACATTGCAATATATCCTATCATGACCCCTGTGTCATATGTACAAAGTGGATTCCAAAAGAGCTGGGACACTAAACAAATTGTAAAAAAAAACTGAACGCAATGATGTTGAGGTGCCAACATCTAATATTTTATTCAGAATAGAACACAAATCACAGATCAAAAGTTTAAACTGAGAGAATGTATCATTTTAAGGGGAAAATATGTTGATTCAAAATTTCACAGTGTCAACAAATCCCAAAAAAGTTTGGACAAGTAGCAGTAAGTGGCTGGAAAAAGGAAATTGTTAGGTCACTAAGTAGGCCAATTGACAACATGTTTGGGAATAAAAAGAGCTTCTCAGCGTGTCAGTGTTTCTCTGAAGTCAAGATGAGAATCACTAATTCCACCATTGTTGTGCAGAAAGATAGTGCAGCAATACTAGAATTAGAGCTAAGCGATAAATCGATATAATCAATTAATTCAAATTTGCCATTTATAAAGATTTTATTTTGGGAAAATCGAGATTTTTTTTCCCACCAGTCTCTTTGGGGCTTCTGTAGTTCAGAAGTCACCCTGCCTGTCCCTCAAGATGCTTGGTACATGACATGACAATATGGCAGCTAGCAAAGACGATCTACTGTTTCTTCAGTTTTCTGGAACTGGTTAGGTTTTGCAACATCGGACTTGGAACAACGAACACCTCACTGCAAAATCTGTTTAAAGACTCTTGCTACAAAAAGCAGGAGTACAACAAATTTGTTTCGACGCCTGAAACATAGGCACTCCGTTAAGTGGGAAAAAAAATAGATTAAAATCGAATTTGGGATGAAAAAAATCGGAGATTCTATTTTTGGGCCATATCGCCCAGCCCTAACCAGAGTGGTGTTACCCAGCGTAAAATAGCAAAGACTTTTAAGTTATCATCATCAACCGTGCATAACCTCATCAAAAGATTCAGAGAGTCTGGAGCAATTGCTGTGCGTAAGGGTCAAGGCAGTAAAACTCTACTGGATGCTTGTGATCTCCGGGCCCTTAAACGTCACTGCACCTCAAACAGGCATGTCACTGTCAAGGAAATAACAGAATGGGCTCAGGAATACTTCCAGAAAGCATTGTCAGTGAACACAATCCACCGTGCCATCCGCCGCTGCCAGCTGAAACTCTACAGTGCAAAGAAGAAGCCATTTCTAAGCAAGCTTGCATGTCTGGAAAGACACCATTAATGCAGAGAACTATCTTCAGGTTCTAGAACAACATATGCTCCCATCTAGACGTCCTCTCTTTCAGGGAAGACACTGCATTTTTCAACAAGATAATGCCAGACCACATTCTGCAGCAATCACAACATCATGGCTACGGAGAAGGATCCGGGTACTGAAATGACCAGTCCAGATCTTTCACCTATAGAGAACATTTGGTGCATCATAAATAGGAAGGTGCGACAAAGTAGGCCCAAGGCAATTGAACAGTTAGAGGCCTGGATTAGACATGAATGGGAGAGCATTCCTATTTCTAAACTTAAGGAAACTGCACTCCTCTGTCCTCAGAGGTCTGAGTGTTGTAAGAAGAAGGGGGGATGCCACACAGTGCTTGTCCCAACTCTTTTGGGATTTGTTGACATCATGAAATTTTGAATCAACATATTTTTCCCTTAAAATGATACATTCTCTCAGTTTAAACTTTTGATCTGTGATTTGTGTTCTATTCTGAATAAAATATTAGATGTTGGAACCTCCACATCATTGCGTTCAGTTTTTATTCACAATTTTAGTGTCCCAAATTTTTTGGAATCCGCTTTGTATCATATCACTTTGTTCTTGCCATTATGCATTTTCTTTTAATCATGTTTCTTTTCCAGATAAAAGTTGACCAAAAACTTCATAAAATTTATTTTTTTCAAGTGATGACATTCAGTCAGTTTTTGGTCACTTTTATTCGCACTTAAATACACAGAAGTTCTTTTCACTGCACCAATGCACACGCATTTTCAGTACTGACTGTTTAAGGATGTAAAATGTGCATCACAGCTTTAAGTTAGTGGGAACTAAGATAATGCTTTTCTAAAAAAAATATATTTTTTACTAGCAATCAAATGGCAAAAAGCCATTTCTTACCTGGACATTAAAAAATATATTTATTACTCTTGCTTTTTAGACACAAACTACATCATTTAAAGCTTGTAACATCTTGGGCTAAATGTCCTGTTATGAAAACCCTTTCTGAGAAACTTGTTCCACAGAAGCAGACATGTTTACTGACTGCCACAGATGGAGAATGTTCCTTGTTGTCCTTTAGTAAGACTAAATAATCATCTGTGCCAAAACACTCGATACAACATCGTCCGAAACAGTTCCACATGAGGGAAAACAAGTTATGCTGCTGTCACCAAAAAGATTTCCTGCATTAGTTTGAGTTTTTTCATGTTAAAATTGTCTCTTCAGCTCAGTTTCTGTGTTTAGTTTAGCGTGGCTCAATGTTTAAACGCTACATCAGCGCAGCGTCGACCAAATATGAAGACATAAATGTTGTAGAGTAAAATAAGAGGAAAAGAGAATTTGATGACTGAATCATTTGCTAATGTCCAACTTAATATTGAATCAGTATATTGTTGTACTTTGTGTTAGTGCATCTAGGATTGTTGTAAAGTGAATAAGTCTGTACAGAACATGCATATGAATGTGATTTACTATATACTCAAACAGAGAACATGTCTATTGCTACGTTCACACTGCAGCCAAATGCAACCAGAAATGCTTCACCGGAGCATCTGGTCCTAGGCAGGTTCAGATATAAACACTGAACTGAACAAGCAGGTCAGATAATTATTTAATCAACTCTTATTGCACAACTTCAGAATCGACATGCTAACAGGTAGCATCCATGTGTAGCTACTTCTGTAAACAGTGAGCTGAATGTGACGTGACGTCATTTTCTGCACATGCAGGTCGCATCAAGGCCATGGAGAGTTCACACTGGGGTCAGATAGAAAATGCATTTAAAATATAACATTCACTCCTAAAATTGTATTTAAAAAATCTGAACTTGTAAAGATTTTAAGCTTTTAAAGTTCAACCACAAAGAAACATGTTTCCAGTTACAGTTTGATGTTATTTTGGTTGATTGTTTCTCATCCACCAACACAAATAATAATCAATTCTCCTTTTTCTGGTTGGTTTCCAGAGCAACTGATGAGACAGACCTTCTCTCCCTTTGGACAAATCATGGAAGTCAGAGTTTTTCCAGACAAAGGCTATTCATTTGTGAGGTAAGGAATTGCTTCTTCTGAATATAATGCTGGCACTAAACATTAGAGTACAGTTTGTAACCACTTGGATAAGAACAGGTTTGTCAGGTTTCTGCTGCAGCATCTTTCTACCACACACCAGTGTTTCCCGCAGCGCATAAATGGCCTAGCGGGCCGCCAGGCTATACATGCCTCCCCGCCAGGCTATGCTTCGTTTGTTTACTCAGAGCCGACGTCGACGCGCAGAGCATG
>JAUBOC010000001.1:4302539-4313020 GCA_032275365.1 Anablepsoides cearensis
AATTCAAATTCAAAACTTTAAATTCAGTTTCAAACCATTAAATTCAGTTTCAATATAGTAAAATTCATTTTCAAACCGATGCATTCAATTTCAAAATATGTACATTCAGATTCAATCTGAATAATTCAAATTCAGTTCCTGCTGGCACACGATTTATCCCATAGAAGGCTTTCATGGTAGAAAACCTTAGCAAATGTAAAAGTTGACTAAGTTTACTCATTTCTAAATTAACTCTCTGTGACATTCTTTGGCCTCTCGTCACAGTTGTATGAGGTTGGACCCAGGACTGCAGACAGACTGGAAAGACTCAAAAATAAAATAAAATTGTAAAAACAAAACAAAAGACTGATGCAGGATAAAATCTTACTGAGGGAAGGCACAAGGAGGCATGAAGACATACAAAGCAGACTGAACGTGGCATGAAAGCTGCTCAACTAGTGGGTTGTTAGAAACAAAAGGATGATGTGGACAGGGGCTGATTGGAAGAGTGCATGCAGCTGTGGCTAATGTAACCAGAGGCAGGTCTGAGGAGAAAAACACAGGAAAATTAATGGGAGAAGTAGCTAAACAATGTATGATCAAAATATTAAGTTTTAAAGCACAATAAAGTGACTCCCCCTCATTATACAGTTTTTTTAGTCCCAGAAGAAAAAGACAAAACACAACAATACAGGAAATTATCACCTTTTACAATTACTAGAAGAAATAGTTTCAGGTTGTATTTACACCTGATAGTCCTGGTTTGATTAGGGTCCAAAATTGACAGATTTGTTTACATTTTTAGTTGGTGCGGTTCATATTCACACTGCTCTGTGTCAAACAAACTAAACCCTGTGAACAACCTGTCCCCCCCCCCACTCGCCTGTGGTGGCGCTGCACCAAGAACCACTGAAGGAATCAACATGAAAACTTCTGAAGAAGAAAGAAATTGTGGAAACAAAAATGGAGCGACGTCAGATTTTAGTGGTTGTAGGATTTCTTTTTTGCTTTTGGAAAATGTGTCAAACAAATAGTCTTCATCAATGAGTTCATCATGAGAGGAATATGAGGCAGAACCGTGGAGAATATTGTGTTTTACACAAGGCGGCAGAGACGGCTCCATGTGAGGCAGCGTTCACCAAGGTAGGACCACATTCAACTTTACAGCAGTGATGTCCTCCTTATACAGACAACCAGTGAGGTATTTAAAAGATATGAGTAACTTTATTACTATTATTACTCAGAATGACCTGCGTTATAGTCTGCTTCCTGCTGTTGGAGTGGTCTCCTGCCAGCTTGGCGTTCACACATGCAATCAAACCGCACCAGAGTTCACTTCAATCCAGTTTGCTTTTTTGGTCCGCATCAGAGTTTGATTATGCGTCCACACCTCCCCAACTGGATTTCTATTACAGTGGACTAAACAGGGCTGGTGTGAATACACCCTTAGTTTAATAAGACAACTTAACACCTTCTCTCCAAATAGACAAGAACTTATAGGGTTCAACTTGGGTCTCCTGTCAATTAATTAATAAAAAAGAATACTTTGGGAAAAAATGTTCTAATTCTATAAGGGTTTAAACATCCAGACCTTAACTTAGATGTATAAGATCAAGTCTACAATATTTTGCACCTTTAACTGTTTTAGAAACCTCATTGCTTCAACTTTTATGTTGTTATTTTTCTTATTCATGAGAAATTGTATCTTGCTATGTTTTTGTAATAAATTACCATAAAAGACAAAGCTGGTTCCTCATCTTTGGGTATCTTTGGCCTGAGATAAGAATTCCCTGCACATAAAATGATCTCACACTTCTGTAAATATAAGTCAATATAGGTCAATATATACATAAAATATTGTTCAATAACTGACCTGGTGCCCCAACAGGTAAAAAGTGTAGCGCAGGTCAGAAACAGTTATATTATTCTGTTTATCTCCTCAGAACTACAGTTTGATATTGTTTCAGTGTGGAAGCTATGGTTTAGTTTGTAGTTTTAGTAAAAGGACCTCCAGATCTAAAGCAAACTGCAGAAGTGTAGTAGATTTAAACATGGTAGGTACAAAAAGTAAGCTTTAGAACTACAACATACTAAATGAATGCAGATGTGTCAAATAAAAAAATAAACAATCTGACCAACATTGAACACTGCACTGAACTATAGTTGGATGGAACAGTTGATACCATTTTTACCAGTTGTTCTCAAAGGAAGTAACGTTAAACAAAACACCTCAACATCTCTGTTATTAACGATGCAGGGTGCTCAGAGAGCTTAATTCCATTTGCATAATGAGCCAGAGCTGATAAGCCACTCATCAGAGCTAATGGAGTTGCTTTCATTAATTAAAACATCTCATTCCCACAGCCGCCTTCATTACGTCGCCAGATGGTTGTCATTACACCGCTGTTTGTCAGTCAAACCCTGACACTGCACCGTATAAGGCTTGTTAACATTACAAACAGCAGGAGGGAAGTCTTTACATATGTGAATTAGTGTTGGGACACATTTTACCCTGCAGCAAAGCTAGATCAGATCACATGCAAAGTTCACAAAATGCTCCACTCACTCATGCTGTGGTCCCAACTTGTACTTAATATTAGATTTTTCTTGTGGTGGCCTGGCAACCGCAACCTATACACAGCTACACAGCTGTGGTCAGAAGTTCACAAACACTCATCATGAGCATAAATGTCTTATTATTTCAGGTTTATTACAGAATATACAAATTAAATGATTTTTAAAAGCAAGCCTTAAGTAGACAAATATAAATTTTATATTGACAGAACTCATATAACGCAACACGTGTCTAACTCAAGACCTGTGGCATTTTATGTGACCCATGAAAGCTTCAAATATGTAACAATTTCTTAAAATAAGCGTATGCAGCCAGCATTGACCATACACTGGCATCCTACCATTAGATGGAGGTACACAAGATTCAAACATAGCTGGTAGCAGGCAGCTGGAGCTTTTATAAGGCACATTTTGCTGTGGTCCACTTGTACTGGGAAGTAGGCATGGTAAATGGTCTGAACTCATATAGCACTTTATTAAGCCTCATTTGACCCCAACGTGCTTTACAGTCATTCACATACTGATGGTGGTAAGCTACATTGTAGCCACAGCTGCCCTGGATTCCACCGGACCTCTGACCACCATCAGTAGGCAAGGAGGATGAAGTGTCTTGTCTAAGGACACAACAACTGAGAAGGCTGGAAGGGGAGATCAAACCGGCAACCCTCTGGTTACAGGACAAGCCCCCTAATCACTCTGCCACTCCCACTTACAGGTCAAGAGCTGTGTCCACATTCTTGTTGAGCCCATCCTCAGTGCAGGTTAGACTCCACCAGGGCTGTCTCTTGTCTCTGATCCTGTTTGTAGTGTTTATGAACAGCATCTCAAGGTGCAGTCATAGAGAGGATGGTGTCTGGTTTGGGAACCACAGGGTCTCGTCTCTGCTCAATGTGAATGACGTGGTTCTTTTGGTGTCTTTGAGCCAAGACCTTCAGTGTGCACTGGGGGGTTCACAGCTGAGTGTGAAGCGACTGGGATGAGAGTCAGTTCCTATAATGTGAGGCCATGGTTCATGACCAGAAAAGGGTGGAATGCTCCCTCTGGGTTGGGGGTAAGTCTCTGCCTCAATTGCAGAAGTTTAAGTATCTGGGTGTCTTGTTCATGAGAGAAGGTAACTTGGAGCGGGAGATGGAACAATGGATTGGGGCCTCATCCTCAGTAATGAGGGAGTTGCTTCAGTTGGTTGTGGTGAAGAAAGAGAATAACCCAAAGAACAAGATCCTGGATACTAGGGTTGGGCAATATTGGCAAGAAAATTAATCACAATTATTTGGGGTATTTGGCCGATAACGATTAATTTGACATTTAATGCCCTGGCTGGAGTCCCTGGACACCCTCATGTCCTAGTCATATTACTAATTTGGTGGGAAATAATTGCTCTTCATAAAAATCTTTTCCAAATAGTGTCAAAATTACAGACTTTAGGCTATACAGCAAATTTTAAATTGCGTTAATAGATGAATAAATTAGAGAATTTTCTTTTTAATGTTCGTCATATTTGAAGTGGAGAGGAGCACCGAGCGGACTCTGCCTGGTGGCATTAATCCTATTAATCAATTAATGCCAAAAAGTAATCGATTAGTGTTTTTCTGACCATTAATTGCACGTGATACGATTATGCCCAACCCTACTGGATACATGCAGCTAAAAGGAGCTTCCTTCCTAGTGTGGCTAGGCTCATCTTTAGAGATGCAATGTCTTGGTTTCTCTTCTGGACCGGTTGCCTCTGCGACCCGAGTACGGATAAATGGCAGAAGATGAAGATGGAGATGGAGAATTCCCTCCAGTGGGAATTCCCTGTTGGAATTCTGGACCCAGAGAGTCCAGAATTCAAGATGGCATCTACTTACTCTTCACTCATTAGTGTTAAAACCCTGTTTCTATGCAGGAAATACCACGTAGAGCTAAGTTATTGTTAGTTAGAGACAAGGAACCCAATGTTTTGTGTTTAGCCAAAGTGAAACACTAACGGTCAAAGTTAATTACAACTGGCCCTTTGAGGGCCACCATAATGATCACGTGTGAAAATGAGTTTAACATCGCTGCAATACAACAATGAGAAAAACTAGGGGTGTCCTGATCCGATATTGATATCGGATACCGGTCCGATATTAGCCAAAAAACGGATATCGGATTTTATCGGCCTGCATAAAAAAGCTCCGATATAAGCGCTCCGATATGAGTGCTTCGTTCCAGCAGTCCACTGACTCCGCTCCAGTGTTTCTATCCAGCAGCGCTTGGATCCAGCGTGCAGAGCTCACGTGATCACAACAACATGCTGCGCTAACAAGTTAGCAAGAAGTAGCAGCAAAGTTTCAATATCGGTATCGTATCGGAAGTGAAAAAGTTGCATCGGGACACCCCTAAGAAAAACACAAGGAACTCAATGAAGAAGAAGGAGACACACCAGCAATGGTCCACAGTAAATCTAGCTCTACATCATGGACTGAGAGGGGGCTGATCTAAAAAATAAAGTCACCACTCACAAGCCTCACCTTCAAGCTTGACTGAAATTTGTAAACAGTGGACAAACCAAATAAATACTGGATGGAAGTTTTGAAAGTTTGATCTCGAACGTGTTGAAAAATTGTGGACTTCCTCCTGTTGCTCTTGGATCAAAATAATCTAAGGCCCCAGTTATAAGACTGTGTTGTTCTGAACCAAAGCCAACAGGAGGGCTAAGATATTAGAAATCTGAAATTCATGTCATTTTTTTAAATAATGAGTGTATGTGGACTTTACACCACAACTGCCCAAAAATTCAAAAGTTTCTTTTTTCTACTACAGTCACATCAGAATTCAAGAGGCACAATTGTTCTGTGACAATTAACTTCCTTGTTAGATCTGCCTGTTTTCATCCATACTTCTAAACTAATTGAGATGTTTATATCGTGCCTATTTTGAACAAACTTGTATTTATTTAGTAGCAAGAGTATCACATTTAACACAATTTAGATGGAAAATAGTGTACGCCCAATCCAAACAGAGCTGTACTGTGAAGCAGTCAGCTTTGCTTGGGCACTGTTTCAAACCCAATGTTGCTCTTTGACGATGAATAAATGAAAAGACAGTTAGTGGCTTTTCAGCATGTGGTTATACTCAGCTTCAGAGCAGAAAAAGAATAGGTTGATTTTAGATTATATTAGAGATGATGAGAGTTGAAGACAGTGGTGGTGTCCAGGTTCGTCTCAAGTTCAGAGTGATTGTAACATGTTGAGTCTTATTCCAGACCACATCTCATTTCCTCTCTGTCTGTCATCTACACTGCTGTCAAAACAGTATTATGTGTCAAAACAGAGAAAAAAACAAAACAGAATGACCTGAAACAAAAAAAGTGGTTTTACTGTCAAACCACAGCTACGTCTGGAGTTATTCAACATCATCTTATCACACAGAAAATCTTTGGTGCGTTTTAATAAAGTGTGACCTGAGAGCAGTGGTTTTCACTGAAGACAGAGTCATTTCACCATGTAAAGAATGTAAAAACATTTTAATCAAAATTCAAGTCTTGACACACTCTCATAATAAATAAAATAAAAGAATTGGAATACATTTCTGCCAATTGTGACCCCTAGATGTACGAGCAGTGCTACATCATGCTGTCACTGGTGATATTTACAATTTCAAATTACCGCAGGGTTCTATCTAATGTTTTAAATGTAAAATTAAATCAGTGCAAATGTTTAATAAATAGTGTTTGCTTGAGCCACAATCACAGTGATGGACTTGCAACCTGTCCAGAGGGTCCCCCATCCTCATACAGTGGCTGCTGGATGTGGGCACCAGTGACCCTGAAACCAAGAAGCACGTAAAAGATAATTGATGGAAAATGAATGGATGAACCACAGTCAAATTTCTGATCTTAGATTTATTTTAACTGGATGGAGATCACAAAACAATTTAAGCAATTATCTGTAGTGTGGATGGTCTTTGCTTGGCTTTGGCGACGTCTTCAGCTGCATTTGAAGAATGTAGTGAGCCATACACATGACAGAATATGATAGATCCACAATGGTTTTGAGCATGCACAGAACCTTCATAGCATATTTATTGTTGTGATGGATGCATATTGGTGTGCTGGGTAGAGCATGGGGAAGCATGGGGGACTGTGGCTGCAGCATATCAATGATGTGAGGCCTGTATGCACCACTGTTGGAGATCACCCAGAATTTAAAGCAGGACCAACCAAGCTGGCATCCTTCTAAGTTTTAACTCTGACTGTCACAAGGTCATGCAAAACAACTGAGTGGTATCTGTGACAGTACAGTTGCCTTATGATGGGATTTTCAAGTGCCAGGGTGGTTATGTAGAACATGGTGAAGATGCAGGAGAGCATCTGGGTCCCCCTTCAACTCAAGACTCTAGACAAATGCCTACCAGCCGTATTGTGACGGCTCTGCCTGCAGGCTGCAGTCAGAAAACGTCCTGTACGAGACACTATAATTTGGCTCTAAATATGGGACATTTTGGCTAATACGGGACAGTTGGCAACCCTACTATCAGACCAACTTTTATCTCACATTTACATTTTTGTGCTTCAAAAAGTCAGTTGGATGCTGATCCTTTTCATTCTTTTTTTGGCATTTGTTTTCTGAAGTTTAAACTTCTTGAAAAAAAAGAAAAATCTTAAAAAAACTTAGTTTTGTGTCATATTAATCAGACAGGTATTTATTGAGTTTTTAACTATTAATAAACTATTATTAAAAGTTAACGTTGTGTCTGAAGAACTTTAATATTAGTTGTGTGGTGTGACCAGGCTGAACTCTTTGGTGGCCATGACCCCCTTGCCCCCAGCCCCCGGCTCTGTCACTGCAGTCTGAACTCAGCGTGTCCTTTCAGAATCTCCTGCACAGAGCACACAAAATATTAACCAAGCTGTTGACAGGCAGAGTTTCTGGGATCAAACTTTGTTCTCGGTAACCCGACAGGCCTGAAAGCCCATGACTCCCAGGATGCAGAAGAAGAAAGACAGCCAATATTGGCAGGGTGGTCTCTCCCCCCTGCAGGCTGCTCACCCTGTGACTCCTCAGTTGTTGTTTGTTTCCATCCTGCAGGACATTGAGACAGAGAGAAAGGAGTTTGTGCATATTGGTGTATGTGTGTGTGCGGCTGAGAGAGGAAGAGGGCCGAGGAGCGAATTAGATTGGGACAACATTATCTTCTTAGTGTCACCTGGTAATTGTGTCTCATTCTGTTCAATCTAGCTGTCCATTCCACTTAGTGACTGTCCCACACATGCAGCAGCAGGCTCAACGAATCCTGGCTCACACATCCACACACACATTTACACACACACACACCTCAGACAGATTGATTCAATAGGTGTGCATCTTAAATACACAACCAAGAATCCATGTCACGCACACAGACGACATAACACACAAGAATGATGCACAGGTACACACACACACACCACCATGCCCTGGACACATACAACTGCTCTCTAGCTTACTGCTCCGAGGTCGAGTAGCTCCAATTAGCTGGCACTGGCTCTGCGCTCACTCCCGCCTCCCCCCCCCCTCCCTTCGATGGCCCGACTCTCCTGTCAGAGCTAATCGAGCCTCCACCACCTCCCACTGCTGCAGACAGGCCTTGTCACTGCCGCTCGGCAAAGGTCAGAGCCTGGCAATTAAATCTACCCACTGGGGGGAGAGTGGGGGAGGGTGGTGGTGGTGGTGGTATGGGGACAGGAGCTGCGCTGCACTAACCTCTCATCATGATAAACCAACAAGATTAGCTGTGGAGTGCTGACGGGCGCGAGCGTCAAGCGTGCTGATGATGTGGAGCGGCGCTGTCGCATGCTGGGGGACGATAAAGTTACAGGGAAACTTTTTAGGTCAGAGGTCAGAACACCCCCCCCCCCCAAAAATAAATAAATAAATAAATAAAAAAAGGTAAACAAGATAAAAAACATGTATTTCCTGTAAACTTCATGCAGACGTATCTGTCTCCATGAATGTGACAGAGCAGACCCCCGACTCATTCGTCTGTTTAACAGTCAGCCTGCCTCTGTCCTTGTGCTCCTCACCTCTCCTCCCCCCCTCTTTCACCTCCCTCCCCGCTTTTCCTCCCACTTCCCCTCACCCTCCCTCCCGATCCCTCTAGCGCTCCTGCACTTCCAGCTAGACTAATCTGTGCCATCGGCCCCTCCTCTGCCATCCGTCAGAGCCCTCACATTGTTTTGACATCTAGTTAATTCTGGCCCCGATGATTTATCAAACTCTTATTACGGCCCGCTGAAAGCCTCATTTATTGTCCTGATGTATGGTAATGATAGCCCCGCGCCACTGCCTGCCCTGAATTTTAACCAACGCACTTTTGTCCTCTTCCCTCGTCTCTTCTCTTCACTCCGGCTCCATCGTTCTCTCTCTGAGTGCATATCTCTTCTGTCTGTTTTGTTCTCCTCTGTGGCTTTGCTTCATTGTCTCTGTGGTGCTAAACGCTTCCTTTTTTTGTGCCTCTGTCTTTGTGTCTCTTTTTCTCGTCTTTAGCTATTGCTCGCACTTCTGATCCATTCCATCAATGCCTCTTTTAATCCCCTTGTGATGCTGAGAAATCGGTCGTCTTCTGTTCCGTCTCATTCCACCTGTCTTTTCTGTTTTAAAATGAAAAGCCTTGATGAAACTTGGGACAACGTTGGAATACAGCCAGACACTAAATATCACTATCATGGGCCTTCTCTCAACCTGATATGGATGCCACTGAAAACAAAAAAAGTCAATAGACATTTTACTCCTGCAGCAGATCATCAAGTATCGCCAATCTAGAATTACCCCTGCGGCCCTGACACAAAAACAAAACACTCCTGCTGAATAATTCAGACTGCGGCAGGATCTTCAAGGCATTAGCCTTCGATGAAGTGCAATAAAAGCTGGTGCAAAATCAATGGAGCGAGACTATACCTATTGTCCACAAAGCAAGATCCATTTCTAATGGGTCTGCTGCCGTTTAAATTGAAAGCTTGGTATTTGCTGTACAGATGGGCGGTGTCTTCTTTTCTGATGCTTCAGCTACAAGTCTAGAAGTTTTAGGACAACAAAGCAACAAAGAACTTTTTCATCCAAAAACCCTGCAGTTCCAGCCACTGCCGACAGGGTGATATGATGTCCTGCCCAATAACTGCAAATAAGTAAACAAAATACAGCGAATCCCCAAAATTTATTTCAAATTTCGTTTAAATGAGTCAAAACAGTTGAAAAGCCACAAAGAGCAAAACAATACAAAAGACAAGTAATTTTTTTAATATTTATTAGGAGAAACCACATTTTTAAGAAAATAGTTTTTTAAATGGGCAGTGCCCCACCGGATGTTATGAACCAACTGTGTGTACATGGTCAGTACAACTATCTTTATGGGGACATTATACTGACTTTCAGTAATTTCTACAGCCTAATCCTGAGCCCCCACCCTAAACCTAACTCCAGAGGTCTATAAAGTACTTGAAAAAAATAACTAAGGAAAAGTAAAATTACATGAACTCTGAACATGAAATCTCTTTGGTAAAAATACATTTCACTGATGAGAAAACTACTCAAGTAAAAGTCACAAAACTGTTCACAAATATTGGGAAAGTAAAAGTAAAAGTACTTTTACACACTTTATAAGAAATAAACCAAACTGGTTCCACTACAGTTTGAGTAAATTGAGCAATAAATGCATATTCTTTGCTCAGTTTACTCAACTAGGCTTAGTGGAACCAGTTGACATGACTTTGTTGAGTAAATTCAACACTTCATTTTTTGGAGCAGCATCTTCCATGGAGAGTTCAGACAGGTTTAATTTAGTAACGAGTAAATAGGTGTTACAAGAAGTAAAAGTATCATTTTTATTCAAAATGTAAAGAAATAAAAGTGTTGTGAACCTGGTTTTGCTTCCAGTTTATTTTTGTAGAGTCTGGAGCTGCTGACACTGGAGGGCGGAGCAGCTGA
>JAUBOC010000001.1:4316666-4330905 GCA_032275365.1 Anablepsoides cearensis
CACACACACACACACACACACACACACACACACACACACACACACACACACACACACACACACACACACACCTGGAGGCCGCAGATGAAAGTTGTCCATGCTATGCTTCACGTCTCACAAAGTCTATCTTAGCACACTCTCACACACTGCTGTGTCCACCTATACATATGGGGACATTCCATTGACTTCCATTAAATTTCTACAGCCTAACCCTGACCCCCTGCCCTAAAACTAACCTAAACTCAATTCACATCTTGTTCCTAAACTAAACCTCCATCCCTCCAATGGCATTTAAACCAAACAGGGACTTGGCTTAGGTCCCCATATGTACCAGTTGTCCCCACATGTAGGTGTTTTGCCTTAAAATAGTCTTCATATGTCACAAAAAAAAAACCATCCACACACACAGCATAAACACAGTCCCTGATGTCTTCACTCAGTCACAGAAGCTGCTGTGCTTGGATGTGACTGCACTTTCCTGGTGACTTCATTAAAGAATATATATGGTGCCATTAGGCCGTTAGAGGTCACCTTTAGTGTCTGGACTGGTTTTACTCACACCGTTCCTTTTTTTCACTCACGAGATTCAATCATCCCTCTTTTTCTGTCTCAGCGCTCCGCTCCATCCTTCTCTGATTTCTCCATCAGCCCATCGCTCTGCTCCCCTTGACCTAATTAAAGAAGAGACACCTGATCTTTTACCTTTCAAACGATGTCACTTTCAGGCCACTTTATCAACATCACCTTTCTTGTTTTTCTTTTTTACTCTCAGCCTCATCTTGTCCTGCCCTTTCCTCAGCTTCTCTTCTCTCCCTCAGCCTGCCCTTCATTCATCTCACACTCTTCAATCCCTTCTTTCCCTTACCTTCCTGTCCCCCTCCTCCTCCTCCACCTCAGCTACCCCTCATCTCTCCTCTTCTCAGCTCCTTATTGCTCTATCAATCTCTCTGGCAGAAGATCGATATCAGCTCTGCGGCTGCTTTTCTTTCCTCACTCGCGAGCTCATCATCTTCTCTGCAGAAGAATCCTTTTTAGTGGGCTGTTGACCGCTTCCATCATGGCTTTACTGCCTGCTCTCTTTCAGCTGTTATCAAGAGAGTAAACACCCACTTGTGCTTTATTTTCCATCTATCAAGTTTTTTTTCTTCCTGCATAATTCTGCATCAATTTGAATTATTCAAATAATATAAATTTTACATCGACAGGAAGCAATTCCATATAAACCTACTAGTTAAAATGATTTCATATTGTTTGCTTTTAGACCACAAACACAGCAAATAAACTCAAATTGTATTTTTTTTTTGGTTTTAAGTCTTATATTATAAATATCACAAAACCAAAGTCAGTGAAGACTCAATAACCAAAACGCAGACTTTACTATAGACTAAAGAAAATTATATTTTTATCTGCAGAAGTAAAGTCAGAAACACAGTGGGGATGAGGCCAACACATACAGTAACAAATAAATGCAGAGGGGTAGAAGTTCAACAGAGCAGGGATTTGGTCCCTTAGTCCAGCTTGACAAAAGAATCTCTATACTGCAAGGATGGTTCTGATGTTATTTTAATTCAGGCTTTTTGCTTTGATCGCTGTGTATGCTTGTTAAATCATTAAGCATTTTGCAGCCTGCAGCGTCTTAGTGGTGCACAAAGGAATTAATATAAAGTTTATAATATTTCAGCTCATCTTTAAACAAAAATTCACTGCAGTTAAATATGAATATTAAGTTTTTAGAAAGATTTTCAGCTAAAATTAAAATCATTAAAGGCTAAATATTAAACTGAACAAAGAAATAAAAATATAACCTTGAATAATACTGTTTGTAGTTAAAATTGAATGATTGAATGATTCTGATAATCTTGTAGAATGGGACAGAACTACACTAATAAAACAACTTTAAATGTTTTTCATTAAGAAAAAAATGAGTGAATGAGTTTCGCTTCTTACTTATAGTAACTTAAACTCAGATAAACTCACAGAGATCATAGAACTGACTCTAAGCTCAACATAGCTGGTTAAACAGAAAATAAGTCTCTGGACTATAAATACACAGAGGGGAGATAAGCAACAAAAGAAGAACTGATTAGAAATTCAGAACAGGTGTGACAGGAAGAGGAAGGAAAAGACAAAGGGACCAAAAATACAAATTAAAACAGGAAGTATAATGACAAGAAACTCCATACATCCATTATATTTAACATCTTTTCCTTTTTGTGAGTGAGATAGTGAATGGTTGTTTGTCTCTGACTGCTGGATTTGGGCACCAGTGACCTAAAAGAAAAAGGAATGGGTTAAGATAAAGGATGGATTTGGTGCATCACATTAAAGCAGTTTTTGTTTGTGCTCAAAATACTTTGCAGATCAATAATGAGTGTTTTAATCAGATAAAAACTACATGATAAATTTACAACTCTAAGATTAGTTAAAAAATGTGATCATTCAATCGAAACTCCTGGATATTTTTGTACAACATGTTAAATGTAGAACAGATATAATGTTTTGGTCAACATTTCCTGTGTGAGGGGGAGAAGCAGTTGGTATGATTCTGGCTTGGCAGCAAAATGCAGCCAAAATTATCTGAATGCACATCCTAGTCTCAGAAAACATTCAATCCACACAAAACTAAAGCAGAATTTTAGGCCAAGATTCATCATTGGATTGCACATTTTCTTGCAGATTCAAATAACAATTTTGCACATCTGTCTCATTAAAAAAGCCCTCATGAAGGCAGATTGGTTCTTCAAACTATGCTGTGAACTACTGATGCAGTTTTCTCACATCTACATGAAACATCATCTAGAGAAACAACCTGTCCAGGGTTTATAAAATAGTTGCCAAGTCAAAAAGTATCCACTTCTCAAAAACCATTTGCAACATTACCTGAATGTCAAATAATTAGGAGCTGACGAGCACTGGTGGAAATTACAACTCAAGAGAAAGAACAAAGGAAGAGCAATAATAAGCTGCACTGCTGTCGTCACCAAAGTCTAATTCACTGGTTCCTCTAGTGATGAGCGTCAGACAGCCAGACATTGTGTAAATCTACAAATAAAATGTGCAAAACGTCCTGCTGATGCTGATAAAACTGATGCTGAGAAACCAGTGCATCATGGGAAACAAAATGGGATAAAATGCTTTGAGTAAAAAAAAAACTAAATAAAAATATGGCCTCTTTTTCTTTCATATGTTTTTTCCTCCACTCTTGAAAAACATAGTTGTCTATTTAAAAATAACAATAGCAAAATGTAATGTACAAAACATCTCAAAGTGTATTTATGCATAGCACGTCAACAATTTTTTTTTTATTTTCCATGGTTTCCAACAGTTTGATGGACAGCTGCTATCAAAATCACCAGGGTCAGGAATGGCATTTTAAAGCTTTCAATATGTACATATTAAGGTACCCTCAGCGGCTGCTGAGCAGCATCCTGACCCTCTGAAATGGGCAGCAGCACATGACATCCATGCCAAAGCAGCAGCCAGGCAGGATGCTCTGCCAGCCATTCCAATTACAGAGACATTAGCAAGCAGCAAGCAGCAGCTAATTTGACAAGTTGAGATGATGCCCATTCATATCCACCCTGCTTCAGTGGCCCAGGGTAAATATTTTCCTGAGCTCAGTATAAATAGAAAGACAATATTTGAACAGCTGAGAGCGGAGACAGAGTGGGCGAGGAGGAGAAGTTGGTGCAGAGGAACTAAAGGAGAGATCTTAATCCTTTACGTATACATGCAATACATATTCATAAAGTGGCTGCTCCTTATGGTGAAACTAGAGATTAGCTGCAGAGGACTAAACTGTTATCTGATGCAGCCCAGGCTTCTGGAATAAACAGTGAACGTTGTTGAACCTGAATTTCTGGTGTTTTGATTGAGGGAAACTTGGGGATATTAGATTTGATGAACAGACAGGGACAAATGATCTTTTATTATTCCTGGACATTTTCTACACACACAGAAAGATGGATGTTTGGAGTCATCTATCAGGAATCTGTAAAGATTTTGCACTTCTCTGAGATTTTTTTGTAAAATCAGCATGCAAATGAAATTCCAGAAATAAATGAAAATCTTATTTTCTTTAAAGGAAAACATGTTTGCTGCTGATCTTCATGCCAAACACAAAGATCACATTATGTTGAATAATGACAGTTGAAGCCATTTTGGCTGGATCTTGAAATACATGTTGTGTCATCACGCATGAACTGAGTGCTTTGACCATGTGTTGTGAATAACTTTCACCACACCACATTTTATCTCACTGTAAAACTCACAGGGCTTTTTATCTAAAATCAGTTGGTTGTGGCTGCCATCCTAAATCAGGTTGATTCCAATGGTAGGTAATCAATTACACAAGTCAGCCCGATCATGACTTCCTAAAGGTTTCATTAAAATAAATTCATAAGCTATGTAATATTTTGCTAATGGTACATACTGCCAAACACATAAACATGATAACTCCTCCTTGGGAACAAAATTGTTCCATAAAAATATACAATTTAACTCATTATGTCTCAGTTTAAGATAGCTGAGTTTGACAACAAAAACATAAATCTTAATCTCACAATGGCACAAAATTAACCATCAATGTACCACTCCATGGTACATTCCCAGTTTGTGATTACTTCCTCCCTCTTACTGGGGATTTGAATTTGCATAACAGGCTGTTCAAACTATTTGATTGGTTGCCTTCTTTCCACTGACACCTGTTTTGACCAACTGGGTTCATCTAGGGATCATCAATTCCGGTCCTCGAGGTCCGCAGCCCTGCATGTTTTACTTTGTTTCCCTTCTCACATCTGATTCAGCCAATTTTTTTACCTCTTCCAAGTTCTGCAGAAGCCTGATAATCATCTATTCATTCAAATCATGTGTCAGAGAAGAGAAACAAGTAAAACATGCAGGACTGTGGACCTCGAGGACCGAGGTACACATGATTGATTGACTAGAATCAGCCAATCAGCTCTAAGCTTTATTCTGACACCACAGCTGTGTAGCCAATCAAGTTACCTTTATTTATGTGATTTTGGAAATTAAAGAAAGAATAAAGAAAATGAATGGTTATAGTGTATTTTAACTTCAGTAACTAAATACTAGTTACATTTACAAAACGTTTGACTGCTGAAATTAAAAGTCAGACTAATAGCTTTACATAGAGACTAAGCTTGTGAATTTACTCCAAAGGGTTCAGCAGCACTTACTTTAATTTGGGTTAGGGCTGGGCCTACAGGTTAACAGGAGAATGGAAGAGATGGTCAGATAGTAAAATTAAAAAACATATAAAAACATATTTGGGTAAAAAAAGTCACTTCAGTGTATTGATGTTCATGTCCGTTATCTTTATTGTTGGATATGTTGCATTCTGTCAGATTATTGGATGAGATGATGAGCAGCAAGAAAACATGAAGAGTGTTTTACTCAGTTTTTGCACTAATTCAACCCGGATAAACTGTGCTGGCCTAAACACCCAACTCTTCATTTTAGACAGGCAGTCAGTCAGTCAGTAGAAATGTTCATTGTTCCCTTGGGGTCTTTATTGACCCCGCCAATCACTTTATTGGCTGCCTCATCGATGAGGGCTCCCACCTCTTTTCATCTCCGTACAAGACGTGATCGATCTGGGTTTGGCTGATAGGTTTAAGCGCAAATCACACAGAAAACACAAACTTAATGATGCTAACAGATGCAAACATTTTCATGCACATAAACAAATCACACACACATCTAGAAAAAGAGGTGTTTTCTTGGTAACAGACATGTGTCGGTGAGAGGAGCTGAGTGAAGGAAAGCAGAAAGAAATCTGAAAGAGAGATGTCAAAAAGATGGCAGGTGGCTGAGAAGTGAATGAAAACCCTTCAGTTATGGGTCAGTGACCCACAAACTGACACAAACACCTATTGACCCACACACACATTGTTGAGATTTCTGTTGTCAGTGCCTGTTAACAGTTAGTACAAAGGACCTAACACTCACCTTTGTAACAACAGCAAGAGTTTAGTCTTATGGATTCTTGCCGCATTATTCAGTTTTGTTTTACCTAAAACCAGCAGTCATTAGTAAAAAAGAGGACTCATGGGTGATGCAAATATCACAAACCAAGAAAAAAAAGATAAAGAGGATTGATGTGGGAGTAAAGAATGGAGACAGTGGAGAGTGATGGATGGTTTTCAAGAACCCAGAAATCTTCCTAAAGTCTAAAGAGTTTTGTTAAACAGTGAAGACATCTTGTATGTGCAACATATATGTGTGCAAAAATAAATAATATAATAATGTATTTATTTATTTATTTATTTATTAGAGATGTAACATTACATGTATTTGTTGAACAGTTACAGTGCAGATGTCAGGCTGGGGTAGGGAACCCTAAAAAATATGTTGGTAAATAAAAAAAAGAGTAGAGGAAAATACTGTAAAGCATTTCACACCAAAACAAAGTAAAAATGGCTTGTTATGTATCACAAAAGATTGAAAACTTTTTCTTCAAATAAGCTGTGTGAAAACATTTCTGGTGATCACAAAGAAAAGTAAGACAGCAAGAAGTGGAGGTATGGAAAGCCAAATAGGTCATAAACTGCATCCTTTGAAGTGGAAAGCTATTTGTGTATTTATTACAAGGGTAATTTTCCCACACTAGTTCAGCACCTACAGAACAACTGCAGTAACAAAACAAAACTAAAGAAAAGAAAAGCAAATTAATACGAGTTTAGTGAATTATATTTATTTGGTGCAATTAAACAACAAAAGTACACAAAGGGACAAAAGTTTAAATATTATATCTAGTATAAATACTAATTTAAACGCAGCTACAGTAAACTCAACTATTATATTACGATATGAAATTCTAATTAGTAAATGTAATCTAAAGAAGCCAGGCTGTGTCAAATTCTTCACTTTAACGCAATCCTATATTCTGACCATCATAGAGCTGACAGTGAAAGGAATTAAAGGAGTGATAAATACAGTAGCTATTGTTCCAGGTGTAGTTTCTATTGGAAGATAAACAAAGATAAACACAAGTTAATAGCAACAGTTACTGCAAACACAAGCATAGAGTGTAAAGAGAGTAAAGACTAGTGTGTGGCTTTTGAGGAAACATAGTCAGATTGAACTCCAGTAGTTAATACCTATAGAAACAAAACTACAAGATCCCTCAGGAAACTCAGGTCTAGCTACTGTATGATTTATCTAAATGGAAAGTCTTCAGTCCAGTCTTAAAAATAGAGAGTGTCAGCCTCATAATCAGAAACTGGAAGTTATTTTTACTAAAGAAGAGCCAGGTAAATGAAAGCTCTGCCTCTCATTCTACTTTCAGAAACTCTAGGAACCACAAGTAAACCTGCAGTCTGAGAGCCAAGTGCTCTGTTAGGAAAATATGGAACAATAAGATCTATTATATAAAATAGAACCAACTGACATAGCAACTTTGGTGTACCATACATCTTATATTTATATATAGCCTACACATGTTGCATTAAGAATAGAAGACAAAATATGCAGGTACAAATAATATGTTTGTCCTTGCATGCAGTGGTGCGTAAATTTTCATAGCAGATGGAATTTTTTGCTTCAGATGTTTCATCTCAGACAGAATGAATTTTGTAAATTTAAACTAACAAGACAATATCGTTTACAGAGTGGAAATGACTTGAGTTTCCACACAAACAGTGATCCAGACTGATTAATCACGTTTCCAGATTAGCTGGAAATAAACATTTTATTCGCTTAATTTGCCGGTTTCACAGATGGGTTGGTTCATTCCTGTGCAGCCCACCCTGACTTGAAGCCTGGCAGTTTGTGCTGCCAGCGTAGCCAAAACCCAGGTCCAAACCACGGGCCCCCACTGGCCCCTGCAATGGAAAGCAGATGGCTGTTTCTGTGACGGCAGCCGGCTGCAGTCAGCAGTCCAAGAGAGGAAACTTCTCATTCGGTGTCATCCATCATCGGGGCAGGCGGCGGGATGGAGGGGAGTGTGGAGGAAAGACAGAGTAGCGCCCGACACCCAGCGTCTGGCCTCTTTCAAATGCCTTCACATGGCACATTTAGGGCTCACACTTGCATGTAAAACACACACACATATACCCGTGGAGAGGGATTCTTGCTCACACCCCTGCACAGCCCACACACTCACAGAGCAGTAAATGTATTTTGGCTCACATTCCTGCTACATGCCTTTCATTAGTGGTAGTATTTCTTTCAGCGTTTGGTCAATTGTGAAAAGGCTGTTTCTGGTCGACCTTCCCTCTTGACAGAGACTCAGAGAGGGTTACGGTAAGTGTTGACTGTTTCTGATCCTCTTTCACGTGCACCGCTTGTGGTTCTTCAGGATTAGGTTTACAGAGAAAAAGGAAAGGTAGAAAGACAAGGTAAAAAGGGTGGAAAAAGAGGGCGATGGAGCATAGTGAGTAATGTACCTGACAGCTAGGGATCATTAATCACTGTCAGACTAGAAAGGAAAGGAGGGAGGACGAAGCAGAGGAGGTGGGGGTGGCATTTGACGTGGCAACACACACAAAGACCCGGGCTTTCTCTCACACACACTCTCACACTCTTACAAACCTCTCGCATCCCTCATCTCTCCGTTCACTTCAATTATTCCACATGACAGAACAGTTTTCCCAAAATGTCAAAATAGGACTGAATGACTAATGAGAAAATGAGAAACAAGCAACAGAATACGCACACACACTTATACACACACACAAAAAAAAGACTGTCATGCTTGTGAGTTGCTCTCACTAATAGGGGCTACGGAGGGTTTGACTCTGCGCTGCAGGCCACCATTGCACAGCGAGGATGGCCATTCACTGATTGTCAAGCCGCCCTGCAGCATGAGGCGACGACAAAGAGCCGCAGAATGTGAAGCTCTCACAAAGAGATGAAGGGGACGCAGTGACTTCAAGTCTTAAACACGCAGGCCTGCACAAAAACACAGACAAACCACACACAATACACATCCTCCGCACACATCCTTCCTCTCTCATCCCGCCCGCCTTCCTTCATGTGGTGGGACAGCAGCTGGCCTGTTCCAATGTCAGTCACACTGATGAATCTACTCAGCTGTGTCCAAATACTGTCTCCCTACCTGACTGTGTCTTTCTCTGTTTTCCATTTGAGTTGAGTCAAAGTATTTTACAAGCTTCTGATGTTTCCCTTGGAACGCCAAAACATAGCTAGACTGTAATAACAAAGAACTGGATGAAAAGTGAACAAAATTTCCCTGTCATTATAAACTGTTGAGTGAAAGCAACCGTAGTCTCACCAGCTATTAGGCAAATGTTCACATTTTGACAGTACTTATGTTAGAGTTTCCTGAAATGCAACCAAACTGCTTAATTTCAATTCAGTGAACAAATCCAGAACATTTAGTTGTTACATGCTGCAGTAAAACGATAAACCTTTTGCTATATGTGCTAATAAAAAAAAAATAATAATAAAAAAAATAAATAAATAAATATATCTTCACCAATGGGTTTGTGGAATGCTGCTTGGAAGCATTTAACTGTTGTCATTTTGGCTTTTTGTGGCCAGAGGGGGAAGGCGGCTGTGTAAAACTGAGAACATTATAGGATTTAAGTCAAACAAGAACAAAACACAGTTAATCTGGGTTTTAACTCACTTTGATAAGAAAACAAATTCAAATAAAAGGCAAGGGTGCAGGCTATGCAAAGATACCTCTGAGATAGTCCAGGACATGTAAGCTGCAGTCAAAGCATACAAAGAACACCAGAACCAAGCAGATGTAATAGTGTACAGGAACATCTGTACTGAGTATTGACTGAGGGTCCCACAGTCAAAGTGAGGGACTCCACCAAGAGTGGTGGTAAATGAATGAGCTAAGATACTGTTGGACTTCCAGATCAAGACAAACAAGTAAAGACCAACTCATTCTCACTCCTGACTCATCAACATATTGATGCTTGGTAAGGTAGCATCTGCTTTCAGTTTTGGAAGCGTCAGGTACCCCCCTCCCCTCGTTTCAGTTTATAACGAGATGAGATGGAAGAGGAGGAGCGCATTGTTGTATTTTTGAAAAGAGTAGGAAATGCAAGACAACTAATCGTCCCAGGCCCTAAATTTAACTTCTATTAGCCCTATACAGCCTATCCCTGACCTCAGTACCTAAAATTAACCATTAATCCTGATCCCTCATATTAACCACAGACCCCCCAACCCAAAGACCCCTATGTGGCACGAGTGGCAATGACTGACACTAGGGGGTTACCGGACCTGCCAAAACTTTTAAAGAATTTATTTGCAAATTATGGTGGAAAATAAATATTTTGTTATATATAATTTGTTATCAATGACAGAGGTCAAAGGTTTTCTGTAAGTCTTCACAAGGTTGGCACACACTGTTGCTGGTATGTTGGACCATTCCTCCATGCAGATCTCCTTTAGAGCAGTGATGTTTTGGGGCTGTTGGTGGGCAGCACAGACTTCTCCTCCCTCCAAAGGTTTCCTATTTGGTTGAGATCTGGAGAATGGCTAGACCACTCCAGGACCTTGAAATGTTTGTCATGAAGTCACTCCTTTGTTGCCCTGGTGATGTGCTTGGGATCAATTTGTGGTTGACTAATTTGTGGTTGACTAAATACTTTTTTTCCACATTGTACATGTGTACAGAATACTCCATCTTATAGGACACTATTTTTATGTTTTTGTTTTGTTTATGGTCTCGGTCTCGCCCTCCCTTGGTCTTGGTCTCAACTTGGTCCTAACTCTAAAAGTCTTGGTTTTGTCTCGGTCTCGAGACACTGTGGTCTTGGTCTTGACTTGGTCTTGTGTTAGGTGGTCTTGACTACAACATTACATCAGTTGAGCTGTGACCTAGAAATATGACATTCACTGATAAGACATTGATTGACTTTCTGAGAAATCCTCTTTAGTTGTGTCCAGAATACTTAATCAAGGTTTGGTCATGCTACCCCTTCAGTGGTGTCCAGTCCTGGTTCTTAAGGACTGCTATTCTTCATATTGTAGTTGTTTCTCTGCTTTTTTAGCAGGTCTTCATGTAATATATGATTGCAGTTGCAGAGGACATGAGGGTAGTTGAAGTGAGGACAGAGTAGGATGGAGGAGGATGACACACTATGGCTATTCCTGAAGAGGGAACAGTCAAAAGAAGAAGGGTTTACCAAGGCAGATTGGTCACATGTGACAAGCCAGACAAAGAGTGATTTGTTGTGCCTGATGACACCACTGGCTGAGGTCAACAACACCCCACTTTCACTTTACGCTGTCGGTAAAGTGACACTTCACTCTCCCCAACTGCCTGATGGTTTGCAGAATCTTCTTGGAGCTGATCAAGAATCCCTATCCAAGGCCTCATTAATCTTCTCCCACATTTGAGCCTTTTCCGCAATCACAACCAGGGCTACAGCTCAGTTGGCACCCCTCAGCTACCTCTATGAGCTAACAAGGCCAGACAGGACTCCTTCTTCAGATGGACACCCTCCCTCACCTAAAGTGTCTGTCATGAGAGTCATCAAAGACCTTGTAACCACAGATTAGGGCAGTCACCTTGACAGTGGAGGCCCACATTTGGCACAAATATGGTTCACTCTGACTCTTTGTCCACATCCCCGGTTTGGGATTCTGTTGAAAACCTGTTGGAGGTGAGAGGTGATGATCAGTCTGTAGAGTTCTTCTGCCAGGTGTTCAAACCCTCACTAAAAGTTTAGTCCATCAAGTCTCTCTGGCATCTTCCCCAGCAATCTGATTCACTTCACCACCAGGTGGTAATTAGATAACTGACAAGTATTCCACTGAGGACTCAGCTACAACACAGGAGTATAAAAAAGTATAAAAAAATGTTGTATTTAGAAGAAAAATTAGAACTCGTTGGGATCACCAGTTGTGGCTCTTTTCTGCACACATGTTGAGCATCTTCAGAGATGATTTAAAGAGGTGGACATGCAACATGAAAACAAAAATAAGTAAAAGAGAGCAAGATCAGAGAACACAAACTATCTTCCTGGGTGGCAACGCTGATTCAACAGCAGACAGACCCAGAGCTGGATCGTCTGTCTTCATTATGGTCTCCCTACAAATCAACTACATTTTTCTGTGCTTCTTTGCTGCCCACATGCTCATAAAGCTAGCTTTTCCATGCTGCTTTTGGCTACAAGATGGAGAATAACATCTAGAGAGGTGTGTTGTGGGTGGTCAAACCAATGCATAGTGACACACATACACACGAACCACATACTATCTAGTTTCAAGAGTGTCTGCCACAGAACTGCTATTCTTACCAGAATTATACATTTGCAGCTTTTGATTTCAGCTGAATAAATGCTGTGGAAGGAAAACTCTCATCTGGGATGTCTGCACTTCCAGTGAGTCCTCCCTCTGGTTCAGAGGTCAGTGGAAAGTGTGTTTGTCCTGCAGGTTTCAGTCAATCTCTGTTTTAAATAAATGGACTTGTGTTTTAGACAGTTATTACAATCTGCTGGGTGTTGAACTGCATGGTTTCAGTAAACCTCTTTCATCCATTTTCTGATGCTAATCTCTTGAAACCTACAGAACATAGCAAACCTCAGTGTTCTGCAGATGTTCTGCTACAACTTGGTATCGCTTGATATTGTGAAAAAAAATAACAGCTTTACCATCCTAATACATAAAGAGGACACAACTTTAGCATCTGCTTACAAATGCAGTGAAAAAATATCTAAAAACACACATAATTCATCCTTTTTATCACTTTAAATAAATTTTGAAAACACAGGGTATTGATGCATGTTTTGCAAAAAAAAAATACCTTAAAGCTGACTAAAATAAAAAATATAAGTCTTATTAGTTTAGTGGTTCAAAGTTTTGATGAAGTCCTGTTAATAGATACGTTCAAGCCTTGTTTTGTTTCTTTGAACCGATGTACTTGTTCTGCTGACCTTTCATGGTTTTCAGCTTGTTTCACTCATGTAACCTGGCTGAATAGCTATTAAGCTTTCAGCAACTTGTAATAATGCTATTTGCTTTACATAAGCAACACGATTATGATTCCAATAAATCTTTTCACATGTTGCTTGTTCTAAGATTGAGTGTTTTGCTGAAAGAAAGAAAGCTAGAGGAGCGTTTTTGTATTGTTTTGCAACAGACGTAGGACATATAGATGGTGTTGTTTGATAATAATTTAATGCTGGAATCAGCTGTGCCAAGAGATAATGCGCTTGTCCTCCCTAGTGGTGTTGCTCTTTTCTGTTTCAGCAGTTGCCAATATAAGGTTAATCTGAGACATCTTTCTCTGCTGAACTGTTGAATGGTATGTGGTGTTCATTAGTCATTTGTTAAGTGTCCTCTGTGATGTATTCCTCAAGTTAACTTCTGAATTGTTTACCTGTGTTCTCCAATGTCTCCTTGTTTGGAGGTCAAGGTCTGCAAATGTTTCTTCTGGGCTTGTTGCAAACCTTCAGGAGCCTCGGATGAGAATCAACTACTCTCCTAAAAAGCAAGAAAAGTACGATCAGCTTAATACACCTACCTCAGGCCTAGTCCACACGTAGCTGGACATCTGGGAAACAAAATAGATTTTTATGTGATTTGGCCTTTCATCCACTCGTAAAATGTTTGATATTACTAAAATATTTAATAATAAAAACTCAGACCAAAGTTAAGAACTCTCCTTTTGTGTGTTTGCGTGTGGACATTGGAAACTGGAGGTTTAGAAGTCTGCACATTACAGTGTGCAACAAATAATGTGGTGCTGACATCACATATGCAACCATTGTTGTTGGCCATGCAGTGGAGGAAACAGTACCGCTGTCAGAGCGATGCTGATTTTTACATTGGTTCAGACCTTTTCTGCTTGGTTTTTTTTTACAAACCCAACTACAATGAGTTAGAAAGGAGAAAGAGCGCTTGGAGGTCAGCTGTTTTACACCAACAATCCCTACTAATACAGAGGCACAATGCCACCATTCTACGTCACCTTACGTTAATTTGTCCTTACAGTGAAAGGGAGACCACTTTATGTAATCTCCAGTTTGTGTTTTGGATGAAATTCAGCAGATTTGTGTGGAAGAAAACTTTTCTTAAACCAATCCCGCGTGTCCATCCATTAGTTTTTTCTGCTTATCCAGGATCGGGTCGAGAAGGCAGCAGCCTAAGCAGAGAGACCCAGACTTCCCTCTCTCCAGCCACTTGAACCAGCTCCTTTGGGGGAATTCCACCTGAGAAACATAGTCCCTCCAGCGTGTCCTGGGTCTTCCTCTGGGTCTCCTCCCAGTGGGACGTGCCCAGAACACCT
>JAUBOC010000001.1:4404164-4414592 GCA_032275365.1 Anablepsoides cearensis
TCAAACAAATGCTTTGTAAATGTAATTATTTTAAAACAAAATCATGTTCACGTCTGAGTATTTTCAAGTGGGCCAGTCTGTCGGAAACTCCTGGGCCACTTTTTCTCCCCAGTCCGCCCCTGGTCAACACCTACCATACTGTTCTTTAGTCCTTATTTTGTGACCTTTTTGAGAAAACTTTCCAACTTTTACATCTTTTGTCCAATCAGCACAATGATCCCGCTCCAATGAAGTGTTTCTTTAATTTCTTGTGTTAGAAAACATTAAATGGCAGCATTGTCAAACTATTTTTCATAGCAAGTCAAAATTGTGAAGTTGAAAGTACTAGCACAGTTTCTCACGATTTTTGATTTTTATTAAAAATGTGTAAATATTTTTTAAACTGCTTTTAAACAACATAACAGCACAATATTTTAGTTAAAAGACAAAATTCGACTAAATCATTTTAGATTTAAAATACAAAAAGCCTCACAAACAGTTATTTTATTAAAAGAAAACCATTTAATTATTTTGTTATGTCAATTTCTTTTTTGTTGTTTTTGTCTGTGTGTGCCTAGAAAGTCCACTTAGGGTTCTTCTCATGAACAAAAGACCACCTTTCTTCAAAAACTGTTGCAAACTAGAAGCACTCAGAGAGTGCATACCTCCGCCAATTTCATCCTGACTTCATGCGCAAAAGGAGAGAAAAAAGTCAGAGACTCGTCACCTGACGTTATTCATCCACAACTGGTCCCGAATTAAGCTCCAAAGTTTTCATCATGCAGATTCCACCGTGCAAAACGTCTGTTTTATCCCCTTTTATGAGTTTTTAACGGTTTGACCATCTTTGGTGCTTCCTCGTAAAGTCTGCTTGGCTGGTTTTTTTTATACATATTTTTTTTTTAGTGATGAGTAAAGCTGATTCACAGGTTTGAAGGGACACTAATAAACAGGATCAAATTGTAAAAGTCCCATGCAAAAGACAGGTGCTGGCTCACTGCTGGCAAAGCAAGAGGTTTGTCAACAGGATGTGGGCCAGATCTAGCAATAATGACAATGTTTTAAAGGGATCCATGATAAGTTGTAACATGCATCCATCCATGTACATCCATATACACACTTATTCCTTTCAGGGTTAACGTGGTTCACAGGTGCCCATATCCACAGTGCGAGGGGCGGGGTACACCCTGGACAGGTCACAAGTCCATCACAGGGACACACAAAGAGACAAACGAGACAAACAACCATTCACTCTCTCACTCACACCTAGAGACAATTTAGAGTTATCAATTAACCTAGCAGTCATGTTTTTAGTCTGTGGGAGGAAGCCGGAGTACTCGGAGAAAACCCACACATACACAGAGAGAACATACAAACTCTACCCAGAGAGGTCAGGATTTGAGAGACATCAGCTCTACCAACTGAGCCACCGTGCTGCCAACTTCTGATGAGATTACAATAAAAAAAAACAATCACATTAACACTTATGTCACAATTTCATCTGTTCACCTGGGGCTGAAACACCTGAAAAAAAAGGCTCACATACAAGTTTGATGGAAGAGCTTACTATTTTAAAAAAGGACAAAAAAAGTTGAGTAGGTTCTTAGATATATGTTAAGGCTGAGTTTACCTGTAACTCATCATTTTGGAGGAGAGACAAATTTTCAACAAAGAAGAACCTACTCAACTTTATTTTTTAGATTTTTCTACCTGGATTACTGAGATGCATTTCGTACTGTTTTTAAAATAGGTTTTGTAGAATGATTTATTTTTTCAGCTTATTCCATATTTTTTATTTTGGTTTTCACCAGCAAATAATTAGTGAATTGAGACTTAGAAATATTTGATGTTAGCAGTTGTGTTAGGAAAAAAAAGTACCTTAACAATGTGAAACTCAAGGCTGGTGGCTCCTGCAATGTGATGCTGCTCGGTACAAAACAACAGCGTTCTGATATATTTCTTTTTTTTTTCTGGGTCAGGGTGTAAGAGTGAGGCAAACACATCAGGTCTAATTCTTGCAGTCCTAAGCACAACACGCTCAGCAAAAATAGGCATGTGTGCGTGAAAAGTTTCCATCACTGTCAATCAGAGTTAGAGCCAATAAAAAATATCTGCAACTACAGCAGTGTGGTTTGCTGCAAATGTCAGGCAAAATGTCAATTGTCCTTTTTTTTTAGAGACAACACCTAGGAAAAGAAGCGGGAAAACACATTTCCCGCTATATCTAGTTAGATGTTCACGGTCTGGTCATTTCCAAAACTCACCACTAGCTTTGAGTTTTATTCTCTTTTTTGTTGAGGTAAGAAACAGATTAAATGTTTCAAGTTGTATTTTTTTAGCTGTAGAGAGACTCGTGTAGCCTTCTTTCTATCAAAGTTATTTGCCATCTCATAAATGGATTTTGAGTATCTGTATGTATTCTTCACTGTTGCAGTTGTTCTTTCTTTCCTCCCAGTTCCTTCAGTAGCAAACAACACATTAATTTGACTGACAGCTCCAATCATTCCACCATGTTTGCTTGGCAAGTTCAAAATGTGACTGACACTCAGCTCATTGGATGGAGGGGGATGTCTGGAAGGGAGGGAACTGAGTAAGAAATTAGAAAGAAAACAACATCTCTCATGTATGACGTTCCCCCCGCCCTCTTCTCCTATCTTACCCCACATTCCCTCATGAGCAGCACTCGTTCATGGGATCCTTCGTCCTTTTCCATCTTATTTCCATTCCAGACGTTGCCTTTTTCCCGCAAAATCCGTTCTGATAGCAAATCACCACGGCCAACCAAATCCCTCACAGTTTTATCGCCGAGCTCTTCTTCTTATTTTGTCTCGCAGCATTTAAAGTGCGGCCAGCTGCCGTGTTTACAGATACAAATCTGCCAGCCAACACAAGACATGACAGATCACACAGAGGAATGAAGGGAACTCCCAGTGCGCCCACAGATACTGTAAATCATATTAAACCCGCTGCTTTTCTCTTCAGATGAGGAGACGTTTGACTAATGTTCAGGTGCTGCTGGTCACACTTGTGTTTTACATTTAGTTCTCATCCATTAAAAAGGTGACCTGTTGTAAACAGCTCAGCTTCTAGCACACTGTATTTTAGCACAATTTGACATTTTTATGTTTTTAAGGTCAGTTGGCTGTGGCAAGCATCTTAAAGTAAAAGTGTCTGAATGTTAAACAGTTTTGGTATATAGGTATAGCAAATGACTGTTTCCTGAAAGTTTCGTTAAAATCCACACAGTGGTTCATCTGATATTTCACAGACATATTTGACTAGAAAGAGTTAATGACAACATTCAAACAGAAATTGTGCTGTTGTTACTCTCAGCTACATCAACACCACATTTTAGCGCATTTGTTAAACTGACTGAATCATAATATTTTGTGTTTTTAAAGGTCAGTTGGCAGCCATCTTGAATCAGGCTGACTCATTGTCAATTTTATTTATAAGGCACTCTTAAAAAAACAGCTAAAGGCTGCACCAAAGTGCTGTACAGTAATCAACAAAAATACATAATAAATTACAAACAACAATAAAAAAACAGAAAAATTACAATTAAAATGTCAGGCCTTACTTTAATTAAATGCCACTAAGAAAAGGTGCGTCTTAAGGTCAAGTTATTCAATAGAAGCAACAGCAAGAGCACAATCACCTCTACTTCTATGTGTGGATCTTGGAACATCTAGAACTATCTGATTGTTTGACCTCAATCTTCTAGATCAGAAGAGCCCAAACTGGGCCCCGTGGGCCAAATTTGGCCCGCCAAGCCATTTGATTTGGCCCACCAGCAATTGACATAATTACTAGGCTATAACCTGTCGTCCTATATATATACACAGTATTTCCACTCAGTCATTTCATTCATTGGCCCAATGACTATGCAAGGGACTGTAGTGCAGATAGTTTTCACTCATGGCTGACTTTAACTTTTATATTAAGATTAAACATCAAACATAAAAACTACAAGTAACAACAAGTGATATTTAGATTAGATTTAACCACACATGTAGATTTACACACTTTATAAGGTCACAAAAACTCATATGTTTATCATTTTATGAAATTTCCCATGAGCCTTTGCTGCTTCAGCGTATGGTAGATTTTAGCAGTGCACAGACTAAAACAAAGGCAGGCCACCGCACTGGCTGCTAGCTTAATCATTAAAAATAAAGGACTTTACTAAAAAGTATTTATCATGTATTACAGTATATTACTGCATTTGGCCCACAGCCCCGGATAGGTTTTCATTTTGGCCCTCTTGGGGAAAAGAATGTAGATGCAAAAGATACAATGGAAGTAGGCCATTCAAAACTTTAAAAACTAACAATAAAATCAATTCTATAAGATAAAGGTAGCCAGTGTAGTGAAGTCAACACAGGTGTTGCTAATGTTTCCGTGTCCCACTTAAAAGTTGAGCTGCAGCATTTTGAATCATTTGGAGATTCCAAACATTAACCATTTATAGATGCATTTTCAGTATCCATTTATTCATTCATTCATTTGTTAATTAAAAATCATTATCAGCTGCCTTTGCCTTTCATAAACAGAAAGGCCACATAAACAAGTAAATGTTTGAAAATTTTCATTTAAGATGATGTTCTCTGAGTGAAACCTGTTGAACCCTTAGGTCTTTTTCCAGCAACCAAGTTTCACCTGCTTGATGACAGAGATCCCAATTTGACGAAAGATTAATAAGTTTCTGCACCTAAGATTTAGTGACTTGTTTATGAGGGTAATAAGCTGACACCAAAGACTGTAGAGCTGCTCCTGTAAAAAACTGTCGAACAACCGCAAACAAGCAATGACAGCTCTGACAGCGTGAGAACTGACCCCTATAATTTACCTGCTACAAGTCTATTTTTTCCAATTAAAAATGACAGAGATGTTTTGTGGCATGCCTACATAACAACTGATCATAATCAACTGTAATTTACTGTTGTCAGTCTCACGGCAATTGTCTTGACAAGTTGGAATGGCTGGCTCATCAAAGAAAGCTGCACCTGGAAGCGATGCTGGTAAAAAAACAAACGCGGCGGTGAGAAAGTAATGTGAGGAATTAAAGCGATGATTTACTCCCGCAGCTTCCAGTAATGGGCTGGCCTGAGGGATGATCCCGAGGAAGACAGAAAAACACAAACATTAAACTGCTCTTCATCGTTCGGTATATTTACCCTGTGATGTGAAATCCTCATCTGAAGAGGAAAAATCCTGCTGATCTGCTGTTCACCCCCTCAGACAAAGCAGAGTGATCCTGAGAGATCATCTTCAGGGTGTAGTGGCTTCATCCTGGTCCCCTAGGGGTGCTTAGTGAAACATCCTCCTATTAGTGACATTATAAAAGATAAACTTGTATTCTCATATTACAAATATAGATGATGCCCTTGGAGAGAAAGAAGAGTTGCCGAGACCAGTGATGTAAATAAATGAGAGGACAGAGTTTAAAGGCAAACCTGGCAACCCTAAAACTGATTTTAGACCGAGTTGTTTATTAAAGTGCAACAATCCATGTATCTGTATTGAACCATTCAATACGGTGCTTTAGGTTCAACTATGTATGGAACAAAACAGATTTTTTAAATTTATTTTATCAGCTTGTCTTCTGAAGATGCTCTGTGTTGAAGGATCAGTGGATCTGTGTTCGACTACTCCACCTAGGCTGCATTGTGGTGCACAGATCCACTGAGAAACTTGCTGTTTTAGCAGCATTTAATTTAAAAACTGGACTTTTGAGGTTAAACACGTGTTCATAATTAATTGGAATAAATTACAAGTTAAGGGAATGGACATTTCTCTTTTTTGTACCAAAAAATGTCAAACCATGACACTAAAGTATCAAACCGGACTGAATCGTGAATTTTCTGTATCGTTGCACCCCTAATGTTTACATTTTATACTGTACAGTTCAGTAAGCTTAAACAGAAAGTCTGTTCATTTTTAAAGTGATGTTCTATTTATTTATTATCATCAGCTGTGCTATCAGTCAAAGAGTGCAGAGAAAGGAGAAAAGGGGAGAAGATTGCCTTCAAGCGGCCAGCCAAACTGCATTAATGTCAACTTGTACAGATTCTCTGTAAATGCCATTTTGCATGTAGAGGTATAAAGTGTTTATTTTTCCAAACACAGAGTATGTAAGGATATGCTACGTTTACTCCCTCCTACTTTTTCAAATGTTCTCAAAATGTTGACTAATAATAAACTTTTACACTTTTGCACAACTCTTTTATTAGTTTGTTTGGTTTCTCAACCAGACAGCGTCTGTGTGTTATGCAGCCTCCTGAGGCTGCTGAATGTATCAGACTGACACATTCACTGAAAGGTGAAGGTTTAATATTGCTTAACATAGTGTTTATCCACACACCAGCATAATAAATTTAGAGGAAAGCTGTTTCATGAGTCTGAAAAACAACATAAAACAGGTCATTGTTTATTAGCCAATAGACAAGCCCAGTTTTCCTGAATACTTCATGGTCTCTGACTCATATCACTGCTGATAAATGATGAAAACGTTTTGACAGAAAATCACATCAGAGTTTACCAACAGATTGAGCCACATTAGATTTTTACATTATTTTTTTAAATATATATATTTTTTATCTATCAATAAGAAACATAATAAGCAGATCACTTATTTTATTGATCTTGTACGTTTTTTTAACAATTGCATTTTTTTATGTCTGCCATCTAAAGACAAATGAAGGACATAATATATCTACTTGTGTTCCTACAAAATCTCATGATGTCATAACATGAAAATATCCCAAACTTTATGAAATTTTCCAAAATGATGCATCAACAACTGGAGTCAAACCCATTCAAGATGGCCGCCACATACAAAAAATGATTATAACTCAGTCCGTTTGACTGATATTGGTCTAAAATGTGATCTGGAAGAAGTTAGAATTCATTCACAACACGCGCTGTGCGTGATGAGAGCTTTTGATGTGAAATGAGTTTAGTCTGGGTATTATTTTTAAAATTTGAACAAAACTCCACCTCTGTCATACTCAACATGAGATGATCTTAGCTTAAAGCCTTCCTTCAAAGCATCCTAAATGTTTCATTTTCTTAAATAAATGTATTTTATTTCGACATGGTTGTTTTGTGATTTTACTAACTCGTGTTTTGACACAAGTAGAGAACTTCCTTCTGTCTAAACATAAGTTATTAGTCAGAAAATGTGATGAAAATTTAACGTCTTGTGATTCAGAGCCTTGTTACTCAGTCCTGGCTCCCATCCAGGCACCTCACAGAGACTTTGTCATTTGTTAATAAGGAAACTCATCCAGTGAGGCTGAACTATTTTCTTTCACTTCCTATTCCTAAGATTTGTGAAAAAACTTAATTTTACTCATTTTTTTCTCATTTCAAGAATTTTACCAAGTAAATTTTTTTTACTCCACTGGCAGATAATTTAACTTAATTTGAGTCAATTTTTCAGGCTAACAAGACAAATAATCTAAAAACAAGATTATTATTCTGACACAATCAGTTCTTGTAAATCAGTCTCAAAACAAGATCAAAAAGATTTTTTTGGCTGGATATAAGATTTTAAAACTTTGCTAGACTGACATTTTTTGCAGTCACCTTGTGAGTCTTTTAGGCTTTGGAAATGTGGACACATTTAAAGGTCTGGGAAAAAGAGGCAGAGACAGGGAAGGACTGTGCTCATGGGCACTAAAGAAAAATGCACGTTTAGCTACTGAGTTTGCTAAGTTTTATATCTGAGTTCTCTTGTGTATTTCTAAACTTATCAGGAGAAAAGTCTAGCATTATTTTAACCTTTCTTGACATAACTTTACATTAAAATCTTATATTGTGCTGAAACAGAGCATTAATCTAACCTCGTAAATATTTTAGCAACGATTAAACACGTTGGGTAGTGGTCAGAATATACAGCATTTTATGAATGACTCTCAGCTACCACAATAAATCTGACTACAGTCTCTGTAAAATTGGCTGAGTGAAACAACTTTTAGTTGGCTAAGTTTAATTAACTGTGGCGGCCATCTTAAATGGCAGCACGATGGATCAGTGATTAGCACTGATGCCTCACAGCAAGGCCGTCATGGGTTAGATCCCCGGTTTGGACCTGGGGTTTTTCTGAGCATGTTCTCATGGTGCTTCCTTTTACAGAGTTCTCCGGTTTCTCCCACAGACCAAAAACATACAATAGGTTTGACTCCAGGCCTGCCTTAATAAATAAAATAAATAGGCTTGATGCCAAAAAATTAATTAGTTGATGTTCAACCATTGATTATTTTTTGAGAGTTTCATTTAAACATATTCTCTGGTTCATCATGAGACATTTTGCTAATGCTACTTTACCGTTTGCAGCAGGTGATAACTAACACCAAACCAGCTAAAATGAAGTTTTGTTTGCCGTACGATGGGGGAGAGCTAAAATGTTGTTGCAATTATTTCCATATGTAATGGCTCTTTCTTTGTGTTTCGAAAAAAACAATATAAAATTTGTGCAATAGGCTGCGATTGAATATGTTTTCCAGGTGTGTGCATGTACACACACTCACACTTCATTATGAAATCCAGCACTTACACACATGCTCATTCCTTACACACATAGTCATGCAGAGTCACACTGGGATCCTGTGGTTAAAGAATGCACAAAGAAAAAAACGTATTACTTTAACCCACAAAAATTGTCAACATCATTTTTGGGGTGAATAAAAAAAGGGGAAAGGCCTCTTTATAGCCAATATAATTCCAAAAGGGTCAAATGTGTGTTAATATCTACTCTATGACATCTGAAAGCTTCTCACTGAACACATCAAGTAAAAATAGTTGTTTGGTTTAATTTCTGAACAAATGTACATTAACTATTCAGACAAGCAGATGTTTACTTTAAGATTAAAATGATAAAAATATTTTTTATCTATTAAAGATATGTTGAGAGAAGTTTGGATCTACAAACTGACTTGATTTATTGACTTACATTTTCAGATGTTTTATTTTCTGTCAACTGAACCAACTCGACAAATTTTGATGAAATTCTCAAAAACATACTAATTGGATGGATATCTACAACAACATAAATTTTGAATTCAGCTTTATTCAAGAGAGTTGCCACAGCAGGTCATCTTCCTCCATCTCACTCTGTCCTCTGTCCAACTCCTCTTTGCCGTTTTCCTGGTAGCTGCATATCTAACATCCTTCAATATATCCACTGTCCCTCCTCTGGACACGTCCAAATCTTTTTGTTCTGTCTCCTGTCTCCAAACCAGACAACACAGCTGGTCTCACTGTTCTCCTATAAAGCTTTCCTTTGATCTTTGCTGACACTTTTTTTGTCACAAATCACTCCTAAACCTCTTCTCCATCCTGCCTCTTTACTACATTCCCTGTTTTCCTGGACAGTTAACCAGTTAACTTGAAGTCTCACTGTTCCACCTGTCTCCCTCTCATTCACACATGTAGTAAATGGATGGTAAATTGACTGTACTTGTATAGCACCTTTCTATCCAACCAGGATACTCAAAGTGCTCCACACTACAATCTGTGGCCTCACTTACCCATTCATACAGCACTCTTTTAGGTCTCTAAAAAGCTAACATGTACAAATCAATCTATGGATACTAATTAGCACCAACCACATGTGTGCTGGAAATATAATATAATATTCAGAGTTGTGGTGTGTTCACGCTGTGATCCGTGTGTCTCACATTGCTGCTCCATTTGCAATTGAAATCCTTAATAAATCATTCGACGACCATTCATGGAGTGCATCTACTTTATTCACGTGTTTCTGCCTTTGATAAGTATTATCCACTACAACATGCATACTCATGCCCAGGAACACAACAATTGAGACAGCTGGACGGGGGATCGAACAGGCGACTTACCGGTTTGACTCCCCTAACCACTCTGCCACAGCCGCCCCCTACAAATGTAGTCTGTATTGACTTTCATTCTTCTTCATATATACCTCCACCACTCCAAGTTCTCTTCCACCTGTTCCCTGTTCTCACCACAGATCACAGTCATCTGCAAACATCTACAGAGATTCCTGCTTGACCTCATCTGTTTGTCCTGTCAATCAACTGAACAATTACTGAGCTTTGTTGTTAACTGTTAGCGTCAACTGTATCTAGCAGTTAGATAAATATCTTGTAAATCACTAGATGGGTTTAATTAAACTGTCAGGAAGTAATCATTAAATGGACATATATGTCTAATAAACCTTTGGAGTCAACACAACTCAACATGGCTGCCAAAGTCAATCAACCTTTAAAAACACAAAAAGGCAAACTAAACCCATTTTACAAAAATTTAACTTGAGGGTAATATATGGGTGTTCCCTGCCCCTCGCACATCGTTACTGCTGGATATGGGTACCAGTGACCCTGAAAGGAAGAAGATGATGGATGGATGGATGGATGGATGGATGGATGGATGGATGGATGGATGGATGGATGGATGGATGGATGG
>JAUBOC010000001.1:4417416-4431286 GCA_032275365.1 Anablepsoides cearensis
CACACACACACACACACACACACACACACACACACACACACACACACACACACACACACACACACACACACAGACGCACACACACACACACACTCCACACACACACCCTGTTGTTGTACACTGTCGTAAGTAATTTATTGTCTACCACTATAGTGCAACACTTTGGCAGGAAGTGAGCTTGCTTTCATTCCTGATACCCAAATATCCTTTTACAAAAGACAACATATGACCAAGTCATGTTTGACGGAAAATAAAGGACAAGGCTGGGCAGAGGCCTGATCGACATCCTGAGAAGTCTGCAGTGCTGCTCCTGCTCAACGTGGAAAAAGGATTTCATTTTTATTTTCATGTTTACATTTCACAGATGATAGAAATTGGGAATTATTATCATGCTGATTTATGTGAAATAGTAGTTCTCTGGTTTTGGCCTTACTTGGATTTTCTGTTAGCTCATTAGCACAGTAAAATTAAATGTTATTTCTTTAAACCAGATGTGTCAAATTCATTGTTACTAGCCGTGTTTCCATCAATGTTTCTTGATGCACATTTTAAAGTATCGCATCAGAAAAGCTGAATGGAAACGGCTTGATTTGAAAAAACGTCCTCTGATTCGCATAAAAGTTGATACGCTCGCTGGAGGTGGTTTTAGGGTTTTTCGAAAAAGAGTTAATGCGCAAAAGGAGAGATGGAAACACTTAAGCCGAATAAGTTGTGACGTAGCGAACATTTACCTCTCGTAGCTGATCACCTGTTCCCTGGTACCAGTACCAGTTTCAGGTCGACTTCAGCCGCAACTGGCAGCAGGACCCTCCTCCCGCTGTTTGCGTCTTCTCAGTTACTTCCTGTTTACTACGCACATGCGTCTGACGTAACTGATTTGCTTCAAGCCAGTTGATGGAAACACGTCTGATTCGGATTTCTTCATTATTTCCTTTTAGCGGAATTGTTCAAATTCGCTCAAAATTCATATTAAAATTGGATGGAAACATGACTACTGAGAGCCACATGAGTATCATGGTGTCCCAATTGGCCAGCTGTAATTACCGTAACTTTAATGTTTTGTGTGTAACTTTGACTAAACACAAAAAAACTGTTCCTCATCTCATTGCTGCGGCTGTGCACCGCTAACAAACAATAACAAAGCTCTACATGTTTTTTTGCGCACAGAAACAGCGTTTTACATTTCTCATTATAAACACTGAAAAGTGGGCCTACTACATGTACAACAAACTGAAAGAATTAATAGGAAAATACTGTTAAAAATGTTTTACTCACTGTTGAGTTGTGGTGAGTAACTGCCTTCTTGAGATATAAACTTTCCAACAAGGAATTTCCATTGGAGGGGCTTTTCAGTTTAAATTTCTGACTTGAAAGTGAGAAATTCCCACTTCCCAGTACAATTGAGCCACAGCAAGGATAGCTGGTGAAAATACAGTTAAATTGAGATTTTACAGAGCCAATTATGCCAAATATCAGCTCTTTTTTTTCACCTACACTTTACAGATATAATAATCAACATACATCATGGGGAATGTAGTTTATAGACAATGCTGACTTTAAATCAGCATACACACATTTGGCCTGCAGGCCTTGAGTTTGACAAGTGACCTAAACAGAGAACCTTTGAAGAGCTAACAGGAAAGATATTTATTGGTAATAACCTTTTAACAGAACCTGACTTCAAATGTATCACTTTTAAGGAAGCAAATACAAATGAATAGTTTTTTGACTGCTTGTGCCAAACATGTGGTGTTCTACATATTTCCAAACTTTGCCATTTTATTCAGTTTCTCTTTCAGAAGAAAATACACCTGGACCAGTCCTTCTGAGATTGTCTGTTTCTCAATCTGCTGGCTGCTTTAGATTGTTTTTTGTGGACAGTGCCCTGAGACGACGTACTGTATGTTGTGACTTGGCGCTATGTAAATAAACTGAATTGAATTGAATAATCACCTAACCCACATTTATCTCACTTGTACTTGCTGTAGTTATCGAAAGTGTGACACTTTTTGAGGAAAACCTTCCCCATGCTTACTCAGTTGTGCTTGCAAAACTGGCTGAATGACAGTTGTTTAAAACCTGCATCCCATCCAACATTCATCCTCCTCCACTGTTACTGGCACATTATCAAGTGTGGCTGAAATAAATCAACTGAAGCTGTAATAATTACTGTTAGGAAACAAAGTTGTCGCTACTGTTTTGTTTCCTATGGTCGCCAAGAAGTTGTGTGTGTATGAATAAGTGTGTGCGCTGTGCTTCTGTGCTCTGCCGGCGGAGGATTAATCGCTGCAGCTGAGGCAGTAGCTAAGGTCAGCAATGGAAATATTTCATAGGTGTCAGCCTGGCCCGTGGTCCTCCGTGCACAGTTCGAAGCAGGAATACACAGACGCACAACAAAGACTGTGACTTTGCCCAACTCACACGGAGCACTTTGGAGGAGGAAAACGGGCTGATATATGGCACTGCTTCACATTCATGTATTCATCTGAGCTCGTGAATTACTGCCAGGGCCAGGCTCGGTGCTTCGTCACCACAAGGACCCAGAAAAACATTTTGACTGTCTGCTTTTTCATAAACAAAACCCAGAAAAGTAAATCCTTACTTCTGCTCGGCCACATTTAGGTCGACCATTCATGACATCGTTCACCAACCCTATGGAAGGATAAACCTTTAGGATGAATTTGTCATGTTCTTTTTGTTTAACTATCTTGGTAACATTTTTTTATTTACCCTTGCTGTGACCCACAGTTGGTACACAATGCAGCGAAATTATTGACGTGGGCGAACTGTTTCAGTAACCGTTTGTTTGATGTGGTAAATCTTGGAGGAACTGATTTACTTACCCAGTCATACACTGTAGCTGAGAAATGCCACTCCTTGTCAAATCAAAGCTAGGCTGATTACATGACTCGCCTTCACTGCGGTTTTGGATGATTGACATTTACTGCCGAGCCCCGCCCATCCCGCCTCTCATCATCATCCCGGCTTACGTTTGGCAGGAACTTTTAGTTGGGTCTGCCAGGTCGCAAATTCCAACAACATGTTCTCTGACTTGGACCAGTGTGGATTCAATGGAACTGTTAGAATAAGTAGCAATATTCTTTTTTTCTACCTAATGACAAAACCAGTGTAGATATGATTTTAAGTCATAATTTGTATTGATTTAAAGTTGGAAGATGAGATGAAATGAATATTCACAACAGTCAAGGAAGGAACCAAGTCTGTCTTTAAGGCCTTGTTTACCAAAACAATCATTTTATTTATTGTTTCTAAAAAATATTCTTTTAAACATGAAATATAGAAAACGACAATAAAATGCTGTAGTTACTATGCCAGACCTGTCTGTGGTGCTGCCACAAAAAATCCCCAGAAACAGGAAACAGCATGTGCATAAAATGTAAAGACATACAAGAGCAAAAACCACATCCTTTTTAATGACTGACTATGAAGTGTAAGTTCTACTCTGTGTCACATGAAATTATAAGACTTCAAAGTGCAGGACAGCGTTGACAAGGAGTCAATTCAGTCCAAATACGTGAACATAATGAACGCTTTTTAGATACAGCACCCAGTGGTAGGGTTGGCTGTAATGAAGGATTTTCTCACAACATTCAAGGCATATTAAGCTAAAATCTTTATACACAAGTGTTGGTGTGTTAAAATATTCATATTTTTTCACATTATTTAAATGTATACTTGATGTTTATTGTAGGTAACTTTCGGCAACATTTGCTTTTTTATACTGTTGACTGAAAATTTTGAATAAAGTAACCCTTTCATTATCCTATTCATCCTTCCATCCATTTTTTATCCTATGTTTTACTCCAGGTCATAGAAATATGTAAAATATCTCCAGTAGTCAGTGTGTGAGAAGTGGGGTACAACCTGAACAGATTGCAGGTTCATCACCTGGCCAAACAGACAAACGTAACGCACAACCATTCACACTCTCACTCACACCAAGTGTTACTAATTAACCAAATGTATGTTTTCAGTGCGTGAGCGAAAACCAAAGTACTCAGAGAAAACTCATACATGCGCAGAATTATTGAATTATGCTAAGAATCTTAACCTAGAGGCAAGGGAGCGGTATGTTGTCAAACTTTGTTATAGTTTTGGTAAAGACGCATCATTTCATCTGCTGAGAAGTGGATGGAACATTGAAGGAAGACCCAACACTCAGTCATTTTGTATTAGCTCATCGAATATCTGGGCTCATTAAACAATTGAATACATTATTCACCAGTGATCTAATAAAGGTTTTTACAAAATTATAATTCTCTAAACTACAACCTACTACAGCATCTCCATTCCTTCCAACAAACAAGTCTGATGACAAACTTGATATATCTCAATTTTAGATTGATAGTAGATTTTAAGAGGCTTGATTTCCATTGTAGCCTGGTAAAAACCAGCCCCTTGTCCTTTGCTTTCATACAAGGGTTTGGACTTTCAGCTATAGAGAAGTGATTCTTGCTGGAGGCGTGGCCTCTGCTGAAATTTAAAATGATTGGATTGGTTGGCTGTGATGTATGTCGCTGTGAAGGAGGCTAAGCTAAGAAGCTAACCGGAAATTGCCTGCACTGTAAACAACCCTACTGAGAGGAGAGAAGTACCGAGCCGAATGAGACAACAAATTTAAATTACTTTAATTTGGAAATCCTTATCAACACAGACTAGCTTCATTTACTTCCTCTACTGCCATTGCTAAACTACAAGCAGACACTGCGCAGAAAATGGACGTTGTCATTCAAAACTCCGCCTTCTGCTCTCTGATTGGCCCGAACAAAATTCCCCTGAATAAATCCTTGTCTATGGGAGAAATCCCAGACGGAGCAGTGAAGGGAAACTACAATTGAGCGGAACTGCATAGGAAGGCAAGGGCCAGGCTATTTCTGTTGTGTTAAGATCACAGAACTTTATGTGCTCAAAAATTAAGATATTATATTAACTGATTGGAAACGGAACAGAGATGGTCCTAAGTCTTTGGAGTCCACCCGTTCTTTTATCTATAAAATCATTTCTCTTTCTCTGTTTGAGTTGCACATTAAACCAAAACAGATTTTTGTTTTTGTTTGAACTGAACAAGTGACTGAGCATGTGAAAAGCAACAGTGTGGATTACCTCTCTACCATTCACTGAAGGGTGATCTCATGACCGTGACGACACAGTGGTCTTAGTAACAAAATATTGTTCCCGTGTGGACGGGACCTAAAAGACATTCTGAATTTGCTGGGATAGATTTTCTTTGCCTGGTCAGTTGTTCATTTAACCATACCTGTCACAGGTCCAGCTCATGAATACCTTGATTGTGTTGCTGTTCAGACGAACTAACGGAAAAATACATCTTTTGATGTCATCTGAAATTTCAAACAATGCCGGCTGATCTGGTTTGATACGAGTCTGTTCTTCCCTCCGTCTGTTCTTCAGCCTTCCTCTCCATGCTGTTGATAACTTCTCCACGGAGGACAATAGCACCTTTGTTTTCCGCACTTGTACCGAGGACTCTAAAACTGCATGGCTGTGGATGTGAGCAGCCTACATGTCTGTGCACGAATGCATTTCAGTTGTAGCGAGAGAGAAAAAAAAAAGCGTCAAGACAGAATTCTGCAAGGTGTTGGATTTGAAAATAAAAGTGCCAATCTTCAAAGAGGGGGAAAGAAGGGGGGGCACCTATTATCCCAGCATCATTATAATGCAGACAGATAGACGACAGGTAGGCAGAGTGGATAAGAGCGTTAACTTGTGAGACGTGATGAGCTGACAAGAGAGACAATCTCCCACCTAAACTGGGGAGATAAGGCTGTCAGCCACAGCTCTGACTCTGACACACACATTTATCACGCAGCTAGGCAGTTAGATGGTGCTCTCTGAAGGAACTTCAGAAACACACTTTCAGATGCTATCATGTACAGTATGGCCTGCATGTTTATGTTTATGAGCACAGGCTAGATTTTCACGTTTCAGTGCACACACACACACTATGCCGTGAAGGGATTAGTATGTCAAAAATAGAGGGAGAGGCAACCGCAGAAAGACAAATGAGGAAGTGTGAATGCATTAAGTACACTGTGTAGACATTGTTTGTGGACCTTTCAGCTCAAGGAAATCCTTGTTTCAACATTTTGTCCTGCTTGGAATGTTGCCTGTGAGCCTCTTTTTAAGTGTTCGGGTCTAAATGCCATGTCTGCTACACCCCATGAAACTGTCTTAATCCACTTTTTTCCCCTCGGTTTTATTACAGCTGGAGCAAACGCAAGTGGTGGAGCAAAGCCCCAGCCTCAGGCCTCTATTCCCATTCCACACACCCCATAAGTCAGTCACAGATAATTAAATAGGAGTTATTTACACTCATTTTCCCTCCTCTGCCTCTTTGCTGCTTTTATCATTTCTCCTTCTTGTATGGTTCTACAGGCAGCCAGACCTTGTCAGGGACTGGCTGCCACCAGTGAAGGCCTGTTGAAATATAATCACTCGAAAAGTAAAAAAAAAAAAAAAAAGGAGACAGAAACAAAACTCTTACGAGCTCACGTCAATGTCAGCCTGTCATTAAAAGATCACACAGAGCGTCTACATAATGTTAATCCTCCTGTGCGTCACAAAACACCTCAACACTTCCAGACACGGAGGAAAGACAAACGAGCACCCGAGGATTGAAAAACTCAGCTGCCTAATGTCAAGGTTTATATATTTAGTTTGGAGTCAGGCAATCTGCAGCTTTTCAACACGGGGATGACTTAGACCTAGCCACAGAACTATGGCGTTCATTACAGGCCTCAGCGGCTCACTAAATCACAGAACCACAGGGGCATGAGGGGTCCGCTCCTCCTCACCTCCTACCAGCCTTGTCCTGGGTTTTTTTTTTTATTTGGCTGCTGTTCCAACTTCGATGCAGACATGGAAAGGTATGGAAATTCCTCCGGGGCCGGTGGGCACGGGCATGCTGAGAAAAGCTCTTAAACTGAAAAGCTGTCCCTCTAAAATATCCACAACAGGAAACAACCATCAGTCACTGACACGCCAAAACAGCTGTTACCAGCCTACATCAAGGGGACACATGAAAGGAGCTGCTCCCTGTTGTTTCAGCCCTCCCTCGTTTCTTTTTCTCGCTGCTTTTGTCTGGCGTTTCCCACTGCCCTTTTCTTTGGTCTCTTTTAAAATGTCCCCCCCCCCCCCTTTTATATGGACATTAAAATGGTAAAGGTAAGTTTTTCCCTGAGCCTAGCCAACCGATTTTGGTTCCTAAATCTAAATGGTCAGAATTCATATTTGTTTGTGACAGGATTAACTTATTTTACTCTTAACTTATTTTTACTTAAGCTCTGTGCTTCACCCCAATTTATTTTCTATTTGAAGCTCTTTGAAAGGAACAACGCCAAAAGCTCAGGCTCCTTCTCATCTGTAGCACATAAAGGGTAACACGTTAAGACGGACACATTTATTTGATCCTGTACATGAGAATATCATACTGTCTTTTCTTATTTGAGTCTGAAAAGTTAAAATGATTATAAAACATCAATAAACCAATTAATGTGTTTTATTCAGATTAAAAAAATCACAGAAAAACTGTAGATTATGTCTTTATTTTCAAAGACGAAAACATTAATAACAATATTCTTTAAAGGGAATCTTGTTGGCTATACTTTATCTTAACAGAAAAAAAGGTCAAATCCTCTATATGCTGAGGTTAGTCCCTCAGTACACATCTAATTATAAACACGCCCCCAACTAGCTAAAAGCGCCTGTGGTTCGACAGGATGTATGATTGTCACATGGGACTGTATAGATGTGAGGTTTATGTGGTTTTCCATGGTTTATATTTGCTCAACAAGAAACATATTTAACACCCCGGACCCTGCAGAGGAGGTGGCCTACGTACGTCAACTGTGTCCACGCTAACTCTGACATAGACCAGGAGGAGTGTTAAAGTGTCATTTAACAAACTAACACTCTGAAAAACATGTTGCAGCCAGTCTGGTGGGAGGGCGAGGTCAAACACTGGCTGCTATTGTGAGAAACCAAACACCTCAAGTGGACTCTTGCATAAAGGAAGAAAGTATGTCACGAAGCTCGCCTCAAGAGGAAACAAACAATTAAACAGGAGATAAGCAGGCTGTTTGTGTTTGGTATTCGTGAAGTCTAGAAGTCCTGAGGGGTCTTGATAATCTGGTGCATCAACCAGGAAAGGACCTCCAAAAGCCTCTCAGGCAGCTCGATTTCTTGAATTTATTGTTTTTATTGTGCATTCCCAGAAAGCACAAAGAAATGTAAGCATAGTATTACTCAGTCATGAGTTTACAATGTCCCTCCCCATGTTTGTACTCAACAGAACAGTGATAACTGTAAATGTACACTCAAAAAACAGATTGTTGGATTTACTAAACTCAATGTCAAGTGGTTCCACTTAACTGTGTTAAGTAAGTCCAACGTAACTTTTACTATTTATTTCAATGTAATTGTGCAAGGTGCTTTAGATTTACTCAACTCAGTTAATTTAGTGGAACCACTTGACATAACCGAGTTAAGAAAATCTGTTTTTTGAGTGTAGTTGTTCTTCTTTATTTACCTAAACAAAGTAGTTTCAGTAACACAGTCCTTCAAATATCCATTCATTAATTATATTTTACCCAGTTTCTCTCAGAGTCACGGGGGTCACTGGTGCCCATGTCCAGCAGTCTCATTGAGAACAGTTTACACCCTGGACAGGTTGCAAGTCCATCACACAAACACATAGTATGTTTTCACACCTGACACATCTGGTCCAATTTTAAACGGACCAGAGTTTATTTCCTTGGTTGGTATGGACCTTTTTTGCACTCATGCTAACCTTGGTGTGGCTTGTTTCTGGTGTGAATACCGATTAGCCTCAAACCAAAGCAGCTAGAAAACATGTGCCTTTTTGGACTCCACAGTAATGGTAACGATTAGCCCTTTAGTGTTGCTAACGCTGCCACTGCGCTACAAACAACGAGTCATTGTAGGTCAGGGAACGATTCTTTCTTCATCCTTTGGGTTGCGGCACACATTTACCACGAACGTCCCAAATTTACAAGTATATCATCATGAAACCGTCTCTGAGCTGCTCTTGAAATTCTAAATGGTATTGCAATTGTATTAACAGCACCATCTTTCTTTCCAGGTCTGTGCTCTGTCCTGCCCCCGTCTGTCCAATGGGAGCAATGATTTTAACCCACATGGCTTTGTTAAAAATTATAGTCCACTTGCGAAAAAAACAAACAAACAAACAAACAAAAAAAAAACAGCAGTCTGCTGTTGGTCTAGACAAAATGACGTTCCTGGTGTGAATTCAGCCATAGAGACAAACAAGCTCTCATTCACACCTAGGGTCAATTCAGAGTTACCAATTAACTTAACATTCATGGTTTTTGTCTTTGGAATGAAATCGGTGAACCCGGAGAAAACACATGAACAGAGGGATCATGCAAACTCTATCCAGAAAGGTTGCTGGTCAGGTTTTGATCCGGCAACCTTCTTGCTGAGAGGTGGCCTGGCCCTTGCCTTCCAACGCAGTTCCACTCAATTCTAGTTTCCCTTCACTGCTCCGTCTGGGATTTCTCCCATAGACAAGGATTTTATCGGGAGCATTTCGTCCGGGCCAATCAGAGAACAGAACGTTGATTTTCTGTGCAGTGTCTGCTAGTTAGTTTAGCATACGGCAGTGGAGGAAGTGAATAAAGCCAGTCCGTGTTGATAAGTCTTTCAAATTTAAAAAAAAATGTCTGACAAAGCCTGCAGGTCTCATTTACAGTCGCCTCGTTCTGCTCGGTACTTCTCTCCTCTCAGTAGTGTTGTTTAGGGCGCACACTATTTCCGGTTAGCTTCTTAGCTTACCCTCCTTCACAGCGACATACGTCGCAGCCAACAGATCCATTTATTTTAAACCTCAGCAGAGGCCACGCCTCCACCAAGAATCACTTCTCTATGGCAGAGTCCAGACCCTCGTATAAAGCAAAGTGAAGGACAAGGGTCTGGTTTTTACCAGGCTAGCTGAGAGGCAACAGCTCTACAAATTGAACCCCTGTGCCACCCACTGGGATAACAACTTCCTGCAAAACTGATAACAATGTAAACTTTTTAAAACAGCGTTTACATGATCTACTAAAAAGGTTATAGGACAACAGTCCAGTTTGATTTTTAGCCCTGCTCATACTAGCCGTTAGCTCGTCCATACTGCCAGAACTGAACTTGATTTTACCAAACGATCACCAATCTATCTACAACAAGTAAAATATAATACATAATATTCATAATATTTTCACAAAACTATATTTAATAAAAGAAAAAAAGGCCTTTAACTTCACTTTGGCTCTTACTGTGTTTTGACAGAACATAAAGGCCTAACCAGTACATTAAATCGAAATCTTAATGTTTTTTGTAAAACTTCACAACTGCAACATTCAGATACTGTAGGAGTGGAACAACTTTGTATTTAAGTTTGAAAATAGTTTTTTTTACCCCCTTTTCTGTTATTTACATATGTTTCAGTAAATAAAGCCCAAGAAATTATAATACAAATGTTTTGTTAAGGTCAGAAAATCATTGTTTCCCCCTTTCAGCTTCAAAAGTTCCACCCCATTACAAACAGACACGATGCAGGCATAAAGCAACTTTCTAAAGTTTTTCTAAAAGTGTTTAAGCTGTTTTCAAGGTTATGAGATGATTTTGACTGACACTGTCATCCTGCCAAAAACAACAACACTTTTTTGCTAGTAGATGCATCTTTTATTAATGCGTGTAACAGAAGCAACTAAAGGGAAGCATCACAATGTCTAATAGTTTCTGGCAATGCAAATTGGAAAAGTTTTTCTCCAGTGTCTAGATTGTTTTTGAGTGGTCTGTTTAAAGTTTCATAAAATTAATCTATTTGAAGCTCAAATGTTTACAATGAGTCAATGAAACAAACACAATGTCCCTTCTGAATCAGAAAGAGAAAAGGAGATCCTACTGTTTCCTCGTTGAACGGTAGGGTGGGTACGTGAGCTGAAGTGTGTTAACGTACAGTACACTGTGTACCAGACAGTCTTTTTGATTTCATTTGAATAGCATTCTTTACCCCCGCTGGAACGTATCCTTGGTACCAAGGGGCCTCCCTTCCTTTTCTTAAAGCCCGTCCATTTCCTCTGTCTGAGGTGGAGCTTTACTTTTAAAGCAAAACTAGTCCAACTCGGCTCGACTGAGATTACTTAGCAGAAGCACAAACAGATTTGTTCCCTTGTTGTTGTTGCTCCACTCGTGAAAAAATCACAACCCAGATGTTTTTCTTCTTGTTTTAAGATAGTATGAAAAGAAAAAAAAAACTGTGAAAAAAAAATCACGCTACTGTGCCTAAAAGCTGTCAGCAAGGCATACCTCAGATTTAATTGACTGAAAATGACACACATTGTCACGAAGGCCAACATACACAAGTCAGACTGCAGACAGAATTCATGGAAGTATATATATATATATATATATATTTGGAAAACGTGGTTTAATGTCAGCTGTGTTTACCCCATAACACTTCTCAAATCTTGGTCATTGACCCTCAATAGCTCTGTCCCACATGAAGAGAAGGCACCGTCATGTGAAGCCAGGCAGAAATACAGAACAATGACGACCAGCAGATTTGGTTATAATGGCAAATAAAATAACACAAAGTTTAAGGAGGGGCAGGCAATAAAGCAGAAGTACACAAACTTCTGACATTTATGCAAAGACAGAAACAACATTTTCCAGTCGGTTTAATTTCTGCCTACACTGTTTCCACCATGTCGACAAATATTCTTTTTCTTAAATTCTTTAATTGTGTCTCTTTGCATTTGGTTTCAATCAGTTTATAAATCCCCCAAGATTCCTTGCTGTCAAACAACCTGCACTGTGGGGTCTTTAGCACACTATAAACTAAACAGAACCAGGCTGGAAAATGTAAGCACTGCTGAGAAAGCAAAACAGTCGTCATCCGTTCATTTCTTTTTCTTTTTTTTTTTCTTCTCTCTGTTCCACTTCTGGTTGTTTTTAACTGTTGCCAAAATAATTCTCAAGCTTAAAGAGATGTGCTATTGATGCAGGTTTCCTTTCCAGTAAAGTCTACCTCAATGCAGTGTTGCTGCCACCTGCTGGCTACTGTAGGTGAAGTACTGAGTGTACAGCACTAACGGTGAGTCACAGTTACTTGGCAGTTTGTGCTGCACACATTAATCACACAAGGGCATGAACATTTTTGACATTTATGGAACGGTGTGATTTAGCAATACCTGTTGTTTTCTCTCTCCTCACAAATTTGGGTAAAAATTTCAAAGAAGAGGAATTTAAAACGATTGGAAACGCTGCAAATGTTTTGTTTTAGTTGTACTTGCACTTTGATTAGAATGCACTGAAATGTGAGAAAGTGGAATGTGTGGGTTTGAGTTGGATGTTTGTTCCATTTGTCTGGGATGATGTAGATTCTCAGTGATTCAGGACAAGAAATCAAAAGCAGCTGCTCTTTCCTCGACGACTCCAATGATTAAACACCCAAACGGGAACTGAGTTAAGGGAAGAGAGTTCAGAGCTGCATGTAGGGAAAACCCAACAACCTTCACCCAAACGCATGGCTAAATACAGGTGAGACACAGCAGGCTGCTTCAGAAAACACTTCTGCGAAATAACTACACAGGCCGGTCCATTCCTCTGGACATTCATAGGTCACAGACAGAGCCAGCCACGTCCCGCCCACACGTGAGCTTTCAGAAATGAGGCGAGCTTTGTGCAACCAAAAAAAAAAAAAAGGCGCATTGACGTATTAAATGTGTGACGGACGTCTCGCTCGTGTTGTTTTCAAAACATCATGAAACACCTCAGCTTAGTGAGCCTCTCTGTGGTTAACTAATACAAATAAGTCGTGCGTCATCATCAGTTTCCCCTCGTTAATAAATGTGATTATGGTGTTTAATTGTGCAGATCGTGTCATCACTTGAGCTGTGGTGCCAGGTTATCTTTTCACCGCATTAATTGCAAAAGTTCCCATCATAGCGGGATACGTCAGGCTCAGTTAGTGATTTATGAACAGCCAGGGGCAGCTTATGGAAGCGCTTGCCTTTGTGGCTTTATTAACAAATTGTTTTTTTTTTATATCATGGTTTCGATGAGTTCTGGACCCAGAAGCAGGCAGACACAAGGAGTCTCAATAACAAAGTAATTTATTAAAGAAAAAAAGGCAGACATGGAAGCAAACTTTAAAAAAATATCAGGAGCTGAGGCTAATTGTTATTTATCTAGGTATAGATACAAATAAATTTTAACAGTTTTAAGCCAGGGGACTGCAACATTTACTATCAAAAGAGTCATTTCTGCTCCTTGACACAAAAACAAAATGTGTCCAGAGAAACAAAACAAAACTGTTATTTTCAACTGGTGGCCTGTGGGCCTCTTTGAGTTTGTTAAGGGGGTTTTCATGGCCATTGAGGGTGAAAATATAAATCTAAAAATATAGTAAATTTGAACAATTATTGTTATTTTTTAAACATTAGGACAAAACAAAACATATTTATGTGAACAAGAAAAATACTGTAAATAGTTTATACCCAATTTAATGCGACCACAGAGCCATAGGTTGAAGACCAATGTCTGAACCTAATAATTATACTTGAAACATGTTAAAATTGTTATATTACAAACTAGCCTGGCACTTGCCTTCCTACGCAGCTCCGCTCAATTCTAGTTTCGCTTCACTGCTACGTCTGGGATTTCTCCCATAGACAAGGATTTTATCGGGAGCATTTCATCCGGGCCAATCAGAGAACAGAGCGTCGATTTAGTTTATTTTACCTGGGCCAATCAGCAAACAGAAGGCGGAGTTTTGAACAACGTTGATTTTCTGCGCAGTGTCTGC
>JAUBOC010000001.1:4432900-4443512 GCA_032275365.1 Anablepsoides cearensis
ATTAGGGGACCTAAATATTTGAGTTAGTGTTTTAGGGCTAGTGGAACTAATTTTTAGATCAGTGCTGCCCACCACTGAATATTACTATGAGCAAGTTTTTATTTCATAATTTTGAACAAAACAAAACAAAAGATACAGAAAAACATGCAGATTGATCAGGTATAGTTATAATCATTTTGGTAGCATTACTTTTCATAACAAAATCAAAATATGAAAAAACATTTTGTTAAAAAAATTAACATAGAAAACAATTAGATTAGTACCAAACTCTTTAGAGCTCTGCAGCTCAGGCATTCTTCCCAGTAGAAACATTCAAATATTAAACAAACTTTACATTCTGTCATGTAAAATCCAACTTTACATGACAGGTTTTAATATCTTGATAACGATTTTACACAATATCAGTTCAAGTTTCATCATTTTTAGGGAAATTTCACCACTAAACATTGAACTTACAGAGTAATGATGTTACACGTTCTAACTTTTGGACTGCATCCATTTTTCAAAGGGTTTACACATAAACTGTTTTTACCACAAACTTCTCACAACTTTTAAACATAGAACCGTCGACAATTATCTTGTTTTATCCAGTGTTTCTCACTTCTTTAAGACTTAATGTCGTCTCTCTAATCCTCCCAGCGCTCAGAGTGCCAAACTCATTGTATCTAAGCTCAGAATTTTCTCGACAAAACTGGAAGTGAAGCATTTTTCTTTAATATATCAAGTCTTTTAAATAAAACTGTAGACAGATGATGACAGACAATTCAGGAAATGTTTTAAAACAACTTCTAGTTGTTCAAGGCTTATGTTCTCCACATTTGGGTATACCTTTCTTATGACTTCTGTCAGGGAGTGAAAGACATTAATGTGTAGTGACCTTGAGAAATTGGTAAGTTTTATCATTTCTTTTGATCTGTACACTTGTTAAACATTTCATACATCACAACATCTGTGTTTTGTTAGCTTAGTTTATTACAAAAGTATATTCCAAATAAAAATTGGGATTTTGAGAAGAAGAAGAAAAAAAAGGTGATGTTTGTTTGAATTCCAGCCAGGAGCTGCTTTGGCACCGTTACATCAAAATTATTTGTAGCTTGTTTTTGTTTTTGTTAAATGGCATCTTTTTACCAAAACTGGATCCACATCAAACTATAACCAAATAAATCTTTAAACACCTAAGGAGGAATTTGTTTTGGCTCCACTGATGTATTAAATTTCTTCACTGCACTTTTTTTCCCCCTCAGCCTCCTCTCGGATGTGTTGTGCCATATTATATTACCACTTTATGTTCAGTTTGCATGTGGATTATGGAGGTCACTGGCACAAATTTGCAGCTACATTACAGCCTGAACCAGAGGGTGAGGCTTGAAGGAAAACCCCGCCTCCCTTCTCGTTCCCTCCCCACATTAAGAATGCAAAGACTCGTGATTGGATGGCGGCTGCCTGCTTTGAAAACCCTCCCCTCGCAGCTCCAGTCTGAGGAAGAGGAGTGGGGCTGCTGCAGTGGGAGAAAGAACAGCACGCAACGCGCAGGACGCTGGCACACTCTCACCTCTGCGGGGTTGCTCCACTTGTCTTACTTTGGTGATCAACGATTGCTTCTGGTGTTTTTTTTCTTCCCACCACTGGATGAAGGAATATTTCTGAGTAATTAACAGGCTCTTTTTAAAGGATGACATTTTGGCTGTTTGTTCTTCTGTAAGACACCTTGATTCCGACGCGGAGGACGCGCTTTACGCACGGCCGTTCTGGATTACTTCGCTCTCTTTTTTTAATTGAATTTGTCATTATGAAGTGTTCAGAGACATAAAACTCGAGGCTGTGACCACTCCGAACACGCCCTCGGCTCCGTTCGCGCCCAGATCCAGATGAGAGATCTCCTCGGTGGAGCTGAAGCGCTTTTACGCAGACAGTTCACGGAGCGCAGCGGCGATCCTCAGCGACGAGGAGCAGAGGGAGCGTCCGATCACACACCCACGTCTTCTCCCTCCGACCCGTGGCGTCAAGCTAAGAGGCTTCCCATCCGGATCGTAAAGATGTTGACGGCTCACGGCGGCCACTTGCTACACCCGGAGTATCTCCAGCCCCTTACATCTGCGCCTGTCAGCATTGAAGTAAGTCTTAAAACGATAAAAAAATACTTTAAATATAGTAAACAGAAGGTTTTCAAAACTGGCATCTTTCAATTTAATCTTCAGATTTCAGTCAAATTATTTAGTTTTTATATATATTTTTTTCCTGTCAACTATTCATTTTAGCATGTTTTAATCAGCAATGTGTTGGCAGAGTTTATAAAAGGCTGATTTAAAAAAAAGCAATGGTGCAGTTTAAATAATAGCTCTCTTATAAATTATTTTATTTATGACTGATCAGGACAGATCATTTAGGTTTAATCTGAAGATTTTTAAAATCCATATTTCTAAAAAAAGTGAACTGAATTAAAAATAAAAGCAAACTAAGTTCACCATTTTGTCCCTTCTGTTTTCACAGCTCGATGCCAAGAAAAGTCCTTTGGCTCTGCTGGCCCAGACTTGCTCCCAAATTGGCAAGCCTGACCCCCCCTCCTCCTCCAAGCTGGCCTCCCTCTCCTCCAGCAGTCTAGGAGATAAGGAGTCTTCCAGCCGCTCATCCAAGTCAGGAGAGCAACACCAGTCCCTGGACGACAAATCCAGCTTCAAGCCCTACTCCAAGTCATCCGGCGACTGCCGTAAGGACATTGTTGTGACGAAGGGTTCATCGGATAAAGCAGCTTTTAGAGTGCCAAATGGAAGCTCCGGCGGAGGAAATGCTTCGTGTCCATCTTTTTCCTCTAATTCTCGGTCGCCGACCTCCGGCTCCCCTCCCCTGCACACGCCGAGCCAGTCCCACAGACAAAGCCATTCCCCATCCACACAAGCTCCGTCACATTCCCAGGCCCCGCACATGGACAGCAAGGCTGGGAATTCAGAACAAGTCAGCTCAGACAGCAGCAGCAGTGCTGGCAAAAAAGACTCGGATGTGGTGAGGTCAGGGGGGGACGGGGCTCAATTAGCCAACTCCAGCCAGGTCCGGGCCAGCGCTAACTCCAGCAACGCCAGCTCAGCCAGCAGCCCACGGCCGGACAGCAAGACTGACCCTCAGGCTTCTTCACAGTCCAGTCTGAGCTCGGGACACATCGCACCGGTATCACCTTTCAAACCGGGACATTCTGTCTTCCCACTGCCCCCTGCCACCATGGGCTACCATGGCTCCATCGTCGGGGCCTATGCTGGCTATCCTTCACAGTTTGTTCCCGGCTTGGACCCTACCAAGTCTGGTTTGGGCTTAGGACTTCCTGGAAAGCATCCCAGCTCCAGCCCTCTAACTGGAGCCTCACCTCCGTCTCTGATGCAGGGTTTATGTCGGGACCCTTACTGTCTGAGTTACCCCAATGCACCCCACCTAGGAGGCAGCAACTGCTCCACGTGTGTTCATGACCCCTCGAGTCTTAAGACTGGTTTCCCTCTGGTTTACCCCTCACACCACCTCCACTCTTTACATTCAGGCGCTTTGTCATCCAGCACCACTCCCTCCCTCTCCCACCCCCTTTACACGTACGGCTTCATGGTCCCGAACGAGCCTCTGCCTCACGCCTGCAACTGGGTATCTGTCAGCGGTCCCTGCGACAAGCGATTCAGCACATCAGAGGAGCTGCTGGCCCACCTGCGTACCCATACGTCCCTGCCTGGAATGGTGGACAGTAAGCTGTTGTCAGCCTATCCTTCGTCAGTGTCGTCCACGGCCTCATGCCATCTTCACCTGCCGCCGCCCAGCAGCCCAGGCGCCCTGCCCAGCTCCTTTTCCCTCAGAGGCTCTCCTGGGTTGGGCCTGGCCCGTTACCACCCGTACAGCAAATCCCACCTGCCCGGAGCACCAGGACTTCCAATGACGGCCCTTCCATCCTCCTCAGCCTATTACTCCCCATATGCCCTCTACAGCCAGAGACTCGGCTCAGCCTCAGCCCTGGGATATCAGTGACAAAATGCCGTGGAGACACCGACAAACTGCAGGCATCAGATTGGACTCTTAAGAACAGCCCTGAAGATAGATTCAGGAAACTGAAGTCATTACCGGTGCAGGGCATGGTGCCTGCTGGCCCGCCTGCCAGGAATACCACCTGTTAGCCTCAGGATTGTGACTGGTACTCTAGAAACAAAAATCCTGCAACAAAAAAACAAAACAAACAGACTTTTAATGATTAAAGATGGCAGGTAGCTGAAAAGTGAAAACAGTCTTGATTTTTTTCTTACGTTTACTTTTCGTTTGTTTTTACAAGTTCTCTCCAAGAAATGAAAGACTATTTATTTTTCACTTGAGCGGTAGGTATTCAACCTTGGGGATTTTTTTTTCTTAATTAATCAGCTAAACTATCTTAAGCACTCTAAGAAAGATTGATTTAAACATACCACCATTATGCCTACCATATCATCCAAAAAAAAAAAAGGTTGAACCATGATGTAGATGAATTATGAGGCTTTATTCTGGGGATCTCTTTTTATTAATATCTCCTTTCCGCTCTGCTGTTTTATTTTTTTGTTGTTGTTTTTTTTTTTTATCTTTGACTCAGACTCTGGAGAAATGCATGCCCTTGGGAATTATCTTGAACAATGCTATTATTTCTATTTGTACATATGCAAAGATGTAATATTTTTTCAAGCTTACAAGGTATCAGCAAGTTTGGGTGACCTACACAAATGGTGCACAAGATTAAATAAAAAAAAGAAAAGATGAATAAAAACTGATGGCTGTGCTATCTGACCAACATGAAAAGGTCTTATTTTGTTAAATAAATGATACATGATTGCATTTTGACTTGTTTTTTTCCCTTATTGAATACTATATATAGCTCCACGAAGGAGGTTTTTGTTACAAGCTTCAGAGGACACAGTAAATCATTCCAGACTGCAGCACTGCACTTATCTAAGACTATCTATCATTACGGCTCTTACAGCTGCGCTATATGTGGCTATGTGTAATATTTCATGGCTCATATCATTTGACAGGGCTGTCCCGAAGAGGGCAACCTGGGTCACATTAGTCCTGTTAGCCGGTCTCCGAGGACTTTCATTCCTCCCTCCTTCCATCACCCAGATTGCCTTTGTTGTTGCGAGTGCAGCTTTTAATTGCTGATTTTTGTTTGTGAGGGAGGGAAAGGGCCTCCTCAGCAAAGTGGAATGCTGTGTGGAGAGACTGCCGGGTCACTGGGACTTTAATAATGACCTGAGGGAGGTGTCGACCCGAGATCTCCTCGCGCTCTGACGGATTGGCCTGGAACACAAAGGCCATCGCTGACAATGGGAGGCGGTTAATAGAGAAATATTCATCAAAGCGCTGACACGTCCCAGAGGAAAGAGCTCTCTTACGGGGACCGCAAACATAGAAGCCTCTTAGCTTGGGTGAGGAGCCATTTCTTCCGTTTTATGTTGCGCCCTTGAACAGAGCTGTAAGGTACTAATTTAAGCTGAAGTAGTGGGTCTATCGCACGGCAGCACGTCTGTCTTTTTGAGTGTTTAGACCCAGATAACGTCGCTGTTTGGCTGACAGGGTGTAACTAGCACAGAGCGCCACGGCTCAAGTCTCCAAGGCGGCTATTGACCCGGACTCCCAGACTCCTCTGCTCTTGTGGTTCATTAGTACTCCAGACAGGGAAGAGGCAAGCACAGGTGTCACCTGACAGGACCATTAACTAAATGGATGACCCTCCCAAACTACATTCAGCCCCTGCCACACCAGCAAGGTCACGGCGCCCTGAGCACAGCTCTGGGTGGCTCTCTGGAACATTACACCTCCTTTTTTTTCTTTTTCTTTTTGAGGAACTAAAGTCAAGCATTTCTCCGAATGGGACTTTCCTATTGCTGCTTAACAAAGCTTCTGAAGTGTTTTAAACAAAACAAGTTGAGGATGTTCAGATGTTTCGCTCACATTTTTTTCCAGTGCAACACAATATGTCTTTGTAATTTGCAGAACTAGGGCATCAGAGGTTTGCAGGGTTTTGGCGCCCCCTAAAGTTGAATTATGGAACAGCAGGTGGGATAATGGACACTTCTGTGGTGTTACGTTGCCTTAGAAATTTAAAATGTGAGTTTTCACAAACTGCGATGTGAGGATGAGTCGAACTGGAGGTCACACAGAGGGGAGAACCTTTAATCTTACAGAAAAGGTGGAATCAATTCCACTGTTGCCAGTTTACACTCGTTCATCAAATATGTCACTATTCCCTCTATCCTGGCACTCATCAATCTCCCCATCTATCTTTCCCCCCCAACAGCTGAGTCAACACCCACACACTCCATTTATGTTGCCTGGGTTTGTGTGTGTTCAGTCTCAAGCCTTTGTGCAGAGGATGACACAGGAGGATTCGGTTCTATACTATAAATATAAGTTGTTTTAATGTTTTTAAAATTAGGCTGATAATGTATTTCATTCTTCTAATTTACTTTTACATAAAACTGCACACAATGCTGACTCAAAAGGCAAATTAAAAACTGAAAAATCCACAAGGAATTAAAAAGCGAACAACAAAAACAAACTCACTGTCAAATTTATTAAAAATGAAAACTTTCTTCACATTTTAATTATAGCTGTCAGTAAATGTACAACTGGTTTCTTTTTCTTCTTGTTAAGGATGACAACTCATAAGAACAGAAGCTTCCACAATATTTGGACAATATAATTTTTTCCCAAGAGTCATAATTTTTCTCAAATCCAACTGCTGTTGTGAAAACAATTATAAAGAAAATGACATTAAACCATGCAGCTTGATAGAGAAAGGTAGTAAGACTTTTATAGGCCAGGGCAAAACAGCAAATAATTTAATTACAATTAGATTTTGACAAAAAAGTTAAAACAACCACAAATTATTATTATTTTTTACATATTTTAAAGTTAACATGAACATGCAGTTTAAGATCTTTACCAGTTTCAATCAGTTTACATTTTATAATTCTTGTCGTTGTTTGATAATGTCATAATAATATTTGAGCTGTTTAAACTTTGCAAACGGTTTTTATTTCCACAAATTTGATCCTATTGCACTTTTTAATTATCAATCTATTAAAAGGTAGTATTTGTAGTTTTCTATAATGCTCTCCAAGAGCAAAGCGCACACGTCCAAACTTTCTTTTTCTTTCCTGCATCTGTGCTTAGATCTTTCTCTTTAAAGCTGGGAGTGAAAGCACTTTTTAAAACTTGTCATATATCTTACATAAAACACTTAGAGTCATAAAAAACAACATGCAACCAGAACTGCTTCTGCTGCTGTGAATCAATACAGCTGATAGTTTCTGGTTGTTTCAGGCCTTATTCACAATCATTCTAAACTTTGCACAGTGAGGCCTGATCCTTATGTCTGCCTTTCTTATTAGGAGTGCTTGTCAGGGAGTGAGAGACAAGGGGCTGACTGACAGGGGCGGCTGTCCTGCATGTTTCTTTCTCTGCTTCAAAACACCTGATTCAGTGATGGAATTGCCTTTTCAAATTCTGCAGAAGCTTCTTAATCACCTGTTGATTCAAACCAGGTGTGATGGAGCAGAGAAACAAGTGGGATAGCAGCTCACCCACTCCTGCTTTAGATTAATACAGAAGTCCCACATTATAATCTTTGAGCTTTTTTAAAGGAAGTATGTTAAGATTTGTGTAAAGCTGCATTAGTACCCCTCAAGATGTCTATAGAAAGCTTCACGTTTAGATTTTTTTAGATGTTAAAATTAGAGATGCTTGATATTGACTTTTTGATATGCTTATATTGTTCAACTCTGATTCCGATATTAACCGATATTACAAACTGATATTAAGGTGACATCACATATCTCCTGTCAGGAACATTAGGCCTGCTTTTTGATACCCCACTGGATGCATTGCATAGGTAAACATTGTCTGTACAAAAATAAAAAACATTTAACTGAAGTTAGGGGAAAAGTGCCATTATTATTTTTAACATTGTCTCAAACAATAGTTTAGATCATGCTCTTCCTGAGATAATCCAGTTTGATGATGTCATCAATAGCGCACCGGTGAACGTCTCTGGACCACAAGCATTTATTAACACATACAGGCGTTAATTTATCAGGCTTATGTTATCAGAAGAAAAAAACGATACAGACATGTAGAGATTTTACATTTTTATGCTGATATCGGACCGATAATATCTGTGGGACGATATTATCGGACATCCCTAGTTCAAAAAAAGAAGAATTTTAAGTTTTCATGATTTTTGCCAAAATCTTGATATTTTCAAGCACCCCCCAACGTGGTACGTGCTGCTTGACACCATTCTCATTTTTCATCTGAAAAGGAGGATTAGTGTAAGACTGGGATCAACAACATCAACCAATCAGCAGCATTCTAGTGGCGGTACTGCAGCAGTATCAGTGATGTTGATGGAGGGGGCCCAATACTCCCCCCTCTGTGCGTCAGAGCAGAGACGGTGCAGCGAGTGCCACTGTGAGGTCCTGAGCAGTGGCTGACAGGCGGGGTGATTAATGACGACAGGGTGTGGAGCTGCTCTTCAATTAGACGCCAGCTCTGCCCCGCTCACCGCTGCCGATGACAGATTGGACCGAGAGGGAGAGGAAGGCTACAGTCTTTCTCTCTCTCTCTCTCTCTCTCTCTCTCTCTCTCTCTCTCTCTCTCTCTCTCTCTCTCTGTCTTCTGAACAAAACATTAACCAAAACTCCATGACTACCACCTCTGTGTTTAACATCAGGACACAATACAGAGGCCTCGGCATCCAACAGTGACCGCAGTGTTAAAGCAACCCAGATGGCGTGAACACATCCCTCATCAGGGCCTGTCACACAATCTCTGCTTTATTTCTCCACCTAAACCCTGAGATTCACTCTTTTACACGCCCGTTTCAACTCCTCCCTCCTTCACGGCTTCAGGCGTGCTGAAATACTGTCTTTGAAACAGAATTTTTTTTTTTTTTTTAATCCCAACCGCACACAAAGGACTGCTGCTTGAGTGCCGGTTCAGACGAGTTCCTTCCATGATTACAATATTTCTGCTTGATCTGAGGAAATGTTTGACAGTTAAACAGTTTGGATAATACCCAGAGCTACAAAGGGTGAACAAATATTTACCTTAGCTACAGGAAGTGCATATATGCAGTTAGGATGTCTGTAGGGCCAGGACTGTGTTTGGATTAGTTATGTTGTTTTATCAGTTTAGTATCTTTTAGGTTAAACATCACAAACTGGTACGATGTGTTCAGGCCAAATCCTGCGGAAACACCAAACATTTTCACATTGTGTCAAGTTGATGCATATAAATGTGTTTAATATATTCCCTAAATGCACATGATGCATTGTCACCTGCCTATCAGCTGTAAGACTGTGAGGTTGCATTGTGGTGATTGTCACATTTATTGAGGACAAACGTAATAAATGCCAGTGATTGTCTGGGATGTCCTGCCAATAACTCCCTCAGATGGGGCACAAGTTAAACTAAATATGGTCACCATCAAGTTCCTGGAAGAGGAGGTGAATTAGAAATATTTTGTTCCAAAGTGATGTCAAGAAACTGGTCTCAATTCTTTATCCAAAAAAACCTCTTTAAGAAGCCTTCAGTTGATCCAAAATGCTGCTGCTAGAGTTCTAATGAGAGTTGGAAGGAAAGATCATATTTCTCCAGTTTTAGCTTCTCTCCACTGGCTCCCTGTTAAACACAGAATAGAATTTAAAATCTTACTTCTAACATATAAAGCTCTCAACAAGCTCCATCTTATATTAAAGATCTTATTGTTCCATATTTTCCTAACAGAGTGTTTGGCTCTCAGACTGCAGGTTTACTTGTGGTTCCTAGAGTTTCTAAAAGTGGAATGTGGTCCTGCGATGGGCTTGCGACCCACCCCTCTCACACTGACTGCTGGACATTGGCACCAGTGACCCAGAATGAAGAAGTGGGTACAGATAATGAATGGACTGATGGGTTTACAATGATCAGTTTGTGTTTAATATTTTAATTATTTTTTTTGTTGAAAAAAAAAATCAGAAAATGTGTTTGTTTTTGCTAAAAAATTCACAATTAATTAAATAAAGTAAATGTATTTATTAGACTGTTTATTGCTCTGTAAATTTTAAAAGCTGTTAATAAATGTGAACTGGACTGTGTGAGCTTCACTTTGCTGCCATACTGGGAGATTGTGATAATGATGTCCTGGTTAAGAACAAGCAGAGTCCCAAGAAACAAATTTTTTAACCAGCTAGTTTTTGGCTCCAATTTAATGTTGGTGCCAAATGTCCTTGCCTCACTCAGGAGCCGTGTTTCCATCCAATTTTAATTCAAATTTTGAGCGAATTTTTAAAAATTTGCAAAAAGGAAAAACGAAGAAATGCAAATCAGTCTTTCTAACCAAGTTTTAAAACCTTATATCCAGCCAAAAGGCTTTTTGATCTTGTTTTGAGACTGATTCACCAAACAAGAACTGATTGTGTAAGAATATTAAACTTGTTTTCAGAATGTGTAAGATTATTTGTCTTGTTAAGGTTGCGCCACACTACAAGATTTTTAAACAGTCAGCCGATTTTCAAACACTGAGAGAGCCCACATGTGAGGATCAAAAATCATGGATATACCAGGTTTGGTCCTACAGTGT
>JAUBOC010000001.1:4555188-4566370 GCA_032275365.1 Anablepsoides cearensis
TCTCAAAACAAGATCAAATAGATTTTTTTGGCTGGATATAAGGTTTTAAAACTTGGTTAGAAAGACATTTTTTGCAGAACTCATGTAAACATTTTTATGCACCAAATTAAAGGTTTACATATATTTGAATCTACATATGAATTGTTATTCCTCCACAGTTTTGAATGTAGTCCCATTTATATTTATTGATGTCATGATTGTTTCACATTCAATCAAAAATGCCACCCTGGGGTCACAATGGTCACAATCATTTTGACCTCAGGGGTGCAGTTTGTTTTCCACTCTTGTACAGTTACTGAAATTATGTTAAGAAATATGTTTAGTGTGATTTAATCATTTTAGCTGAACGATAATAATCATATTGCCATATAGGAACAAAGTATTAAAGTAGCAGAAGAGTATTTTCTGGCTGTGACTGTGATTCACTGGGTGTTTCCTCGCCTCCTGACCCGGTTGCTGTCGTGCGTCAACTTGTTGCACCACGTTGGGCATGCGTCGCTCATGTTTCGACGTAGTTTCCTGGACGGTAACTTGAGAAGAGGGATCCTGACGGAAATGTGTGTTTTAAGCTGAGCTTCACCGCCTCCTCATGTGGTTAGATGTTAGAAGCAGCTCTGCACTGCCTTTTCTCTGCCTGCTGTTACAGATGGCCACTAGAGGGAGCCAGAGCCTTTGACCTTAGTCTGTTTGGTACATTCCAGGGCCCTTACAGATAAGAGATTTAAATTTATATTTTAGTTCATGGTGCCGTTGTCTCGTGCATCATCTTCTGTAAGGATCCTCTGAAAGGAATGTCAGGAAGTTGTCTGTCCCTCTTACTGTGCAGCCTCCCTCTCTTGTGGACATTTTACTTTGTGCTCATAAATTTCCTTACAAATCTGTCTTATTTCATATATATATATTCTTAAACTGCAATGTTTTGTATATTATCTAGAGAAAAACCTGTATTCTTCGATGCTGATATGTGCTTTGCCTTGGGTTCAGAGAAAAAAAAATAAATATATTTAAAGACATCATGTGGTCTGCTGTATGGTATGACAGGTTTTTTTTCTTTGTTTACTCTTCCTCATTTTTAAACACATTCAGCTGATTTCCTCATGCAAGTTTTATAAGTGTTCATTTGTTTTAGAACTAAAGGTCCGGCATTTATTGGAAAAAAAAAAGCAAATCGCCCTCAAATATTCTTGCCAGAGCTTTAAAATAAGAGTAAATTATGTTGAAAATTAGAGTTTCCATTTTTAGTCAAACCTTGAAATTAACATTATGCAAGATGTCAGTCTGAGATTATGTAAAATACTGTAGCTCAGTAAAACTGACTTTCTAGCTATTTTTGTGCTTACCCATGTTGATCTTTAAATTTAATTAAAAGTTAATTAGCTGTACATCCAATGTTTAAAGTCTGAGTTTCAATAAAATCTCTTCAGCAAATATTTTGCAAACAGAACTGATTATCAAGTCCCTACGGACTCAGAAATCACTTTACACTTCAATCGTTCACTCATTCATACACACTGATGGGGGTAAGCTACAATGTAGCCACAGCTGCCCTGGGGCAGACTGTCTGACCGGCACCAGCAGGCAAGGTGGGTGAAGTTGGCATAAATCTTGTTCCAGCAGGAATTGAACTTGAATTGCTCAGATTGAATCTGAATGTGCATAATTTGAAATTGAATGCATTGGTTTGAAAATAAATTTCACTAAATTGAAACTGAATTTAAAGTTTTGAATTTGAATTAATTTGCTTTAAAACTGTATTTTGGTTTATTAAAAATTGATTTTGACTACTTTCACTTTCAGTTCCAAAATTCAGATTTTTCTCACACATCTTGGTCCTTGATAAAGCCAGCCAGAGTAATCAAACACAGATTCACAGATTTATGCTTCACTTTGGTGAAGTTTCCCTTCTGTATGTAACAGAGTTGATGTAATCCACCGTGCAATGCACCAATGCATTTGATTTTAAATTCTGCCCATTCAGATTCAATCTGAGCAATTCAAGTTGAATTCCTGCTGGCACAAGATTTATACCATAGAGTTTGCTGTGGTGGCCATTTTGAATGGAGTTAATCAGTCGCTGCTCAGACATCAACACGGTCCCTCTGATCTGCAAATTCCTACCAGCTTTTACCTCCTCCAACAAAACTGTCCACCATGGGTGACGGGGCCTGTTGCTCTGCTGCACCCCGTCTGTGGAGCGCCCCCCTCCATCATCTGAGACCTCAGACTATAAAGAGTTTTAAGAAAGGACTGAAGACCTTCTTTTCAAGTTCAAGTTATCTTTAATATCCCCATGGGGCAATTTGTGTTACAGCCAGCAGGAAAATGTCAAAAAAATTAATCAACAATAAGTATAGTAAATACTAGGGATGTACCAATTTAATATCGATATACAATATTTTTATTGGTGTTATTGCCAATAACCGATATTTATTGATATTACACAAACACGTAAATTATTTATATACATATACACACAAACACACTTGTGTCTTTTTTTCATTATCGTAAATGAACAACCAGACCTCTGACATGGCTCTACTTCAGTTATTATTGGCTGCGCAGCATCAATATCACTATCTTGATCAAACAGATACCACTCAACCAAACATTTTGTCTACCAAAACAGAAACACAAAGCTAAAACATGGGAAATCAATATCGGACATTAATATCAGCCTCGTTTCCCATATCGGACCGATACGATATTCTAAAAAATGACCAATATTGGTCAATGCAGATATCAGTGCCGATGGTGCATCCCTAGTAAAGACCATAAAAACCATGATGGTATAGGCATATCTACTACAAACACAGACAACATTCAACAAGAGCAATAACAGCAGATAAAAAAGCAATTCTTAAATCTGTTGCTTCTTCATCTTTTTAAAGAAAATCTGCATCCAGATGGTAAAAGATTTTTGAGATTTTAGTGTTTAAAGATACTTTTTAACTGTGCCTTTTCGTTTTTTTTTACTTTTTAGTTTGTTAGATGTTTTTATTTATGTGGCACAGATTGATAATGTAAAGTGCAAAACAAATTCAATCTAATATTATTATTATTATTATTATTATTATTATTATTATTATTATAATTATTATTATTATATGAATAATTATTTTCTGAAAGTTTGATCAAACTATCTTATGATTCATGAAATATTTTGCTAACAGACAAAGTTCTCCATCTTCTTCTTCTTCCGCTTATCTGTAGTCAGGTCGCAGACAACAGCAGGTCCAGGAGAGAAATCCAGACCTTCCTCTCCCCAGCAACACTTTCCAGCTCATCCTGGGGGACCCTGAGACGTTCCCAGGCCAGAGAGAATACATAGTCCCTCTAGTGTGTCCTGGGTCTTCCCTGGGTTTCCTCCCAGTGGTACGTGCCCGGAACACCTCTAAAAAGAGGCGTCCAGGAGGCATCCTAACCAGATGAACCACCTCAACTGACTCCTTTTCAACGTGGAGGAGCAGCGGCTCTACTCTGAGCTCCCCCCTGATGACGGAGCTCCTCACCCTATCTCTAATGGTGCGTTCACACCAAACGCGTTTTCAGCGTCAGGATTACATGCAAAGTCTGTGATGGACGCCTGTCGGGAAGTGCTGCGGCGTGTCTAGCGCGTTTAGTGCGGCGAGTTTTGAGCAATTTGAGCATCAAGCGCGGCGAGAGCGTCGATCGCTGGAGTTGGAAAATCAGAATTTTTGCTGCTTGACGCATCAACCAATCAGGGACTCTACTGTGTGACGTAGTGAGACGTTTTCTGACGGTGCAGTTTCCTGAATGATGTCCACTAACCTGAGACAGATGGACAGTGCCTGTAGTCGGTGTCCTGGCAGGAGGAATCAGCACCAATGTGGGTCAGCGGCTCATCAAACTGAGCTCAGGACAAACATTGTTCTGTAAGCAAACCTTGTTAGCTCACAGCTCCTGGGTTGTGAAACTCCCCAAACCCGCACCAAACTCATGACATCTCTGAATTATCTGGTGAATTGATTATGAATTAACTATCTTGTGAGCACTACATGCTCTTGCTCTCAGCTAAGCTGCTTTCTTTATTTCATACGCCATTGTACAGAGACCGGCACAGGGTTCAAAAGTAACCAGCAGGCGACAAAATTCGCTGAATAAAAGCTCTATTTAGCTGCCTTTACATGCGCTAGTTTTACTGCAGTCCAGTTTTACTGGGAAGTGGGGATTTCCCACTTACGTGTTGTGAATTTAAACCGGAAAGCCCCTCCAGTGGGAATTCCCTGTCAGAAAATGGGAGAACTCAATTCAAGAGTTCAAGACAGCAGCGACTCACCACAACGACGTGGAGCTCAGCTGTCGTTAACCATCCTCTGTTGAAGCGATGAGACGAGGAACGTGATGTTTCGTGTTACTGGAAGTTAAAAGTGAAATGTTGAAGTTGATGACAACTGGCCCTTAGTTGGGAACCATTATGCTCATGTGGACCTATGTGAAAATGTGTTTGACAGTCCTGCTCTACGGACGTTTGATTGGAAATTGTCCCTAAGTTCATGAGATACTTTGAGAGACTGAAAACTACAAACATCATTCCACCTTTGCTTTTCAGGGATAATAAAGAAATGTTTCAATCAGTTTATCTGTGCACCAGTAGGGAAACCTTCTCCTTAAATTAAAGCAACTGACTGTAAATGCATTTCCTCTGCAGCCTTGAGGTGAGAAGCAGAAAGAGTAAGAAAAACACCCATTTCCTTTAAGAAAGATGCTGGTGGTTTTCTCTCTCTCTCCAGTGACACCAGTGAAGCATTGGTGACTGAAAGTCTCGTCTCTGCCTGACACCCGGCACCTTTCAGTGAAACCACCCCACTGCAGACGTTCGTGCTCCACTTTATCACAACAAGTACAAACATGGAAGTACAGGCAACATGAAGGAACGCAATATGAATAGCATCAAAAAAGAAGAAGGAGAAGAAACATTACCACTCAGGAAGTAGGAAGTGTGATCTGCAGAATCACCAGCTTGTGTGTGTGTGAGTGTGTGTTTGTGTGTGTGTGTGTGGATGAGTGTGTGTGTGAACTGAAGCACTTGACCCGTGCTGCTGGATAATGTCTCTGAAACTACCTCGCAACTGGGACTTCAGCACCTTGAAGGCTGAGACAGCTCGGATAGGTAAGGCGGGGATGGCTGGGGTTTCTCTGAGAGGCAGAGTGGATGTGGAACTTCTCCACTGCACCCTTTTTACCCACTTCACTCTTTAGACATAATGATGCTGTGTTGGAAGCTGAGTTTGTTTTTTATCAAACAAGGAGGGAAAATGTAACTTTTCAATCAGCTGCTAGTGATTTTATGGTATTTTGTTGCAGTGTAAATGTGTTGATTTGGATTATTTTACAATGGAAGACCGAGTCTGCTTTTAGTTTTGTTTTGTGGGTTTTTACGTGGTTGAGTGGTACATAATGTCACCAACCATAGATGTTTTTTAGACTACATCAGAAATCACTGTTGTGTAACAAAATAATATGTTTCTATTCTATTAGTTTGACATTTAAAACATTGAAGCTTCTTTCCTAAACGGCTTTAAAGGAACTAAACGCACTGCATGTATGTGTGTAAATGTAAGTGCAGTCATTTTATTTCAAAGCTCCTGTAACGCAGGCTAGACTGACTAATACCATGTTTAGTTGTTGTTTGTTCAGGGTGGACTCGGTGCTGCAACAAGCCCCGTTTCCTCTCACGGCATGGCGGTTGCGACACTTAGATCGCAGCAGCTGAACTCTCTACAGCACCGTCCTGCAGCTGCTCACGTCATTTCTGCTTCAGCACTAATCACTTGTTAGAATCAGTCGTACTGGAGGTGCAGCGCGGTGGAAGGAAGTAGCTGCTTTAATGCCCTTTTTTGATCTGCCTCTAACTTTCAGTGCTTTTTTTTTTGTGCTTTTTTTTACTTATATGAGAAAATTATTTATCAGACCTGCTGAGTCTCACTGATTTTCTTACCCTGGTTTGGTTTTAACGTGACTGATTTGTTGCCCTAGAAGCAAATAGATGAAGGCTTTCAGCAGGAAACTGACTCAAGAGCTCAGTTTCTGCAAACCTTTGACTTTGTAGCTACCTGTGTGCACAAGTGCAGGCAGTGTGTGTATGTGTGGTCGAGGTGCATGCAGGTCCTTTTGTAGGATTCTGAAAGATCAGATGCAGCGAATGTTTCACAAAGCTGGTACAAGTCCTCCTGATCTTTACTGCATCACAGAGGAGTTCCCATTTTGAAAAAAAACATCCTTTTAGTGTGTCAGGAGTAAGGAAACAAATATGTTTATTGGTCAAATCAAAAACAACAAACTCATTCATGTGTAAGTAAAACGTGCTCAATAATCTAAATTTTGTTTAGAAAACCTATTGATTCTCTTCTAAAAAGCTTTACTGCAGCAGGCCTTGGTTCTTATCAGAACAGCAAAGCAACAACACCCTCTCTGGCTGATCTAAGAGGAAAACTCCAAATATAATGATTAAATGAATCACCTTCTTAAAGTACGTCTGACTTCCTGGTCACACCCGTGGAGGCGGTACCTTTCATGTAAACCAGCTTTGTTTATGCAGACAGAATGGAACGCACTGATAAGACACGCTCTCCCTTTTTCTGTTTAAACCTTATGAGTGATCACAAAATGTAAAATACAAGACTGGATCTCAAATTAATCAGTCACAAAATTTCCTTCACATGAGTTCTAATTGTTTTAAAAAGTCTGAAACCCCTGAAGACGTGCTAAGTTCTGATATGTCATGATAGTTTAAAACTTGTGGATATCCTGATGATTATTCTTTGTAGAAAAATCCACAGACATGATGAGCTCTTTATTACGACGGAGTATTAGGGCCACAAAACAAGATTTATTTTTATTATTAATACAAGATGATTTTACGAGAATAAAGTCATAATCTTACATGACGTGTCCATTTTTCCTTCCTTATTTCCTCCTTATTTTCCTCACATCTGCTGTGTACAGCCATGTGTCTGTGTTTATAAAGTAGTCCACGATGACTTGTTTCACTGTTAGATTAATATGCTTTCATCCAAATTATGTGATGCCTAAATCTGTCAATGCATCCATTAATTACAGTATAACTTCATTTTATAGTTGTTTGCACAATTTCCAAGTCCTGCTACTGATAATTTGATGCTAATGTGCTAAAAGATTAACTATTTATTTATAGTAATACTAAAGAACAACTTGACAAGTTGCTCAACATTCCTCATTGTAATGCAGTTATAACTACAGCTTTTTCATGTAAAGGATAGAATATTATGACTTTATTCTCGTAGTTAAAAAAAAATCCAAAAAATCCTGCTGTGTGGCCCTAATACTCCATTGTACTTTCTCATTGACATTAGGAACATTTTAATTCACCACTCCACAGCAGCCATCACAGAACTCTCTTTTTCCTTTTTTCTCTCCCCCAACCGGTATCTTTTTTCACAATAAAACATCAACTTCACAATAAAATATTTCTAAACATTACACATTTTCATAACTCCAATATTCTTTCTTAGTTTGTTATTTGTTGCAATAGATAACTATACTCATTGGATTTATGTACTTGGATTGTTGAGCATGCATCGGGACAAAGCGGTCATGATCACGTTTTTGTTGTTGTCATGATAATTCATGAGTTGTGTTTGGTTGTTCTGGACTGTGATTGGTTGATTAGAGTTTTGAGCATGTTCAAACCTTTCATTCAAAGGTCATGAGGATTCATCACCATGAGAATAAAATTTCATGTAACATTTCACATGCATTTCACATTTAACACAACTCTGGAACATTTCATACTAGTGGACAAAACAGATATATGAAAGGTTCACATTTCATTTTAGACTGAATCATAAGGATTTCTGTTTTGACTTTAAAACTGTACAGTTGGGCAAGTACAGGTCATGAAACCTCATGTCAGTTTATTGGGTCTGATGTTCATGCTCCTCTGATCACAGGCAATTCCAGGACGATTGATTCTGTGATCAAATCTACAACAGGCCTTGTGTAGAGATGTACTGCTTGTTTTTTTAATATTATTTATTTCTGCCAGAGCTTCTGCAGCTATAGGATAAACTCTACAACCTTTCTTTTTTTTTGAGTTTGTGATTCTGTTTTTAAGAAAAGCCAGCACATTAGTTAGATTTGCTCCTCTAAAATTTGAAGTACATGTGCAATGGGGGCAGTGGTTAGAGCTGACACTGTGTGGAGTTTGCACATTCTCCCTGTGCACACGTGGACTTCTCCAGGTGCTCATGGTTTCCTCCCACAGACCAAAAACATTCATTCAGTTGCTAAGTCTAAATCAAAGTGAGTGAAATCATGAATTGTCTCTTTGTGTCTCTGTGATGGACATATGACCTGTCCAGGACATACCCCACCTCTCACACAGTGACTCTGGCATCAGCCACCAGCTTCCCACTACTCTGAGAGGATAAGTGAGGATAATGGATGGACCAATGTCCAGTTCCATGTTCTTCTCGTCTAAAGATAGTGACACAAATCAAGACGGCAGCAGGTGAAAACAGTCATACATTACAGCTGGTGGTTTCACACTCACAGTGAGATTATAACATGAGAACAGCTGGAGTGAGTCGACCATGTAAACTACTGTAGAAGCAAGGGTCTGGATTTACCATTACTGTACATGTTGGTATCATAGAGGGGGGAAAATGACTGACAATGTAGAAATCATAAAAACTATTTGTATTAACAAAAGTGTTGTTAATATTTTAGAGTGTATATAATCTATCTAATGTTTAAAAAAATACCAGAAAGCTGTGTGTGTTATGCATTTACCAACAGATGAGAAGCAGGAAAATGTTTCTCGGTTCACAAGTAGCAGATTTGATCTTATTTACCTCAATGTGATCTGACCAGAACTACAGCTAATAATGTAAAAGTTTAAATTAAAATAAGCTTATAAAGTCAATGTAATCACTGTTAATTATTAAATTAGTTAGCAGATATTAGCTTCTGTAGCATTTTATTATACAGAATGTAGCACTCTGCTATGTCATGCTACAATTTAACTACAATTTAACAAAAAAATATTAAATATTACAAGCTGGTTTTGCCTCTAATTTGTATTTTAAAATATTATTATATATTTACCTATATTACCTGTTTTTAGGTTTCTGTTAGACAAGACTGACCTGTTGGGTTAGCTAATATAAAGAGACAATCGACTGTTAAATAAAAATTATTATTATTATTTATGACAGGTAAGAAATAAAAAAAATATTCCTTATTAGTTGAAGTCATAATTTTTCAACTAGCTAAAAGTTTAAAATGACTGACATCAGGTCTGGTTTTGATCATTGTTACTTATAAATGGAGAAATGGCATTTCCTGTGAAAATGCAGTGTGAATGCTTATTACTGAATAATTAAGCTGAAAGCTGCTAAAGGAAATTAGAAGTCTTTTCAAATGCTGAACTATTTATGCTTGCTGAATTATAACAGCTGAATTATTGCTGAAATTTGCTGAATCACCAAAATTGTGAAAACATAAGTTTCAAGTGTCAGCTGAAAAACACAGAAAAATGCAAATAAAAAGTAAATGGAGATGAAATACAGCTGAAAGGGGCAGAAAAAGCTGAGGAGGGCAGAAAAATGTTAAATGAAGAAAAAACATTTAAAGTTAGAAATGTTTAAGGTACGTAGCAGAAGAAGAAGAAGATGAAATTAGCATATGAGTAGCAGGAAAGGAGAACGATAGCTAAAAAAGCAGAAAAAAACTTAGATTAGCTAAATAGAAGCCGAAGGAAGCTGAAATCGGCAGATAAGTTAAAAAAAAAAAAAAAAAAAAAAGCAGAACCAAAACAAAAGGTAAAAAGTCCAGTAAAGATTTATGAACAATTTTGGTTTTAAGAAGGTTGAAGACAGCTCCATTCATTTTTATTAAGAAAAAAATGGCCAAAAGATCTCCAAAAGTATAAATTGCTGAAGTACCAAAAGTCATAGCTGGAATGTTCTGAAGGAGCTGAATGTTTGTTAAAATACCATAAAAATTACTAAAAGTAATATGAAAATATTGGAAGAATAAATTGATCTAAATTAGGTTTGATAAGCATTCACACAATTATATGTTTCTGGTATAAATCTGCTGTTTTACATGGTTGTTGAATGAAATAAACATAAATAATAAATGATTGTAAAAACATTACAGATAATTTGTGACACAGTTGGGCTTGCTGTTGATCTAATCGTTGCTATGAGAGCTGTGTTCAGTTGTTATTTTTGCTCCTCCATGTCATCACACATGCTAACAGTGGACGGGATAGGCACAGCTCAGTCTAATGGTATTATAAATTATACATCAATTCAGCTTTGAGAGATAGATGAGAATGTCATGAAATGAGATGGAAGTCATAACAAACAGAAAGGGCAGCAAAAATATTTTACTCTAAACTGTCATGTCATATTTTATACCTCAACTTACCATATTAAATACATTCAAACAAAATCATTTGATTTGAGTTCATTTCAGCTGAAAACTAAAGAGTCAGTGATCAATGTTATGTTGAGTTTCCTTGAGGTTAATTATTATTAATATTCACTTCTACTTGGAGCAAAATGTCTGTAATATTCAGAACAGGTTCATGTGTGAAGACTGCCTGCTGGTGTGTTTATATATATGTGTGTGTGTGTGTGTGTGTGTGTGTGTGTGTGTGTGTGTAGTAGTATTTTATGGTTTTTAAAATCACATGTTGAACCAGCCTTGAGATGCGTAATTAGATTTAAAAATAATAAATAAAAGTAAAAAGCTGAATATAATCTGAATTATTATGATAAATTAAAGCAACACAACCTTTGTAAAGAACAGGTGAAATAAGTAAGTCTGATAATCAGCAGGACACACATTTAAGGGGAAAATGTATCTAAGATCCCTGTTCAACTTTTGGTCAAATTTTGGTTTTTGTCTTTTAATTTTGCAAAAAACAAAGAAACAAAAAGTGTTATCAAATCTTTGAAAAGTCCCTTCTGATATTTCAGAAGGTGAATTGAACATTTTGTCCAAATGTCAAAGGACACATCTTTAGAAGTCACTCTGTACAAAAGTAAATATTATCTTGTTCATTATGTGATGGGTTTTTTTTGCAGGGGGTGGTAGTGTGTGTGTGTGTGTGTGTGTGTGTGTGTGTGTGTGTGTGTGTGTGTGTGTGTGTGTGGGGGGGGGGGGGGGGGGG
>JAUBOC010000001.1:4569388-4589749 GCA_032275365.1 Anablepsoides cearensis
ATTACAGGCCTCTCTCATCTTTTTAAGTGGGAGAACTTGCACAATTGGTGACTGACTAAATACTTATTTTCCCCACTTTATTTTGAATCTTTTGCTTAGTAACACTAACTAATTAGACTATTTACGTTAAGGTTCCCTTGCTGGTCAGGTTAAAGGAAAACCTATTTTGTTTTAAACTGTTTGAAACAATGTGTAAGTGGTTTGATTTGGTCAACATGTACTTGCAGTTACTGGTTGGTTAAGTTTAGCAACAGGTAATCATAATAGATGTTTTCAAAAGTTTAACATAAAACTTTCTCTTGACTGGCTTTGACAGGAACACACATTTTAACTGAAATTACAATATTTTTATTTTACATATTTCTTTATAAAACTTTATCAGACTATTTATGCTTTAAACTTTGGCATTGGGTCACATCTTTTCTATTCTCTTCTCATTTCCAGTTTGAAAACCCAATAAAACTACATTTGACTGTAAATGTATCGACATTGAGGAAGTAGACAGACGCTCAGTGTTGCATCATCTTTGCTCTAGTTTGGACCCTAAACAGTTCTTATTTGAGGCACATGTTTCGTTTACAAAAACAACTCTTTGACTGAGATATTGTATTTTTTTCTTCATGTTTTTGACCTTTAGGGAGTCATCCAGCTACGGTTCAGTAATGTTAATGAACTGCTTCCAAGCTCAGATGATTCTGGAAAGTACCTCTTCGAGATCATTCCACGTAAGCATTTAGTGAACTTTATAAAAGAGAAGTCTCTTTATTCCAGCACAGCGTGTGGACAGTTTTGTAAGTTATGGAGAAACAAGAACTAGAGCAGTTTTCTATTTCATAGTAATTGTGAAAAAAATTGTTTTTCCACATTATACCGGTTTTAAATGATTATTATCGGTTCAATAAACAAACTGATAATAAGCAAAAACTTTTGAAAACCATTAGAATTTTATATTTCTTTTAATTTGAAAAAAATCTTTTTTAGGCTCGGCTGGAGACAGGGAGCGATGTTCTTATGTGTTCATGGCAAACTCCCAAAGTGAAATGGAGGATTGGGTCCGCACCCTGCGCAGAGTCATCGGTGTACCAACAAGTGGAGGTTGGTTTATTACAGTTTCACTGTCACAACCTGCAACTATAAAAATTGTCTCTAGGAATTAAAGAAAATTAGGGAATTTGGAAAATTGCAAACATTCCACATGTGAGTAGTTATATTGCTTTCAAATACAGGCAAACCCAATGTGTCCTGGGTCTTCCTTGAGTCTCGTCTCAGTTAGGCATGCCTGGAAATCTTTCCAAGGGAGGAATTCAAGGAACATTCTTACCGGATGGCCAAACCACCTCAACTGGATCCTCATGATGAGGAGCAGCTTAATCTTTCCCAGATAACTGAAATAATTACCATATTTCTATGAGAGATCTCAAATTCCCTGTGGAGTAAACTCATTTCTACTGCCTGTATCTGCTATCTCGTTCTTTCAGTCACTACCCAGAGTACATGGTCATAGTTGAGTGTAGGAACGTAGATAAACCAGTAAACAAAGAACTTCACCTTCCAGCTCATCTCGTTCTTCACAACAATGGACTGGCCCAGAGTACACAATACAGTGGAAGCTGTCCATCTCACATCCCATCCCCCCCTCAAGATACTTAAACTCCTCCACCAGAGGCAGAATATCACTTCCGACCTGGAGAGTGCAGTGACAGAGGACCATGGTCACAGATCTGGAGGTGCTGATCCTCATCCCACCTTCTTCACACTTGGCTAGAAACCTCTTCAGTGAGAGCTGAAGATCACTCTTCGATGACATCAACAGGACCACATCACCTGCAAATAGAAGCGACATCATTCGGAGGCCATCAAACTAGACTCTTTGTCCTCTTGCTGTACCGAGAAATTCTGACAGTAAAAGTTATGAACAGAATCAGTGATAGTGGTTAGGGCTGGCGGAGTCCAACTCCCACCCTGAAGAGGTCTAAATTATTACCTGCAATATGAATCATGCTCCTGCTTGTAGCAGTACTGAATGGCCCGTAACATTGGAAGTCTAATCCCATTCCTCCAGAGCAACCCCCTACTCTCAACTACCCCCTACATCATTGCCCACTCTGACCCAATGTCTCTCTCAACATAGGTAAGGAGCTTGTTTCCAGAGCGTATGCAGAGCATGACAACCATGGTCCGATCTCAATACTCCCATACACCCTTCAATGAAGTGCGTACTCAGAAGTACACATAAAGGTTTGAGTGCACAGGTTACAAGCATGCAAAAACTGGAGAATTGGTACAGTACAGGTTACGTCATTGACTTGTGCCTCTGTAACTGTGACATCAAAAATGGCAGAACCGGTGACTGTTTTGACATTTGTACTGCTAAAAATAATAGTACAATTACAACAAGCAATCGTTTTTAGGAGAAGAAAGTGCATGAACCAAAGGAAGCGCAGAGTATAAGCCTTCTATAAGTTTTTCTTCTTTTGATTTTACTGGTAGTTGGCCGACTAATTTATGAGCATTATGGCCACTACTAGAATGAAAGGAGCTTGATGGACATTTCCATATATCTGCCTTTTAGTTTAAAACGTCACATACAGTGATTAATTGTGAGTAATACCCTTCGACAAAGTCCGCTTGGAAGCAGGCTCAGCTGAAGTGTGGATCAAGGGTGCAAAGGGGGTGGGGTGAAAGACCACTTTGGAGAGTTGTGACACACTATGCACTGAAATCCTTCAACGGGAACGTGCGTTTGAAGTACACAAGGGTGGAAGTGCAAGTATTTGTAGTAGTCTGTACCTCTCAACCTCACCTACAATCTCAGACTGCAGTCCAACCAGAGAGATGATATCCCATGTCCCAAGATCTAGCTTCATTAAATCCAGAGTCAAAACACCCAGAACCCATCTACACCCATGACATCATGCACCAAAGTCTTGTGGCCCCTGTCGCAGGCAGTGGGCTCACAGGAAGGCAAACCCATGTAACTCATTCAGGCTGAATCGGACCAGACCCCATGGGTAGAGGCCCAGTCACCAGGCAGTTGCTTACTAGCCCCTCTCCCAGGCTTGGCTCTAAGGTGGGGTCTCAGTCACCCACATCTGTGCAAAGGACATTGAACTCTTTGATGTTTTCTGCCCATATGAATATTGTGAATCACTCTTTGTTTGTCTTGTCAATCAGAACCAGTCTTTCTTAGAAGACCCTACTACACAGCAAAAACAGGAGTGTTAAAATTCCAGTGTTAAACTTTTGGGTGTTGATTTAACACCCCCTAGTGTTATTTTAACACTGTCTGAGTAAACTGACACCCAGTGTTTGTGTTAACTCACAGTGTTTATTTCCTTAGTGTTGTCTCAACACTGGACAGTGTTAAATCAATAATCAATAAGCAACCAATAAAGTTTTATCTTATCTTACCTTACCTTATCTTATCTTAAATAAGCCCCGCCCACTGGTAAGTGCAGTGTTGAAAAAAAGTAGTCTGAAAAGCCCCGCCCTCTTCCACCTCATGTCAGACAGACCAGTATTTTCTCAGCAAGGAATGCTGGGTAATCTTGTAGAGATGATGTGTTTGTATGTTTATGAATAGTAAAGTTCATGAGAGTAAAAATGAGTTGTTCTGGTTACTTGTCTTGTTCAGTTTGGTTAGTTATTCAAGTTTAAGTTTGTGTTATTGGCCATAAATCACCATGAGTGAGAGCTACTTCCTGCTGTGTGAACGATGACTTTATTATATTTTTCTACTAACTACTGAGTGTTCATGCAACACAACAAAGAGTTTGATTTTAACTCAAATTTATGGTGTTGTGACACCTTGAGGGTTCTGTTAACCTTTGTAACACCGCAATTTCCTTTGTTAACAATAATACACTGGTGTTACTTTTAACACTATATTTTATAACTGTTGAAATATTAATGTGACACCCAATATTGTTGAATGTTAAACACTGGTTGGTGTTAAATTAACATAAAAATGGGTGTTAAAAACACTTTCACGAATGTTATTTTGACACCAGCAAGTGTGGACACATGTAGACACTTTGTTGGTGTTGAAACTAACATTGTGGGTGTTGAATTACCCCTGATAGCATAGCTCCTAGATCTTTGAGACGCACAAACTTTTCCACCATGATAAGATGGTGATTCACAGAGGGTGGAATTAAAACATTTGATTAATATCCATTGTAGTGTAGACAGCACCTAGGGATGGATTGGGATCACCATTACAAGGGAAAGGCCATGGTAGGTCATGGGTTGCAAGGTTGTGGTTTATTGTCAGTGTGAAAGCTCATCAGGAGTGACAACACTGACAGAATACTGAAGCATCTTGATGTGAACAGAGAGAGTTATGCTCCATGTTCTAATGGGTTATGGAGGTCACAAAAAACTAGCAAAAGCTTTGGAGCTGGGTTGCACAATAACAACATTATTTATACAACACATTCATACATATGTGAGGTAAAACAGCAACAATCCACCATTGCTGAATAATGTGCTTTTAATGGTCTCAGCTGAAATAAAAATACTGTTGCTTCTCTCCGGCAGTGTTTGGAAAGAGTCTCATGGACACTGTAACATACGAGCAGCGTTTTGGACCTCACATGGTGCCGATTCTGGTGCAGAAGTGTGTGGAGTTTATCACCGAGCAAGGGCTGGATGAGGAGGGGATCTTCCGCCTACCTGGTCAGGAGAACGCTGTCAAGCAGTTCAGAGATGCCTTTGATGCAGGAGAGAGACCCTCCTTCCCAAAGTAAGCATGTCATTAATTACTGTTTGTAAAAGCACGTGGACATGATCTCAGTGTTTATTTGAACCGCATGATTTCATTGTGACATAAGTGTGGTAATCGTTACTACAGAAATTCAAACAATTCAGTTTTTTTATGTCCTGGGCGGAACTTGGATGGAAACATACGAGGCTAATAAAAGGCTACTGCCATAAAAGGAGATGTGAGTGTCAGCTTCTTCTCCAACAGAAAGCAAAGAGCTGAGAGAGAGAGAGACAGACAGACTGATAGATTTCTGTCTGCTAAGAGATTAGGGTGATACCACATCCTGTTCTGGCAGACACTCAATAGAATGCCTTTATTACTCAACATCACAAGCTCCTGTGAAAGAGCCTCGCTGGTGCCCATTTTACTTGTTTTATGTAATCTTATAGAAGTTAGTTCAGAGCATTCAAGATCAATGTAAGGAAAATAATAGATGTTTTTAACAAAAAAATCATATTTGGATTTTGTTTTCTCTTAAAATGAAGACTGCACAAAAAAGTATTTTTTCTCTGGAACTGCAGGATGAAAGCAGAAAGATAAAAAATTGCTAAAATTTGTTGAATAAGCTGAAACGGTAACAATAAAAAAGCAGGACAAGCGTTAAGATTGGAGAATACAAACTAAATTGGGCAAACAGTAACAGTAACTAAATCTAGTAAAATGTAGCTAAAGGCTAAAATTAGCCTAATAATGAAAACAGCAAAACAGTAAAATCAGCAAAATTAAGTACAAGTTAAAACCAGCAAATGTAGCTAAAACTAAAGTAATAAAAATCATAGAACAAAGCTAAAAACAGCATAACAATAGCTATGAGCTAAACCCATAGATAAAAGCTAAAATGAGAAAAGTTTTGGCTAAAATTTTAATTTTAATTTTAAAATCACAACAACAGAGAAAGCGTGAAGTATATTTTAAAAAGAACAATGCTTTTAAGGAATTGAAGAAATCTAAATGAGCAAAATGTTGAATTGAATTGAAAAAAATAATTCTTGAAAATTACAACAACAAAAAAAAAAGGTTAGAAAAACCAAAAGGCAAAGCATGGGTCCACTGAATCAGCTAAATGTTATGACACATTCAGGAATGGCTAAAATTTGCACAAGTTACTCAGAAGTTGATATATTTCAACAAACATGAAATAAAATATAACCAGGAAAATAATAGTGTAAATGCTGACTCAGCATTTACTCTGTTAGACCTGTGTATTTATCACAGAGCCACTTTACAAATCAGATATTTTTAGCTTGGAACAACAACTAAACACTGAATGAGGTTGTCTTCAAATGGAAACAGGAACTGGGTTACTCTGAAACCCAACATGCACTAGCTGCTGTGAATATCTGGTTAAACAGAATACCACAGTCCTAACGCCGGGGCGTGGATGGTTTGTAGAACCTCTAAACAAATAAAGATGCAAGATGTTTGAAACAACCCTAATAACACCAGACTGGAAATAATCTGTCACAGAAAACTGAATTGGGTTCACTCCAACACGTTGACGGCTGTGTTGATGTTTTCACAGGGACACAGACGTCCACACTGTGGCATCGCTGCTGAAGCTGTACCTGCGGGAGCTGCCTGAACCTGTGGTGCCCTGGTCTCAGTACCAGGACTTCCTGGACTGCACCAACCTACGGGACTCCAACAGCTCAGAGGTTAGCTCAGACTACAGTATGGAGCCGAAGTGCACAAAATACCTCTACACCACAGAGCTGCCTTTAGACATAAACATCTACACCCCATAGACATGTATTATAATAGACGTCTATCATGCACACTGTCCTTGTGTCTGCTCAGGGCTGGGGAATGTTGGAGAAACAAATTGCTCTTCTCCCCAGAGTGAACTACAACCTTCTGAGTTACGTTTGTCGGTAAGTAAACCTTTAACCTCCTCAAAGAACCTCAGGTTAAAATCACCAGCTGGAATGAGGTCAGTTTAAACCTGTTAGTTCTGCTTTTCTTTTCTTTTTTGTTGCCGTCAGGTTTCTGTTCGAGGTGCAGAGTCACTCCAATGTGAATAAGATGAATGTGGAGAACCTGGCGACCGTGATGGGAATCAACCTGCTCAAACCTCAGATAGAGGATCCGATCACGGTGATGAAGGGTGAGGACATCCTAAACGTATCTGTGATGTGTTCCTTAGATGCACAATTATTGGCAAACAGGTTGGAAATAATCAGTCAAGGTGGAGACAAGAGTGCCAAGAGGCTGATCTGTTTGTCAAAACCATAAAAATCCAACTACAGCTTGGTCTTTCTGTGTATCTAATTGAACAGTGAGTGTGTAATAAAAGCTGTCTTTTAAATTCTGAAGATAACAGCAAAGAAGTAAAAAAAAGGGTTTTTTGATGACAATCGTTTCATATTTGTGTTTGTTTTTCTCCACAGCGACGCCTCAGATCCAGAAACTGATGACCGTGATGATCAGACAGCATGAGACTCTTTTCCCTGTCTCCAAAGACGTGCTTCCCCCCTCTCCTTCAAACAAGACCGAGAGCCAGAAAAATGCTCCTCGGAGCTTCGTAGGCTGGGAGTCTGCAGAGGTATACACTGACGGCTGCAGGTTACAAGCAATAAAACCATAGTTGTCACAGAATTAGCTAAAAATTTGGTGAAAAGTCTAAACGAGGAGTCTGTTTTTACTGAAAGTCTCTTTATTTGAACCTCAAAGTTTTGTGAAATGTTTGTAGCTGCAATAAGTCAACAAGACAGATTTTGTTCTGGCATCTGTACAACAGCAGCAACTACTTAACTTAGGGCAAACAGCCAACATGTGTTTTTAAAAGACATCTAGTTAGTCTACCAGCATTTAAAACTTGGATCCAAAGCAACATGTAGAGCCTGATTTCAACAAAGCTGCTTAAATACTGTGACATAACAGTAAAACGGCACAGAATGCTTCAGAATAACAACTGATTAGTAGATAAAGAATCAACAAATCTTTTATCTTAATCAGTGATGACATGCAAATATTTCACATTACAAAAACAGGCCTAATTTACTGTTTAATTGAAAGATGTCTGATAACAAATATGGACTCACTCAGACTTTATCTGATTATTGAGCTGTAGCAGAAACATCATGATAATCTTTCTGTTTCTTACACAGAATCAGTTTTGTCACCAAACAGCAGCTGAATTTATGCTAATTTATAAATATATTTTCAACAAACTCTTGTCAATATATCTTCTTTAGTTTTCCAGACTTCATTCTGAGCTTGTATAGAGTGCTAGTTTTTGTGTGCACATAAAGAACTCAAACTTTTCCAGGAAACAGGTCATTGAGTACACACAAAGAGCTTTAGCTGGAAATGTCATTGGACTTGAGCAAATTGAACAAGCTCAAAAAACATTTCTAGCTTAATGATATTTATGAAAATTCTCATTTATGATCTTAAAGGAAAGTTCAATACGAATCAGTTTAGTGCAAATACATTGGGTCTGTATAATAGGGAAAATTTACAAGTTGAATTTGTATGGGTTCCTATTGCATTTCAAATGTAAGCGCGGCTGCTATGCTATGCACATTTGTAACAATTATTAACTACAAAATGGTCTTTATATAAAAGAGAAACATTTAAAAGAGGACATACTGTATCATGCAAAATCCACCTTTTGAGCCATTAAATACATTTTATTGTGTACTTGGAGTCTCTAGAACTGAAAAACAGATTAATTTAGTTTATTGGTGCTGCACAAATAGCTATATTCTTTTTGGGTCATCTTTGTCATTTTCCTTTATTTTTATGATGTTTTTGGGACTATCCCATCACAATTTTTTTAAACCCCTCTACCAAACTATAATGGACCGGTCTGGAAGCTAGAGGGGTGGGTTGTAAGGCATCTCAGTTTATCATTTTAGCTTTTGCATTTTCACCCAAGCATATGGCAATATAGTGTTAAATATTTATATACTAACACCATATATTAGTAATATACAGAGGTGGGCAGCACTAATCTAAAAGTGAGTTCCACTGGCCCTAAAACACTAACTCAAATATTTAGATCCCCTAATTCTAAAGCACTAAAATAACCCAGTCAACCCATGAACATTTTTCAACAGACAACATGAGTCACATGTTGTCATGTTGCTCTCTTAAGACTTATCATTGATATTAAACAGCTGTATTTGAGTTCATATATTGTCAATATATTTTCACCTGGTGGATTAATGACACACGTATGAACAAAATGAGTGACAGCTTTCACTGTCAGCTGTTAATATTAACATTGATCAATAACATTTATAGACCTCAGTTAGCACTTGCTAAATTTAGCCGATAAATTTAGCAAGTGCTAATCCACTAATAAATTTTAAAATTAGCAAATGCCCTAAAGCACTAATCAAGAAATTAGTTCTCCTATTAGTGTTTTAATGCTTTAGGGGAACTGTGCCCACCACTGGTAATATATATACGTATAATGCTATACTGCCATATTAGCTCAGGCGCTAACTTGAAAGCTAACAGGATAAGTTGAGGTTCTTCTTCCATGAAGCAGCTCTGTTGTCCTCCAGCCACATTTTCAGCTGCAGGCCGAGTGGTTTCTACCTTCTCCTCTCTGTCAACGAGCTCTGGTTTCATTTAAAAGAGCCGATTGTCAGATATTGTCCAAGATTAACTTCTGGGTGGATATAGTGCACCGGAAAACATTGTCATCATTTACCCAGGATGCTTTGCGGCATTAAAAAAATGGCTCCGTCCTTGTGACAATATATATTTTTCATTTATACAAACTAAATTGCCTACAGTATTTTTGCAGTCTATGTTTTAACGTTGAAGCAAATATTAGTAATTATTTTACGTATAACAGTATTGCTATATTAGCTCGGGCGCTAACGAGCAAATAATGTCTAACGTTACAAGTAATTGGGGATCTCTTTTAAAATAAAAACATAGCTAACGGACCTGAAATATATTTGTTTAACAAGCCTCAGAAAGTTAAAAAGCTTCTAAATATTCCTTTTGTTCACTCTGTGCTTTAAACTCTTTGTGTTCCTCTCAGATGTGGGGGGGATCGATGTCCGAGTCTCCAGAAGAGGAGGAGAAGGATTTAGACAGTCCAGGTCCTTTAAGAAGTGACTTCAAGCCGCAGACACTCCTGCAGGAGCCTCAGCCCCTCGGCCCGGACGACTCGTTTGGAAGTCCCCGCAAACGCACGCAGACCCTCCCCACCTTTAACTGCCCCCTCACTGGGATGGCAGCCAAGGCAGAAGCCCTCAGGTGGAGCCGCAACCAAGACAGCGTGGAGGAGAAGAATGAGACTTTTTCTGAGGACATTTTTAAAATCTTAGACCTGCGGACTTCGGGGTCGTTTTTTGGGGGGTCTCAGTTGAGCAACAAGGACAAGGAGGACAGACTCACAGCCCGAAGAGGGAGCGACCACACGTGCTCCTCTACTATTGGTTCCCACAAAGCAGAAAGTGACCCCCAGCCCGTGCGGGTTCTCTCTCATCAGAGGAGTGCGGACGCCTTGGTGGTGAGCAGCCCGGTGCAGCAGGTCAACAACAAGCCAGAACCAAAGCAGGACCAGCAGCAGGTTCTCACCACGTGAGTTCAGCTCAGCAGTAAAACACAAACAAGTTTATTATTTAAATAGATCTGATCTGATCTGTCCTTCTGTCTCCTGCAGTTTGCAGCAGCAGAACAAGGAGCTGAAGGCCTCTGTGGCAGAGCTGCAGGCTGCTCTGGAGGCAGAGCGCCGCCGTGTGGCCGCTCTGGAAATCTGCTTAAAGAATGCAGAGCGGGGTCAAGCCGAGACGCAGAAACGCAACGAGGAGCTGCAAAGAGACATTGAGCGGTTCTTAGTCAAAGGGCAGTAACAAAACAAAACCGCTTCAACCTAAAATCCATCTGCTCAACCTGAGGTCCTCTTCCAGCATCACACTGCACTTGTTTCATCTGTTTTGTCCTGCAGAGGAGTTATAGGCTCGTTTCTTTGCACCTGTGAGAAAAATGTGTTCATGGGGGATCTACTTCCTCGTTCAGTTAGAGACTTTAAATGTTTTTCTTACAGTCTCAGGAACTTTATTATCTGTTAAACAGAGCATACGGAGAAGGAAGAGCCACACCTGGAATGATTAAATTATTTACACAGACGTGCACGACGAGACAAATTGAACAAATGGTAGGAGTTCACGTACAATGTGTCAAACATGTGTCATTATCAGGCATCTAATGTCAGTCAAATAATAAATAAACTTTTTAAGTCTCAAGTGTTTTTAATGGGTAAAATATTCTGCATCTGCACCAAGACCACAACCCGTCTGAGGTCATTTTTTTCAGTGTTTTTTTCACAAATTAGGAAAAGTAAAAGTGAAAATAAGAAATTTGAAGGGTGCTAATAAATTTACAGATCATAAGGGTCGCAATGGTAACAGCACATAGGTGGACTGAGACAATAAAATATCACCCTCAGACATTCATTGTGCAAAAGTTGTACTCCAAGAGCAGAAGGATTCAGTCAACATGTTTTTATGTGTCTACAGTGGTTTTTGTAGGAAATATAAACAGACCCTTTACATTCAGTTCTGAAAAAATATTTTTGAGCTCGGCTAAAATGGAAGTCAATGAGAGTTTAGGTTTTGATACTTCAGACAGGACACCATAAGTCCTACAGCACTGAGAGACACGCCGGGTGAAAGAAGACATGATATATAAACTGTATGAGGAATGTAAAGTTTGTGGGAATAAGATCAGTTTGCCTGCAAAAGTTTTAAAAAGTTTAGTTTATTGTGCTGCATCATTACAAGTATAACGTCTTTAAACATCACAAAATTAAATTGTATAAAAAAATTGTATTAATATCATTAAAGATGTCAAAGAGCCAGTCCAATCATAGCCTGGACATCGCCAAACGCTATTCTGCTCGATTCTAATCTTCCGTCTGGGATTTCTCTCATAGACGTGGATTTCTCTGGTACAATTTCAACTGGGCCAATCAGCGAACAGGAGGAGGAGTTGCAAACAACAACACTGGTTTTTTTGTGCTGTTTTAGTCTGCCTGTAGTTTTGCAATGGCAGCGGAGGAAGTGAATGAAGCCATGCAGTCCGTGTTAACAAGGTTTTCAAATTAAATTAAAGTCGTCTCTCAAAGCCTGCAGCATTCATTCACAGCCATCTCATTTGGCTCAGTACTTCTCTCTTCCCAGTAATTCCCAATAATTTTAAACTTTAACAGAGTCCACACCTCCAGCAAGAAATCACTTCTCAACAGCCGAGAGTCCAGACCCTCTGTATGAAGCAAAGTGTAGAGGGGATGGTTTTTAGCAGGCTAGTCCAGTTAGATGAAGTCCAATTTTCTGCAACCTGTTCATCCTTATAATCATTTTATGAAGTATGTCCGAGCTGCAGAGCTTCTAAAAGGCCATGTTTTTTCACTTGTTTTGCTAAAATCTCACTTGTTCATATTGAATATTTTTGTAGAGTTGTATTCTAACAGAACTTTTAGCACACCATTCTTGATCAAGTGGTGGAAGCATTTTTTGTTCGAGTTCATCTTTTCAAAAACATGGGAAGGATTATCAGTACCTGTGACAGTAATAGAGAAAAAAGCTTTGTGAAGAGCAAACCATGACGATGCCTGACTGAAAATTAAAAAAGGAAAACTGAATTATGGAAGTTATTTATTAAGATCCATCAAAAACAACTAGCCGTTTCTGTACTGTATCTGTGTTGACAGAGGAAGGAAAAGGGTTAAATTGCAGTATTAGCAGCAGGAGGTGGGGTAATAGGAGTGTGGGTGTAATAATTAACTCATATTCTATTAGACTACAGGAGACTATTATTACCTTATAATGATTTGAAGGTTGACATCATTTTCACCTCGTTAAGCTTTACATTTTGTAATTGTGTCCATACACTGTAAAAAGCCTTTTTGACTTTTTGTTGATTCAATATAGTTTAATGTTAATTTAATAAGCTACATTAAAGGTTGTTGTGATAACAAGAAATTAATAGTTAAAGGCTTTTTAACTTGTTAACTTAAAACTTCATGTTCTTTAACTGTGTCTCAATGGGGACCTTATCTGCCGCTCTCTCAGACAGTCAGACTAGATTCTTCTGAGAGTTGGTGTTAATACTGTATCTTTATACTACAACCCTTCAGGATGTGAAATAAAACCATGATCAGGATGGGAGACTGTGATGAAGTGATTCAACACAATCTGCTGGTTTCTTCTTTAGATTGTTTTTTGTGTACAGTACCCTGAGACAACATACGTTGTGACTTGGCGCTATATAAATAAACTGAATTGAAACTGAATTCAGTTGTTTTTTTCACAGTATAACTTCACAAAATTTTGTTTTATTAGAAAAACATTGCACGTAAATAAACTAAAAACAATAATTTGGGTTTAGCTCAGGTAATTATAACTTATCTTTAATTAAACATCTCATTGCTGCAAAAAAATTTGTCAGCTAAGTTGCAAACATATATTTAAAAACAAATTCTATGGTCCGTGATAAATTTCCAAACTCCGCTGGAAAAAACGTGTTTAATTTGGTGCAATAAATTCTGGGATACATCAGATACTCAGCAGCCTTTGGGTTTGTCAGCCTCGTTCTTCGGCCACATGGGTAGGCACCTATGAATTGGGACAACCTATGACGTGATGTAAGCGGCTGACAAATGCATCCCATGTCAGCTGCAACTCATGAATTGAGACACGTTTGTGTTTGTTTCACACAACAGTTCAACAGGAGGCGATACATGCACCAACTAGCCAGTTTATCATCCACTAAAAAACAAATAAAGAGCTTGCTCAGTTAGCCTTTTCCAATTATTTTCCCAGCTCATGGTCTACCTTTACACAAATTTTTGATTTTGGGCATGTTCAGGAACTCTACAGCGATTTTTGTAGCATTAGAAAAACAAGTCCAGTGGCCTTTTTTTTTTTTGGTAAGTTTTTTATTAGTTTTTTTGTAGATTTTGTGATGGTGGTTTAAGAGTTAAAAAGAATAATTCAAAAAGTAATATTGTATTTCAGTTATTTATTGATATCAGTGTAAATATATTTTATTTTTGATGTTTTGAATGTTTGTCATTATAAGGAATAAAGTGTGTGTGTGCTGTTGTATTGAAATAATCATAGTGACCCACTGCACAAAGACAGCAGAAATGTGTGCTATTTTAGGATAAAAACAATTAAAACATATTGGAAAATTAATCCTGACACAGTTTTTACACATTATTGTGTATTTTTAAATATGTTGAATTTAACTTAGTTCATGATTATATATAACTTACTATATGGAGGACTGAAACAACACTTAAAATGCACCAATTAATTTCAAAAGAAAAACTTTATTTCATGTTTTATAATTGAAGTGACCTTCATGATTATTTTTCCAGCCTCATTATGCAAAGAAAGTAGGCTGCCCTTCTTGGGTCAGCTTCTCTACTATTGGTCAAGAGACAGGAAGGAGCAGGATGCATATGCAGAGAGATGTGCATCGCTGTATGACTCTGGCCTGGTTGTTTTATGCAGTATTACTCTATGACTGAGTCTCATCATCTACCCCTTTTTTTTTTAGGTTACAGCTGTTTTCAGTTATATTAATATAAAAAAAACTCGCCCATTCATCCATAACAAACATCAAGGGAAAGAAGTAAATCATTTACACACAATTAAGAGGAAAGTTTTGACAGCTAATAAATAACCAAATATTTCCCTCAGGTCTTGTTAAATAAATAAAAAAATATACTAAATTTTACTCAGAACCATTAAGATTTATGTATGTGTAATGACTAAGCAAATAAGTTTTGTCAGTTGTACTAATATCGTTTTTGTTGGTGCACTTTCAATAAAAATGAATTGATTTTGCTATAAAACCTGTACAGAACAGTTTACTATATTCTGCTGTGTTGCAGTCAGGGTTAGGTTGATTTCCAAAGACATTTACAGTGAGGACGGTGTTACCCAGAGTTGTTTTGGTTTCAGCTCAACAGACAGATGGAAATAATAAAACTGGGAAACTGGATATCAGCACAAAATCTTGCGCGTTAGAAAGTTTAACCTAAGTTTAGTATCCGCCGCCTCCACAAATTCACATTTGTTGCACCCCAAGGCTTATAATGAAGACCACATGGAGGGGCCTAGTGTGTGTGTGTGTGTGAGTGCATGTGAAAAAGGATACTGCCACTATCAAGCCTTCTCAAGCCCATCAGGAAGATGTGATAGTCTGTTGCAGCAGCAGTCCAACAAAGCACCAGATAACGGCACGTCTGTCAACTGTCAGCCTGGCAGATGAGTGGCAGAGGCAGGAAAAGCTCATTCTTTCCCATCTCAGTGACGCACTGAAATCTGAAGTGTATCTGGGGGTCACGAGAAGAAGCTCAGGAATGAAGGACGGTCGCATGGTGGGAAGGGGGGGTGCAGGTGATGAACCGAGCAGCTATTCGGCTCTGCGGAGGAGCCACTGTTGACACAATCAGGGTCTCCCGGAGCTGTTAGATGGGACGGTCCGTGTCGCCATGTAGAGTGTGGCACAGGCCACGCGTTTGTTGGATGTTTTACATAGTTGGGTGGTGGAAATCTCTCTCTGTCACAAGGTTTCTGCAAACTTCACCTTTGACTTGCTGCTGTCTTCCTAATCAAGAGGAATGTTTCCAGAGAGACTGGTCTGGCTCTTAATGAAACCACGTGTTTTGCGTTGTACCTTTTCTTTTTTGTTTGTTTACAAAAATGCTTCTCGTCATGGAATAACCCCGAGATGGTTTTCACAAGAAAAATATTTTATACTGCCTAAGATCAACTCCACTAACTTTCACTGTCCACCATTATGACCCCACACCTCATTGCGTTTCAATTGCATTTGGAACAATGTTGTCTGATAGATGCATCCTGCCATGTTTAACAACGTCAACAAGCCCCACATTGCTTTGTTTTTGTCAAAAAGAAAGGCTCAATGAAGCCTAAAAGCAGTTTGCAGAACTCCACCACTTACAGAGCAAATAAACAAGCGAGGAGAATCAACCCCGGAACGCCCACCAACAACAACATCGCCCATCCACAAGGAAGAGGCTACAGGACAGTGTTTATAAAATCCTCATTAAGGAAGTTGTGAGATAACGCACACGCTAGGGCATCACACAAAACTAAAAGGAAGGCACGCACACACACACACACCACACAAAGAGACCATACGCACTGTGCAATGCAGAGCCCACCGTATTATAGATAAGGGACTGAAACCCAGAGCTGAGAAGAGAGAGCAGAACAGAGACAGACGAACAGAAGAGAGGACTCGACAGAGATGAGTCGGACAGACAAAGACAAGCCTCGGCCACCCTGTCACCGGAACCACGGTCCTGTTGTAAGGGACTTCAAAAGGTGTGCATGAGAATAAATGCGGTGAGATCTGGAGGGGAGCACCAGGAGTAAACACGCCTGCCGAGGGGCTCGTGCCGGTCAGTGCAAGGGTCAACACCAATTCAGCTTCACCTAAGGACTCCGAACAGTCTCAGCCTGCAGATGAACTGACCAGAACTTCACTAAACCTTTACATTTACACGGTCCCAGAACCAAATCATTTTATTTCCTTGTTGCATGAGCTCATCTATAGGCCACTCCAGAGGGCAGAAACTAGAGCGCTGCAGATTGCTTCTCCCATGGCGAGCATTTGGGTCTCTCAACTGGGAACCATTTGCACCTACAAGATTTTCTTCCTGCTGCTTTCCGTCGCGCTGCTCTGGGGGCCTCTCTGCGTGGAGAGCAGCCCCATCTCCAACGCTCACCGGAGGCAACGTCCTGCCCCAGGACTGGGGGACGGGCATGGAGGGGTGGTGGATCCATCCCTGTTGGAGCAGGACGACAACATGAAAATGATGGAAAGCCTGAAGGAGCAGTTTCTGCGAACTTTTAACCTGTCCGGTTTGGGTCCTCCACCTCTGTCAGCTGGAAATACTCGAGAGGAGCCTCCTGAATACATGATGGAGCTTTATAACCGCTTTGCTAATGACCGGACGGCCATGCCCACCGCTAATATCATACGCAGCTTCAAAAATGAAGGTAACACTTTTGTTTTATATGATAACTTTACTAAACATACAAAACTTCTTTATTTTCTAAATTCCCTGTATTCTTTATTGGCATTTCATCAGACATTTTTCAAATATGAACATTTTTAAATAGACTGTGGCTAAAAGCTTGTGCAAACCAATGTTAAATTCTAGTATTTTGGCCTAACAATGGAGCTGTTCTATTTGGAACTTTTTTTTGCAAAATAAAGATACATTTTAATTTTTCAACTGTTTTTAATATTTTTTTTTGTATATAAATCACATAAAAATGCTGACATTTAGTTTAAAACTAAGCTTTATTGTGAACAAGTCAATTTATTTTTCCTTCTAATCTTTCTCTGTTCAGACACAAATCCCAGTGTTGTGGGTGTTGGAGGAGTGAGACGTCACCCGCTCCTCTTCAACGTGTCGATCCCCCGTCACGAACACATCACCGCAGCCGAGCTTCGCCTCTACACTTTGGTCCAAACTGACCGCCACCTCTATGCTGGTGTCGACCGCAAGGTCACCATCTACGAGCTGGAATCTGAAGACTGGTCCGGTAACGTGACCGACGTGAGGACAGCGAGAGGCGACACCTTCCGAGGGGCGCAGGACCGGACTGAGCCGGTGGAATTGGCCTCTCGCCAGGTTTACGGGACCGATAATGGCTGGGAGGCGTTTGACCTTACCGGTGCCGTCCAGCGCTGGCGCAAAGCTGAAGGTGACACCACGCGCCGGCTGGAGGTGCACATCTCCAGCATTGGTGACAACGAGAACACTCAGGCCACAAAGAGCAACAGCACTGACAAGAGTTCCCCCGAAGGAGACATGAGGATTGAAAACAACTCAGAGGAAAAGCATAAACCCCTGCTGATTGTTTTCTCTGACGACCGGAGCAGCGATCACCGTGATGACAGGCGAGAGCTGAATGAGATGATTGACCATGAAACTTCGAATGCCGTCCTGCAGAATGACATGAAGACGGACCTGGACGGGATGTGGGGGGAGCTGGGAGAGGATGGGGACGGGGGAGACCCGGATGAAGAAGATCTTATCCAGATGCGCTCGAACTTGATCTATGACACCGCGTCTCGCATCCGACGCAACGCCAAGGGCAACCACTGTAAGAAGCAGTCTCTGTATGTGGAGTTCAAGGACATCGGATGGGACAGTTGGATCCTGGCCCCGACTGGTTACGATGCCTTCGAGTGCTCGGGCGTTTGCTCTTACCCCCTGACAAAGCACGTCACGCCAACAAAGCACGCCATCGTCCAGACGTTGGTCAACATCAACAGCCCTCAGAAGGCAGCCCAGGCGTGCTGTGTGCCGACCAAGCTGGACCCCATCTCCCTGCTCTACCTGGACGACACAGGTGTGGTCACCTACAAGTACAAGTATGAAGGCATGGTCGTGGCTGAGTGCGGCTGCAGATAGTCCGCAGTTTCAGGCAGCAAGGGGCCTTTTAAAGTCTTACCACAAGAGGAAAGATGCAAAATAAGCAATAAGCTACATGAAGACAAATCAAGGTCTTTGAGGAAAGAAATGAAGGATTCATTCGTTGTTGATGAACCTATTGTGCAATCCAAATGAAAAAAATATATACAAATATATTACCGTAAGATCAAGAGTAATACTTTGTCTTTTAAGGTAAAGAAACCCTAAACATCAGTCTGACAATGGAGAAAAAGTAGAGCTGTGCAACAGAACTACAGTCAGAATGTTGTCATTGAAAAAGTCATGCCCTCATTCCTACAAGACTTAAAAATACACAAGTTTTCTCAAAGAACTGCGTCTGTCCTACAATCTGGTGGGAACTAGTGGGTCAGTTGTACTCCCCCTTGACATCTTCCTCTCCACTTATCTCTGGCCTCCCCACTCAACGTGAACTACTAATCAGCACTTCATGTGCCTCGGTGCAGTCAAATGGCCTGCCTGAGGCAACCTGACAAGCCATGGACTGTACAGACCCACCTCCGGCTTCCTACAGGCCCACCTCTGGCCTCCTGCAGCCCCCTGACATGTGAACACTGTGGAAGCGGTCCCGGTGGCAGGCTTATTTATCTTCTTCCTGTTTCCCTCTTCACATGCTTATTTTCCACTCTCCCCGAGTCACAGCGATAGCAAGGTGTCGGGGGTTAAAAAACATGTACACCAGCACTCATGCTTGGAGGACTTGAAGCCATTTGGACACTTCTGATGTAGTGGGACATGTCCACATTCCTAGGCAACCTTTTAAACTAACTGGCTGTCATATCTCCAACCAAGTTGTCCATCACGTCTGTGGAAAGATGGCCTTTTCTGAAGATTACTTTGACTTTAAGTAAACAGGTCAAAGGGGCCTTGTTGGGTTGGTTACCCAAATGAAATGCTTCCTTTTTGTTATAAACCATTTGATACGTCTGCTGCTTGTGTCAAATAAAATTCTATTTATTGTTCTAATTTATTAATTTCTAAACAGAGTTGATGACTATATATGTACATTTGTAAGTCAGTGTAGAGGAAGTTTTGTACCCGTGACAATGCATTTGCAGCACAAAATAAATTTTGTTGGGAAGAAAAATTGTATTTTAAATACTTCTTATTCTCACATTTTCTGAAAGTTTGCATATGGAGTTATTGAATATGTTACAATAAGACTCTTGGGCTAACATTTGCCTAACACTGAATTTGACAGAACTGCTCATACATTTTTCTTTACACTAGAAGATTTTCTTTGCCATCCTTTTTGGAAGAAGTTGTAGGAACAGACGAGCATCGCATTGCTGACATTCAGATCATTCATACCATCACTATCTGCTTCAAGGTCACAGTTCACCAACAACACACAAACAGAGCACCATGGGAAAATACAAAAAAGGCCTGCTAATGAACAAAATGAATGACCTGCCCCCCGGGCTGACAACTAGCAATCTGAAATAAAAAGTGATGAAAAAACCTGCTTGGAAACAGAAAATGTGACCAAAAAAAAGAACACAATGGAATATAATTTTTTCTGATTTTGCTAAAAAGAAATGAACACAAGCACATTGATGCTACACATAAATAAAATGCCAGAAAATGTATGTATGACCTTCCTTACAATTTTATCAGGCTCACAAGATAATATACAAACTGAGTCTCTTTTACTTCCAACAGTCAAGCCAAGAAAATTAACTTTAAATCTTTCAGAGTTTCGTTAGATGTTTGGATATATACACCAAAAACAGCCAAACAAGGCAGATCAAACTTACTGATGATCTTACAGAATAGAACCACAGCGAGAAGCTCTGCCTCCAACAAACATGCATCAAACAGAAAGTCTGCTAGAATGGTGACAAAGTGTAATTTTCTGCATTATCTTGTTATTTTAATGCACCTGCACATTTAGATTTTTACTGAGGGGTTTTTATTCAACTGACATATTGTGGTAAAATAAATTACTAATAAATATTCTGCTGATAGAGATAACATGGAAGTGAACAGTCATAGTTTCTGTTTTAAATATGATGATTTTTCTTTAATCAACAAGTTATTTGTTCTAAACGATAGATAGATAGATAGATAGATAGATAGATAGATAGATAGATAGATAGATAGATAGATAGATAGATAGATA
>JAUBOC010000001.1:4622740-4635671 GCA_032275365.1 Anablepsoides cearensis
TCTCCTCCATGTTGTTCTGTGTTCCTGTTGCTGCAATAAAACTCAGCTGATCATCCCACAAAGTATCTTCATCCTTGCATCACGTATTTCTGTCTTTGTTAAATAAATATTTCCACGACAGGATTATACAAATCAAAGGCAGTTAATAAAGGTAAAGGTTAGAATTAAGATAGATAGATAAATCTTTATTGTCATTATTGCACTGAAAAGAACACTGCGGTCTACAGACAATGAACAACAAAATAATTTTGCAGCTCTCGTAGTACAAAATCAGAACATTAAAAAGGTCAAATAAGAGGTAAAAAACAAATTAAAAAGTAAGATAAAATAAGATAAAAATGTAAACAACAACTGCAGCAAATAAATCAGAGCATTAAAAAAATAAAATAAGAGGTAGAAAATAATAAAAAAGTAAGATAAAATAAGATTTAAATAAAATGTAAAAAACAACAGTAGCAAATTATCAGAACATTAAAAAAGGTAAAAGAAGAGGTAAAAAAACAAATAATAAATAAGATAGAAATTTAAACAACCGTAGAAAATAATCAGAACATTAAAAAATATATATAATAGAGGTAGTAAAAGATTAAAAAAGTAAGATAAAATAAGATAAAAATGTAAACAACCGTAGCAATAAATCAGAACATTAAAAGAGATAAAAATAAGAGGTAGAAAAAGATTTCAATCTTTTTCTAGTAAGATAAAAGATAAAATAAGATTAAAAAAATGTAAAAAAAAAAAAAAAAAAAAAAAAAAAACAAGAACGCTGAGCTAACGTAAGGTTTGCATTTGTCTGAATGTAGTGGAAGTCAATACAATGTCCTAATAAGAACAGAAATACAGGTTTGTGAACATGTGTGGGTGTGTGTATGGTGTACCTGGATCTGGCAGGCTGCCTGGATGTGGTAGATGGTGTAGAAGGCCTCCTCCACAGATTCCCCCAGAGCCACAATGCCATGATTCCTCAGCACTAAAACCTGAAAGGCAAACAGAAAAAAAGTAAATGGTATTTGTAATAAATGCATCTGAGCTGTGAGCAGCAGTACAAGCTTCAATAATTAATCCGGTGTAAGGTCACATCACCCTATAAAGTCTTCTCTGTATTCATTCTGAAATCTAATTGTCGTGTAGGCGCCGCTGGAGAAGCAGCAGTGTTGCATTCAGGCCGGTCTCCTGAGGTCTGCTCACCTTACAGGTGGGTCCTAAGCTCTTCTGCAGCTCCACTCTATCATTCTCCTCCTCCATGACTCCATTATAGTCGTAATAGGCCACGTCGCCGACCAGCAGAGCCTCGTGGGACAGAGGCAGCAGGCCGCATTTCATCGCTGAAACCTGGAGACAGCTTACTGTCAGCTTGGAAAAGTAACGACGGAGGCTCACCTTCATAGTGTGACTCAGCAACCTGAGTCAACAATACTCTGATAGAATGCAAGCAAAGTGTCATTTTATAACAAAAATACATTTGTCATAATATGAAATTTAAGTTTTTCAATAAATTATATACACCAAAGGTGTAAAATGCCTCATCTAAATGAGTCCGGGCAGAGTTAGCTGAAGTAGCGCTGCATTTCATTTACCTTGGAAGTCACAACTATGTGGGAAAAATATAAGAATAAACATGTTTTGGCTAATTGTTGAACTCAGGCTAACTATTAGCAATGAAAGTTTAAATTATTGTTTTTTTTAATAAGTAATATTCAAATATTAGCACATACTCCAGCTCTGCACCTGTTCTAATGTCACAAACTGACAAAAAGGAAAATCATTATCGCTCCCACCACTGAAAGGTGCCTGTTTCTGCACTCATTTGTTTGTTGTTTTAGCAAAATACCTCACAAATCAGTTGACAGAGTTTAATGAAACTTTTACCTTTTGAGTCACAGCCAATCAACCTTGGCCAGCACAAAACATAACAATAGCTTTGTCAGTTTTACAGATACTGAGTTCAAATTAGGCAGTAAAATTAGTCAGTTAGGGCTGCAACAATACCCAAAATTCACGATTCTGTTCGGTTTGATAATTTAGAGTCATGATTCAATATTTTTTCAATGCAGAAAAGAGAAATCTCCATGCAATTATTAATTTGTAATCTATTCAAATTATGAACATTTGTTTAACCTCAAAACTACAGTTTTTAAATTATATGTAGCTGAAACAGCAAGTTTCTCAGTGGAGCTGTGCTCGACAATGAAGCCTAGGTGGAGTAGTCGAAAACAGATCCACTGATCCTTCAACACAGCATCTTCAGAAAACAAACTGATCAAATACATTCTAAAATTTTGACTAAAATCACATAGGAGGCAGCCATGACTTTTGAGGTTAAGGTTAGTGAGAAACTTAAACTTTCCATGTTTAAAAAATAGCTTTGGAGGGAGGGTTGATTGATTAAACTTGGAAATTCAAGCGTTTGAGTCCGAATGCAACACATCCGTGTCTCGGTCTGACTCACCGCTGTTGTAGCTGGCGTGTGGAGGTGTAGCAGGCAGCGGACATCAGGCCGAGCAGAGTAGATGGCTGAGTGCAGGCTGAACTTCTCTGTGTCGACCTGTAGGTTGGTGCTGCCCTGTTCCACCACCTCACCTAGAAGATTCACCTTCACCTGTAAACCAGAGCAGCTGCCAGGCTCACATAAAGCAGGATTTGATGCTTTTGATTCCCAATTTGTATAAAAACTTGTCTTTCATCATCAGCAGTTTAAACCCAAATCCTTACTCACCAGACTGGATCCAGTCACTTCACTGTAGGCCAAACCATCTGGAAGCACCAAGAAATGTTCCTGTTCTTTACTCACACGCAGCTGCAGGAGGGGAGAAACACCAGTAAGATTACAGGACAGATACAGCAGTAGTAAAAGCAGGAATGATAGGTAAAACTAACAGTGAGACAGGTTTGGCTGATCTGAGCCCAGCCGTAAAGGTCAAACAGCCGATGGGTGCTGGCTAGCTTGCAGCGCATCAACCTCTCCCCCTTCACCAAGCTGCCAGGGTCCCATCCATGCAGGTCATTAATGGGCGTCACCATCATCATGTCTGTGAGGAAGAGGGAAATACAATCTCTAGGAAGAGTTCCCAATGGAAAGGAACAAACCAAGGTCGTTTAATATTACACATCTTAATCACTGGCTGCTCTTTTGACACATACTGGAAGGGGAGACTGGCAGGGCAGCCGGGGAGCCATGAGAGGCCATGAAATCAGCCAGCTGCCTCAGTGCCCAAAGGTTGGAGGAGCTGCCGCCCTTCTTCATCTGTTCCTGGATCAGACCGTCCAGCTCCTCTCGGAACGACTGAAAATAAAAGAAATAATCACAGCTAATCAGTACTTTTCAGTATCTTGAGTCTAATCTTGAACAGCTGAACACTGAACATCTCATTTTCCAATAAAACGTTTCGAAGTGATTTTAAATCCATACAGACTGAGGGGAAATTCACCCATTATAAATTATTATAGCAAACATTTACTAATACACTCTCTACCCAAAACTCCTTTCACTTTCTGGTTGATTCTCCAAACATGAAATATTCAGACTAACCTTCAGCTTTGCTTCTAAATTTCATCACGTTAACAGTTTCTGAGCAGGTTTATTTCAGTGAAAGATCACAAACACAACTAAAGGAAAAATAAAAGAGAAAGCTCGTTATCTCACTGGACTCTGAAGGAGGCTCGAGATGCGCTTCCTCCTTTCTCCAGAGACAGGGGTGGAGTGCTGAGGAGACTGGAGGCTCTCGGGGACCCCATCGCTGGGGCTCCGCTGCACAGGGGTCCCCTTTGGGGTGGGAGATTTGCTCATCTTCTACTTTTGTGTTGGAGGGATCTTATAACCAGGTGAAGAACTGCAAGAACAACATAATTAAGAATATTGTGAGTATTGCATTTAAAAGGTGGATAAAAATGAGTAAACCAAGATTTCACATTACAGTTTGTTAAAAACAAAAAATCTTAAAATTTACTAAGAAAAACATGTTTTATGTGGCAAAACGTATTAAAATCATGAGCACCTTGTAAACAAAACAGTCCACATTTATTCATCTCGAGTATAATACGATCATCATTTTTAAATTAAAAAGCATGAAAAATCTAATCATCCAAAACCTGTGTATAATACTACACCCCTCTTTTTTTTAGGGTTAAATTTCTAGTATTATACATGAATAAATATAGTACTTAAGAAATTTTAATCTCATATCGGAACGCGTAATGTTCAAAGATGTTGAAAGAAATCTATGTTTTAGAACCTTCAGTCTTCAGTTAACATGTTACATGTTAAAAACTAGATTTTTAGAAAGAGTTGCCTCTTTGTGAAAATCAGACAAAAAGCCCAGCAGCACAGGTTAGAAAGGTTTATTTAAACTAACTCCAAGACTTCAGGAACAATTCGTCTAAAGACTAATGTGAAAACCTTCTGCTACAGAACACAGCATCATGTTCCCCATCACTACGCTTTCCCCTTTAAACTTTAAACACACAGGTGGAAGGCTCATGATTTGGGCTTTTAATGCAGCCTCAGGACCCGGGAAGCCACTGAGTCGATCGTGAACTCCTCTGTATACCACAAATTCTGGAGTTAAACATCGGCTGTCAGCTGAAACTTGGACCAAACTGCATTATGGAAGTTTACACTAATCCCAGCTGTTGTGGATGCTTAGAAGCATCCCTAGAATTGTGGAATTTTCCTCATCATTCAAAATCTACCAAATTAGTCAAATCGAAGGAAAATAGAAAAAGCAGCAACAAGAACACACATCAGAATGGACATCGGTAGTCTGAGGGAAGAAGGGAAACCAGCAGGGGCGGTGTAAGACTGAGCAACGTTTTCTGGAAAACCATCTTCTAGAATTATCCAGACGGTACTTTAAGGCTCACAGCCAACCAAAGCTTTTGTTGACCAAGCAGACCTAATTAAGAAAATGATTCATAAAAAAGCTTCTTTCTTCATGTTAATGCATCTTCAACTAGCATTTAGTTTAAGGAACACAACTAGTTTATGGCACAGATTTACCTCCAAACAGGTCCGTTCGACGTTTCAGAATGAGGATGTACTCATAAGCATAATTTGTAGGGGGGTTAGGGGGGTTATGACCCCCACAATAATTTAATCCAGTCAATATCACCCCCCAATAAAATGACCTCATTTGTTTAAACCCAATAGAAATTAACTGGTTAAAGTAGACAGATGCAACTCTCTCGTTGTCTATAGATAACTTCGACATTGTAAAAATTTACAATGTCATGCATGTATGTTTAAACATATTTGCTGAAAATGACATGCAGGTTTTTTGAGCAAAACCCCCCCCCCCCCCCAATGGTAGACCTAAAGTTACACCCTTGGATGTACTCATAATGTTATGGACAATAGATGTATAAGACAGTAATTACAGTTGCTCCGTTCAGCAAATTAATTCAAACTAAGAATAAACAGATACAGTGGCTTGACATAGTTTACTGTTAGTCGACATATATACTGCCATTGGTCTGTTAACAAAAACAACAAAAAACAAGTCAATCTGTAACAATGTATAAAAAAGGAGTCATTAAAATTATGTCCAGTACTATCCATCTTACGATAAATTATAAGCTCCTAAATTCAGAACCATTTCCATTATAAAAGCAGGGTTCAGTCATGGATATAATTAAAAATCAATGTCCAAATAGGAGAGAAGAGCACCACAGTTCAGTGACAGGACCCAACAGAACACATCAAACCAGAGAGAGTTCAAACTGAAGTGATCCAGCAAACATAATCAATAATTAAATAATTATCTATTCAATCAAAATCCTTGCTTATGCACAATTCAGATTAGCTCTAAAGGCTGTTGTATTTTGCGTTGATATGAATAATTGAATTTCCTGTTTGCAGAGCTGAGCATTAAGCTCTTATTTCCTCCTACCTTTTAAATGGCAGCATTAAAGTGAATAACCTACCCCTTACATTAAGGCTGCTGTATTCCTCGGGGGCCTGGCTGGTGGAAGTGATGCTCAGTGAAACGCAGGGCATGAGCACCAGAAGCTCACGAGGCAGACGGCATCGTCAGAACCACTGAGAGGAAATTAGGAAGTAACACAGCTCTGTTATTGGAGAAAGAGTAAAGAGTTACGGTAAGGCTCTTCAACGGAGGAGCTGTGGCCCCTCCCCGGCACACACAAACTGCACTGCAGGCACCAGATAAGGCCCCTGAACGCACCACACCCTCCTCTCTCTCTCAGCTACATCCAGCTAACTGCCTTCAGTCCTTCCTTGATTTGCTGGATCACTGTAAGCACCACTGAGCTGCACTCTGGGTCTCGTCCGTCATGTTTCCACCTGCATTGGCAGGCTTGAAAGGCTAAAAGACAAAGCTGGATCAGATTCGTGAGGGTTATTAGAGCTCACTGCGCTGGAAATGTGAAACTCGGGCAGATTACTAAACCTTTAATGGAGGTTCTGGATGAAAGACGTACTTTACTCGACAACATCAGGCTGGCTGAGCTCGGATAGTAAAATCGGCTGCTGTAAAAATGAAATTGCACAAAATTACCCATCCTCTGAAGCAATACACCCTCCTCACAAACAACTCCAAGTGAATGCAATACTGAACTTTTTAACAAATATGTTGCTTCTTTTTAAATTGCTTTGCTTTTTTATTTTTTGTTAACTCATCCAAAGTAAAAAGGTTTGCTCTTATTTTAAGCAGTATTCAGTTTATATAAGCAGCAGCTCTATCTCTTCTTACAAAGGGTTTTGGTTCAGTGTGTGTATGTAATGGGGTGGGGGTCACGCAGATGAACGCCTCTTTCTTTCTCCAGGGAGAGCTGTGATGACAAAGAGAGAGTCCCGGTGCTCGGGCTGCTGGCCTGCCGTCACCGCCTCCCCCCATTTCTCTGACCGCTCAGCATTATCACGTTTCTTTGGTTTCATAAAAGCTCAGGAAGTAATAAAGCTGCCGTTCTCCTCCTTCAGCTGGCTGCTCGCTAAGTAACCAGAGATTTTATCCCAACCTCACTCAAAATAACAAATAATTTAACATTTTATACAATGAAATGTTGATAAGTAAGCTTTATTGGACAGATATTCATTAACAGCAACAGAAATGGTTGTTTAAAAGGCCATTTTTTTATTTTTTAAATAATCAGGAAGTGTTTTTTAGGAAGTTTATTTAATGGTCTTAGCTTCGTAAAAAAAAAGCTTTACTCCTTTTATGGAATTGAGGATATCTAGTTAACCAAATTTAACAAGACAACATTCTAACTAAAATATTGCAATACAGTGAATATTTTGGATTCTTTGCAGTGCAAGGTCTGTACGCTCTTTAAATGGGGAGTTGGCTTTCATCTCACCAAAGTGTGCTAAATATAAATAAATAATCTGAAAGTAAAAAGCACTTTAAGGATCAAATGAAATGGAGCCTGAGGCGTAGTCGAGTGACTGTGTCCATTTAAAATAAAGGAGCTGTTTCTTTGCTTTAACTACAGGAGGTAAACTGGAGAAATCTACAAACTGAACTCTGCTGAGTAACTTTTTAGATTTTTTTGCTCTTCCATAGTTATTTTTGATAAAGCACAGAGATTTGGGCCTGTATGAAGTGGAGTTTTGTGTAAAAGTCATCAACATTTAATGTCTTAGCTTTATAAGCAGCCTCAGTTTGTTGGAACAGTTTTATTCTGACAGGACTGATGAGCAATGAGTTCAAAAGCAGCCAAAAACAAAGTGGATTGCTGCCGTCTAAACTCCTTAATCTTCACAAACTATATTTCTTTTGTACATTTTGTTTACCAAAGGCAATGATAATAATGTCTACCCTTTATTTAAACAGCTCTAGTTTAATGTGTTTAATATTTTAACACATTCATGCATGAATTATGTTAACTTCAGTGTTTTTGGTAGACAGCACACGTTTTGAGATTTTAAACTAATGTAATAATGTATGCTATAATGTAAACATATTTTGATTTTACTAAACTGAATGTAACCTTTATCTTGTTTTAGTTTTCAGTACTGTTTCATCCCTTGTTCTTACTCCCTCTCATCCAACCCTTTGATCTTGGTTTTTGGGTCTTATGCAAGATTTTCGTTTTTAACAGTATATTTTAGTGGGCATGTTTATTTTACAGAGTTTAATAATATCTTCAGACCCTTTTAGTTTTTTAGGGGGAATGTACTGCTCAATATAAAGCTGACCTTAATCTACTCGTCAGCTGATAAAACTTTTCGATAACTAACAGGTTTTCTCAGTGTATTTAACACTGGTCTGATTTTGAAGATCTTATCATTTGACTGGGGGAGTAATTATCAACTAAATGAATTTACCTTTAGAAGTAGCTGAAATATGTTTAGTGAGATGCTGTTTGCTATCAAATCAAGACAACGCCTCTGCTCTGATGACCAATACTTTCTTGATCTTGAATATATAAGGTACAACATGAACATATTCATTACAAATGTCTTTATTTCCTTTTTTGTCAGGCCAGATTTTCTTTTCATTTTTGGAACACATGCATGTTTGTTTGTTGAAGGAGAGAAACCAATAGATTTATTTGTCTGTTTCCTGAAGATTTTCAGTCACCTTATAAATCTTTAAAAAAAGGAGGCAGTTGGCCTTCAAAATCATTGTCCTCATTTTTCTAAATGTTTCTGTATTTCTGACCCTCAGCTTTGTTAGGTGGTGCAACTTCAGCAACTTCATGTCTGTCACCGTCTGGACTTCCCTCAGTAATCACACGTCCCTCATCATCCTCATCTTCCAGTTCTTTTTCAGACAACCACTCATCAATTCTCATAGCTGCATCCTCAATTGAGTCAGTTGCTTCACTATCTTGTAGGCTTTTCTATGTAGGCTCTAAGAAACATAAAACCTTATTTGTTACTCTGATATTGGCAGCAAAGCACTTTTCTTTCGTTAAACCTCATGTTATGTATTAAAATGTAAGTCAGTTTATTTTCTGTCAAAACACTTGCTGCAGATGGTGCATATTATAAAACAGTCACAATAATTTTATAAATTATTGAAATTATTGTTGAAATAAAGCCACTGGTGCATTTTTTAGTGGACCAATTAATTTTCTCCCAATGCAAGTTAATATTTAGAAAAAAATATATATAAACAGTGTTATTCTTTAGTTGTTACCATATTTTTTTTCTGCAAGAATCTACTAATGACAGGGAGTTGCCTTACTGCTCAACATGATTTGCTCTCTGATGACCATCTTGAATTTGAGAAAAATTTGTTGCACTTGCAGTGGATGGCCAGTAGTTGGCAGTATATTACATGATATAGTGTCCACTTTGTGGTCTATGCAGTTATAGCATAAAACATTTACATGTGCACAAAGACTTGTAAATGGCTGTCCACTGCAGGGACCATTATATGTATCATTATGACAGTCTGAACATGGAAAATACTATTTTGAAACCCAACATGTCTTTTACATATGAGGTGATAAATCAGAACATATTTGTTGTCTCCTATAAGCAAGTGCAGTCTGAATGGTCAAGTCCATCCATCCATTCATCATCTTTACCTCTCAGTGTCACGGGGGTCACTGTTGCCCATATCCAGCAGTCACTGCGAGGGGCGGGGTACACCCTGGACAGGTTGCATGTCCGTCACAGTTGCAAGTGGTCAAGTCACATTTCCTTATACATTTACATCATTGAGGTTGGAGAAAATGGATTCATTCAGGTACTGACTTAATCATGTCTTCAGATCAACATAATTAATTTTTTTTCATCTTTTATAAACTTTCTAGATTTGTCATGTCCTGAGACTTTAGACCATCATCATATTGGATATCGATACTAGCATGATGGGATCAATCCATAAGTTTGTTTCTACTTTCAGAACATCATTTCTGCTCCAAATATCCTTTGTTATTGGACCATGTGAGAAGTTGCATGATTAAACGTAAACATTGGACAAAATGAGCAGATAGTTTGTCCCTATTCCACAGCTACTTCAGAATGGATCCACACTTGCTAACGTATGTAGCATTCATCTTTACTTCTGTAAACCCTAACCTGACTGTGACATCACATTTTGCACATGTAGCTGTGGACTGCTCACACTGGGGTTTGATAGAGGTCACATTTAAATTAGATTGCGAACGACGACAAAAAAATATATATAAATAAGAAAAAATCAAGTCTGAACAAATTGAGCATTAAGAGCTGTGATCAGACAAATGCTTGACCAGATCCTAAAAAACTAATGTTTTATGAGAATGTTGTTTTCCAGTATGCACCCACTTCGGATGTTATCATCCATTAAATGGATGTTATTAGCCGTAATCAGTCCCATAGAATGGCTTCAGACTGACTTCAGACTGTGCCGCCTAGTGGGTTCTCCATCCCATACAATGGCTTCAGACAATCAGCTGGTTAGTATGAGGCATAAAGTCACTAATCTTGTTAATATGAGGCATAAAACAACTAAGGTTTTTATGCAATCCGGTTAATATGAGGCCTAAAGTCACTAAGGTTAATCTTAGAGAAAATGGCATGGGTTAGGATAAAGTAGACCAGAAGTAGACGGAAAGTATATGGCACTGGTAACCCACTAGGGGGACCCTGTCGGGACAGTCTGAAGCCATTCTATGGGACTGATAGCCGCTAATAACGTTGATTTAATGTACTGATTCATATTTTGTGGTGAATTTGAGCACAAACAATGTAACACTTCTGGTACAGCCTGGGGTCAAATCAGACAGGAATTTTGCAATATTTCTGCCAACATAACTGTGCAAAGCAAACTAGTGGTGGTGTAAAAACAGTAAACAGTTGGGAAATGTGAAAGATAAAAGTCCTTTACAACCAGCAAAATCCAGTTTAGAATTAGGCCACAGACCATGCTGTCCAAACAGACCTTTCCAAAGCAAAGTTTGAGATTTTCCAAAAAAAAAATTAAATAAATCATCTTGTCTTCAAAAAGCAGTTTATGCAAATACTGACATTTAAACTTTTACACGTTATCGGTGTTGCATTCCACATTGATTTCAGCCAAACATTACAACATCCCTGCCTGTTCAGACCCCAGAATGGCCAGGAGCTGACTAATCTCACTACAACTGTTTGTTTTTTCTAATAGTCATATTTTATTTACTTATGTAATGTGTTGGTGTGATATGTCTACAAATAGTGTTTGCATGAACCATATTGCAAAATTTTATTTAAAAAAATGTAAAAAAAAATGTTCATCATTCTGGTCAGAGTTACAGTTTCTCTGAACAGAGGCTGTTAGATATTAATAACTTTTACAAAGAAGCCCACTTCAAAAGGGGCTAAAATAGTTAATCAGGATCGATTCAGAGGAGGACTGCTGATCTCTAAACGCTCAACTAATTTATATCTTATAGTCGGTATTAAAAGCTGAGCTCACACGCAACAGAGCTCTTCAACACTAACTCCACAGCCCCTCCTGTAAACAACAACCCAAAAGATGATCCATTCCTCATCCCGAGAGCGGCCCGCGCGCCGCATGGCTGCTTAGCAACAGTCGCGCGCTGCAGCATCAGCACCAGCAGGATGCGCTAATGGCTTCCAGCTCTGCAGGCCGCAGGCAGCGGCGGCAGCTCGGCTCGGCGCCGCGCGAGCACGACCGTCTTCAGGGAAAGAAAGAAAAATAAATCTTAGAAAGGCTCGGTTCAAGTTTCTATTAAAGAGTCCATCAGACACAGTCCGGGAGCCTGATGGACCCGCAGCAGCCAAAAACAAACAAAAAAGAGCTCAACAACAACAAGGCGGAAGCGCCGACATCACAGACTGCTTCACTCTGCAGCACAACACAAAACAAGAGAAAATTATTAAGAATTATAAAAAATTATTAGAATTTCTAAATTTTACAGAAGCGCGTGCGATATAGGCTTATGCGCGCGAGAGAAAGCGGAGCTGTGATCGCCTGTTTTTTTTTTATTCCTTTAATTTTACTGTTCTTGTGGTGAGCACAGCACAGCACGGTAAACAACAGGACATGGACAGCATCTTCTCAGACATGATGATGGTAAAGAGCGCGCACACAGCTCCTGCACGCGCCAGGAGGAAACCAAACAACGCCCAGTCGTTTCTCCATCATTGTCTGGATCTGAATAAACCCGAGCAGCAGCAGCGGGATCTCACCTCAGCATCAGTGCATCCTCAGGACCGTGTCCGCGGTGTGGCACACCCACAGCCCGGATGGAGCAGGGGGAGTTAATCAGAGACACGAGCCCACGGTGACACCAGCTCTTCTTTTGTCGGGATGCTTCAGGGCCTCAGCTGATACCAGGTCAGTGGACCCTGGTGAGGTTCAGCCCACTGCCACGCCTTTTCCAGTCCGACACCCAAACACCCAGTTAGCTCACTGCAGAGGGGAGCTTGGCACCGAGCTTCATCACTGGGGGGCTCAGCTGTGGCCCACGCAACGCGCGGTCCAGATGGATTTTTTTTTCTTTTCCTCTGAAACGATGAGGTGTGAGGCCCCGGCTCCAATCCAGCAGGAAAACATCACGTCAAACAGGCGCCATCTTCTGTTATAAAGGAGAAGAGCCTGAACATCAAATTAACATTCATGTGGAATTTTATTTTCTTACTGTCTGTAAATGATATTTTATGTTCCTTCTGTTTAGTTTGATTTTAGGAAAATGGGCTTCAAATGCAGAGGTGTCAAGTAACTAAGTACAAAGAGAGTAGTTCCCAAACTTTCCAGCTTTTGACCCAAAAAACAGCAGCAGAGACCTGTGCCCCCAGCTGTTGTCGGTTAATAAACATTGTTTTCACGTCCATTTTAAGTACACTATTATTTTCTAAAAACAAAGGAAAAAATGTTCTCAGATGTAATTTTTTTGTGTAATTAATTCCAAAAATATGTTCTGGACCCCATGGGTCCCGACCCCAACTTTGGGAACCAGAACCCATGTGGCACAGCCTAAGCTTTTGACATCTCTGTTCAAATGTCAAAGTTTTCTCTGTAACACAACATTAAGAAAT
>JAUBOC010000001.1:4635771-4647001 GCA_032275365.1 Anablepsoides cearensis
GTTGAAACAACACTAAGGAAATCAACACTGTGAATTAACACCAACACTGGGTGTCAGTTTACTCAGAAAGTGTTAAACTTTTGGGTGTTGATTTAACACCCCCTAGTGTTATTTCAACACCAAAATTTTAACACTGCCGTTTTTGCTGTGTAGCCTTATGACCAAATCAAATCACTTGTGGAAAAGATTTGCTCTCCGTAAAAATCTGTTCCAAATTGTGTCAAAAGTACAGACATCAGCTAATACATCAAATTTTAAACTGTTGATAGGCCAAGTAAAACCAGAGTTATGATAAATAAGTTATACATTTTTAAATGTTTGTCATATTTGAAGCAGAGGGGAGCATAAAGAAGACTGACTATGAAAATCTCCAGTCAGTCTGCCTGGCTGCATTAATCACATTAATCATAAAAAAAAAAACAAAAAAAAAAGTTTTCTGACGATAATTGCACAAGGTACGATTTTACTCAACCCAGTTTCTGTAGAGAATTACTGAAGACTGCTCAAAAAATTCAAAAAGGTGCCTATCTCCTAAATGAATATAATTACAATGCTGTTAAAATAAACAATTTTAAAAAGCTTAAATAAGGATGTTCCTTTTTTAGATCAAACTTTTTACAAAAGCTCAAAACCTCCACAGCAACAGTGAACCTCAGCAGCAGAGCATGAAAGACAGAAGGAGTTACCGGAGCCTGATCAGGAGCAACCTGAATGATGAACTGGTATGCAGGCATCACGCAGTGCTGCAGCACCAGTCTGGTCATGTCGCTGTCCTCTGCTGACAGGTCTGAGGGGATGGTGAACCCATCATCCAGGTGTTCATCTGATATGTTAAGCAGCTGTCAAAGAAACATTTTATTGCATTAATAAAATACAGTTTGAGTTAAAAATTCCTCAACAACTGAAACTAAAAATTACAAATGAAGGCATACATTTTTATCAGTCTGTTAAAAATGCTTCAAGGCTTTTATTTTGACAATTAGAAAAAAATAGGGAGGCATCTCTCCTGGTTACTGAAAACTAAGTTTTACACTTTATTAGAACAAAAGCAATTTGAACTTAAAACAAAAACATTTTCTGTTTTTAAAATCCAGACTTGCATCAGAGTGACATCTCATTTGAAACACATGTAATGGTTAATCAAAATGAAGTGGTGCAGGGCAGAATATTGTTTATAGTCAGTCATAAAAGCATAAATACTTTTAGATCTACTTTCTGAATGGCATTGCATCACTATGATAGGTGGTTTTCTTTGCTAACCAGTACATTAGATCACACTGAACAGCCTCAAAGAGAAAATCTATGCTGGGAAAGAGAATCCAACAAACTGTTAAACATTCAGGAGGAGTGTGGCTTGAAAAATCACAGAATAGTGTAAATAACTACATCACAAAAAAGGGGGTAAAAATCTGCATTTGCAAGAACTTAGGACTGAATTCCCCCCCAGAGGGCAGAAATCTACTTTGGTCTTAGCTGCATTTGAACAAGTTGTTAGCTCATCAGCCCTGCCAGACTAACTGTGGTCATTTAAAAAGAGCTCTATACAGGCAAGATAAATCACTCAAAACCCTGACAAAGAACATAACTTTTATGTTGAGCATTTAAGTGTCAATAGATCATCATATTGAATGCAAATTTCATCTTTGGGGAAAAAAAAAAAAAAAAAAAAAATCAATCAGGGTCAGTATTTTAAAAACATTGATCAAAAGACACCAATAAGACTAATATTTCTAGACAGCTTCGTAAACCATGACAAGTTGAATACTTCCCACCAAGCAATAATTAGTTTATTTAAGTTTAAATATGTGAATACAATTCTGCAGCAGGTGGTCGAAAGTCTTTTTGTACTGATGTAAATTATGCACAGTAGTTTTTCACAAAGACCTGAAGCAACATGGGTGGATTTTTCCTCCCACCTGAATTTGATACAGAGAAGATTAATTTTTCTGTCTCATCCAGACATAAATACCTGAAAATGTTGGTTTTATAACATATTAAATTTATAAATTTAGTAAAGTTCTAGCTCAGTTTATAGTCATAATTACGAGGGGAGAAAGAAAAACTCACATCATCAATTCTCCACAGATCATTGCCAAGGCCTTCAGTTTGACTGTAAGTGATTGCATTCTTTAGGAAATCAGTTCCCATGCCATCATTCTGAGAAAAAAAAAACATTTCAAAACAAGTCTCAGTACTGCCCTTGGAAATTCAGAGGACAAGCATTATTTGAGGAGAGTCAATAGGAATGGAGTATACTCACGTTTTCAGTGTCTCGCAAAACAGCAAGCAGCAGTCGAATGTACTCCGTGGCTGCTTTAAGTGTGTCCACTTTACTGGGCTTTCGATCAGGACGCATAAAAGGCACCATGCGTTTCAAGCGTGAGAACATTGTGTTCAAGTTCCTGATCTGCACAGAAAAGAAGCGGACATGTCATTTTTACTGTGAAGCTCTGGTGGTGGCCTCATTCATTGTCAAACTTTTCTAAAGTCACAACATCTCAGCTAAAAGACAAAAAGTGAATGTTTCTGCTGGGCATAACACTTAAGGCAGCAACAGTTTGTAGGGATGTGGATAACATTTTTATGCTACACCAATATCAAATCTGACAGATTCAAAAACATTAAAAAACACACTACAAAACACCAAAATCATGTGACTTGCTCAAATATGAAGTTATGGATTTTTGTTTAGGTGAAATCAGCTTATTTTCTTGCTACAGTTCATAACTGAACCATTGGGGCCTTTCTGACCATTTTACCTTCTTGCTATCCTTTTTTGTTCAAGATTTTGCCAGAAATTTTGTGGCCATGACTCACATTCTGGTTTTTGTGTGAAGCATCTCATACTCTAAAAAATAAAAATTTAGAAAATCTAATGCAAAAGTAGCAGATAAGGTATTAAACATTACAAGGCTCATCTCACCAAACTGCAACATCAAATCAACTTGAGTCTCAGAAAGCCTGGAAATGAAAAACAAAAAAACATGGGACATTTTGTTTTGTAAAAGCTCCTCAACCAATGACAGGCTGTGAAATGTGTCAAGTCACAACTCACATTGCTAACATGCACTATTCTGCAGAAAAAAAAAACAAATATTTCAACTCATCAAATTTGGAACAAAGATTAAATAATGTTCATTTCAGCTTCTCTCTTTAAAGGGGTCACTAGATGCATCTCAGATGATTGACATTGGGCCTCATGCAAGAACCACTCATATGAACAGATTTATTCTTAAGTTTTGTGTACAAATGATTTAGTAGAACTTGTTGCATTCACCAATTTTCTCGTATTGGAAGATTTATTTTAGATACGAACAAAATTCACAAGTGGTCCAGACCGGTGGTATATTTTACAAGCAGCCAGTCTGCTGTTAACCAGACTGATCTCCTTCTCTAATAACTTTATATTTCATTAGTTTGAAGATATTTTGAGTTGAAAAGAAAAACATCCCATAATTATATTGACAGATTCTGTTTGAATCAGAATTATAATTTTAAATGTAATAATGCAGACTAACGATATAATTTAAATTGGCTAATATATTGCTGTTAACATACTACAATATTAATAAGATCTCAAACTACAAACCAAATTAAATTATGCATTAATTGATGTTTAATTTGTCTCAGCATATAATGAGGTCAACAGGAAGTGAACATAAACAGCTTTATTCAGACATTGATAAGGTTATTTTTATTCTATAATTTTTTTTAATCAAAATTTATTTTGTTGAAATTTATTTAGCAATGCTGTGTTGCCAGACATTTTAAAGACAATTTAAAATGCTTTCCTTAATTCTTTATAGAACTGCATCTGACACCACTTGCGATGGCAGGGGAGACGGGAGGGGACTGGATGGTCCGAGCTGTGACTCTTCTGAATAAAGGAAAATTATTTAACAGTTGTTTCCCCATTTCTTCCACATGACTTAAATATTTGACCAAAGGAAAACTAGAGCAGGACTAGAGAGATTAATATGATTTAGATGTTTGATTCTGTGACTGTATATGACACACTGGAAACACAGCATTAACAGCAGTCATTTCATTCCTAGTCTTTAGCAGCTCCTTTAATCCCACAGCTGACGCTGCTAAAAAGGACAGATTTCCTTTTCTGGATCTCTGAGAGCAGGACATCAGTCTCCAAACTCAGAGTTCTTATTTTTACTTTTCAAAGTCATTTTCATGAATGGACACAACACTTCCTGGTATGTGGGGCAGGAAATGTAGCCTTATATGGCGTTTTTGGGGTGATAATTATGCTAATCTCCTCTTTCATGATCACCTTAATACACATTCATCATGTTTGCACTTCTCATTTTACAGACTTTTCCTAAAGATAGAAGTGTTTATTGAATCTGATGTGGCATGTTCGTACAAGCCCTTTGTATGAAAGAAAAGTAAAAGAAATATAGAATAAAACACAAAAATGTACTTGCATGAGGTCTATTGATGATACTATTTTCAATTAACCCTGTTATTATGTTGCCGGTCAAATTGACCAGTGTCAAAGTTTAAAAATGATTTAAAAATAGTTGAAAGTGTTTTTTCAGTATGAAACTTTTTCTATTTGTTAAGTATAATCAAACAAAATGAAAATGGTTCATTGAACATATTTCCTGAGTGTTTAAGAGCAGGGGTTCTCAAATGTTTTAAGTCTGGACTCTTACAAAAGATGAAGCATTTCCAGGGACCCCCTCTCCTCAAGCGGATTTAAAAATAGACTGCCATTTTGACCTCTAAATACCATGAGAACAATATATCCCCCCACTTAGTTTAGTATGTTTATTTTACTTTTATAACATTCCACAAACAATGCTAAAAAATAAAATCAATATCAACAACTTATTGTATTTTTTTTTTAGCCCTGGGTCCCCAGTTTTACAACCTCTGTTTTAGAGCATCTACATTCAGAAATTATTGATTTGGTCAAACCTTGAATGTGCCAGCTCATGGAACTCAGCTAAAATAACTTTTGTTAAATTTGTAGGCTAGCCTACTGATTTAAGGCTTGAGAGGCTTCCCCTTTTGGGTTACCTGCTGTCAGTCAAATGTTTACTGTCACTAAACCGGACAAAAAGGTAAACAAATATCGTTACCAAATATTTACATGCAACATTTTCCAGTACAACTCACTCTCTGTCGCTCTTTGGCGTTCACCATTTCTCGTTTTTTCACGGTTTCGTTGAAGTCCTCGGCGACGAAGTACAGCCCTCCACCTCCGCGTTTGAACTTCTCGATGCTGCAGTAAACAGGTAGCGCCGACTCACCTGTGAGCCGCTTCAAAATGTCGCTCATTAGTTCCGTCTCCGGCACCTTCATTATCGCGATTAACAGGTCCCGTAAGATTAATTAATATGTGTCGCCCTCTCTTATCACTTTCAAGCCACAGCGGCCTCCTCGAGCACGAGTCCGGAGCAGAGCCGCGCGGGGCGGAGGAACACACCTGTACAACATTGCGGACTAATTAGGCCCAGCCAATTAGTCATGCATGCTCAGTGCCTTTTATAAAAAGATGTCTGTTTCTTGTTTGTTTGTATTTTGGTTTAAATTTCCCAGAAGCTTTGCAGCAGGTTAATCCTCAAACAAAAGCTTTTATTTTGGCTTTGATGCACTGACACAGTTGTGTAACCTCTGCCATCTGCTTTGCTTCTGTTTGCTCACAGAGCAGCAACTCGACTTTATTCCCAGTTTGGTCCAATTGTATGCTTTCATAAATTAATAATTACATAACAGAAAAGAACAAAAACTGGAGAGCAATTTGTTTTAAAGCTCTCAAGATTAAGTTATTTTATCTTCTGTGTGGCCCTTAACAGGAATAAAAACTCTCAACCAGTTCTCATAAATGCCCCATGCTTTTTATAATTCAGACATTGATTTGTTAAAAAAGTTAGTAAGTTATTTGACTTTTACCTCATTTTGTATTAATAATAATTATAAACAACATGAAGGATGAAAACCCCTTAGCCAAAACAAATAGGTTTAATGCTTTTAGGCAAAAAAAATGTTAAAATGTTTAAAAAAATGATTACATGATTATGTGGATTAAACAAACTTTTCTTTTTAGTTGTTTTGCAATTTGGAGTTTAATTGTATTTTAAAAAATATATTATTTATTATAAGTTCTAATTATGCTATTTAAATAGCAGGAAAACTTGTTTGAAACTATTCTACTAAGTATTAAACCTAAAAATGGTACATTCTGCCAGCACCTTTTTCATTTCAGCATCAAGGTCCTTCATGTTTGTCTCCATGAGTTTGGTTCATCTAAGCTAAACTTTTTGTATTTTGCAGCACCTTCTGGATCAGTGCTGGTGTTCAACATTCTTTAGATGAAACCATAGATTCTCAGTTGGATCGAGTTGTTGTAAAAACTTTAAAAAGCTAAATAAAAAAGGCCCATTAGCCTTAAAGTGCCTGTGACATCAAATTTTTGTAACAAATGTGTGTGCGTTTTTGGAAAGAAAACATTGATAACATGTTGCAAAACAAATTTCACGCTGTTGAGATGAACGGCTTTTGGGATATTTGCACGTGAAGAAACAGGAAGTGATGTCAAAGGGGAACGTCAGTGATGCTTCAATAATTAGATAAGAATCTGACGTTTCTTTAGATTATTTTGAGTCACTATCGGAGAGATGAAGAGTTTAAATGGTTTCAATAAACAAAGACCAGAGAGTTTATTTTTTTAAAGAGTTCCCCTTTGATGTCACTTCCTGTATCACTTTGCTGAATCAAATTCAAGAGAAAATAAGCCAGTTATGAGACAAAATGGGTAAAATCATGTGTATTATGCTAATTTTCTTAAATATAAACATGTTTTCTTTGACATTTTGTATTTGAAGGTTAAGCGTGTCACAGGTCCTTTAATGTATCTACAGTATATCTGTACCTGAGATATTTGGCTTATCAATATTTCAGATGTGTTTTGTGTAACGCTCATGCACAGCCTTTAAAAAAATGTGTTATCCCTGCAGCTGCTGCCGCTGTCCTCCCGCCATGTTTGTGATTCTCCTGGAAGCAATGAATGTTTCCTGTTCCATGCAAAGTAACAAATAAAAACGTGTCACCTGCAGTTTACTGCATAATCCTTCACCTTTATGGTGCACAGGAGCAGAAACAACACAAACTCCTGTCGTTTTTGTCTGTTATACCAGGAACTCTGCCCAAAGAGGCATCATGAGAAAGAGCCCCGTTGTTATTGTTCATGTTTGAGATTATATTCCAGGACTTTATTTTTATTATCACACTTTTATTTTTCCTATTCATAGCTGCTAATGTGACATTCCACACGGGAAATTAAGTTATTTCCTCCCTTGAACGCTAATCAGTTCATAACCAATCAGAAACATTTACTCCTTTAGGTTGCTTCAAATAAGCACCATTTAATCTACGAAATACAAAAGACCACACATCTCCGAGCATTTTATCACACCAAACGTCAGAGAATCAGCAGCGAAACAAAGAGCCGGGTCAAACCGCAGCGCTGACCCGCTCGCTCTCTGCTCCTCCGCTGCTTGTTTTTCCACCCACAGAGCTTTGTGTTTAACTCTGAGAAATCATAACGGATTTCTAATTCGGTCTCCTCAGGGTACGTTCTTATTTTTTTTTTTTTTTTTTTTGTATAACCTTCTGACATAGCAATCACAGAGTTTGAGAAAGGGCTCCATAAATACCCTCGCTTTGAAACAGCAACAAATTGGATGTCATTTAGTTAAAAATGTTTTGCTTTTATTTCTCTTTCTCTCTATAATAACAGATGCAAGTTGAAATAATTATGATGTCTTTGAAGTTGATGCCATTGTTGTACTGCTGTTTTTTTTTCTTTCAGGTAAACATTTAAAATTTTTCAGCCGTTTTTTTTTTGTTTTGTTTTGTTTTGGGGGGTTTTTTTACCAGCGAGTGCTGCTTTACTTTTGCAAATTAAGTTCTGCCGTGGCTCAAAAAAGAGGAAGATGTTGAAATGAACGACATAAACTCCCCTCGTTTTCATCTCTCCTGGTCTTTGGCATTTGAAGAGCTCTAGCTTTGAATGCACCGGGCTAATTTGGAAAAAATAAAAATAAAAAAACAGAATCAACAGGAGCAATGACTCTGCACGCACACAAAAAGGTAGGAAATGAAAAATAAGTAATAAAAAAAATCACACTCCTCAACTCAGCCACTCACCTCCTTCCTCCTGAAAGCTACACAGAGGGGATAAAGAAAAACCTTTTTTAATATGTACATTTTTAATTAGAACTTTTTTGTTGTTTTTGTTGTTGTTATGCTGAAGACAAGAGGAGTTTATTATTTGTGTGTCTCCATGTGTGGAGAAAGATCAGCGCAGCAGGGAAACCGCAGGGGGCTGATTTCAGTCTGGGCTGACAAACTTCAATCCTGGCCATTATTAACATCCCTGAATTGTAATCACAGCACTTCAAATATCAACAGGGATAAAAAAAAAGAAGAAGACAACACATGCAAATTAGCCAGTTTTGCATAAATGAAACTAATTTGAAAATGTATAAATTAAACCTATTCTTCAGAGACCTGCCTTTAGCTACAGCAGTCCTTAAAGGAACATCACCTGATGAAGTTTGAAACGATAAAAATCACACAACCTGTTGGTGCTCAGGGAGTTTGCTGGGGTTGGTGCTCACCTACTACCACAACAGATTTTAGCTCATTAGCTGTAAAACTGACTGAGTTATAGCGCTTATTGTGTTTAATAAGGTGGATTAGCTGGCGGCCATCTTGAATCAAGCTGACTCCAAAAGTTCATCAGTCAATTTCTGACCAAAAACATGTTATTATTTATTTTCCCTCATTTCATCAGTGTGGGATTCATAATTTGTGTTTAAATACTTTTTTTTTCTAAAAATAAAACAAAAAAAACATAAAAAATATTGTTAAATTTCGCAGTACCTCTGTGACCCTGGTGATCTCATTGTTGAGGACCTCTGATATAGATCTTTGTCCACTCCACCCTGTTTGCTGTGCTTTTGTAGTTTGATAGCAGAGATGTATCTAGAAACTTGAACGTAAATTTAATAAAAAGTCTACAAGGGAAGACTTGTCCATCCAGCCTTACGTGTTGGAAACAGTCGTCAGAGTCAGAGAAGAAAGAAGACGACAAAACTGCAGATGCACAAAATTGTTTAGCCAGAACTCCATGACCTTTCTTAGCAGTTCCTCAGCAAATACTGTCAAGTTACTTCTCAAAATATGACCCAAACAGAATATAAAGATATATATGCAGTATAGGAAAAGACTAAATTCAACTTTTCTGAACTCCAAGTACACAACAAAATGTATTTAAGGGCTAAAAAAGTGGATTTTGCATGATTTGTCTCCTCTAAAGCTGAGGTCACTTTACCACAATATGTGATCAGAGAGGGACAGTTGGGCCTTAACAACTCATAACAGAACAAGAAATTCAATCTGTCCTCTACAAACGAGACTTCCTCCTGCGTCCCTTTGATACATCCTCTAATGGTGTTTTCAATTAACTTCCTGCCATCTTTAGGAGAGCGATGAGAGTGCGGTCACATTAGGTGAAAGAGCAAAAAATGAAGCTCTCGGCCCGTCTTTAGAAGGTGGCTGCTGTCTTACGCCGCTGGAAAGTCTCAGGGCGTTTGAAACCTCTCCCTTCACTTGTTAAAACCCCACAGATGCCTTTTGAATAATCACTCAAAAGTATCTCTGCCTTTTTATTGTAGCCGTTCAATCGGAGGAAATGAGAAGCCGCCGTCGGAACAGTCGGTCACTTTTATTCCCTTTGGCAGATCAGTCCACACCGTGTTAATGAATATCCTTTTTGTTGCTTTTGTCAAATTTTGTAAGGAAAAGCTGCGGGGAAGATTATGCATTGCTCTTGATTAATATTCAAGAACCGGGGAAAGCAGGAAACAAATCTTTCAAATCTGTTGCAAAGTTTCAATCTTGATTTTTTTTTTCCCCCCTCTCTCTCTCTCTCCACCAATTAAAATAAATTACAACCCATTACATGCTACATCACAGTGTTTTCAAAGCAAATTGGTAGTGACACTTGTCTCATGCGCACTAAAAGCTCCCCATGTAGCATCCAATTATCAGCCTCAGCCGCTGACTGAAGTGTTTATTTACATATTTATTTATTTTCACTTCATGGCGCTCCATCACTCATGTGGAAATTGCACAACACAAATCATCAAATTTTTAATTTGGTGATATTTTCTTATATAGAATTAAAGCCTTAGCATTTCTTAAAGGAGTTTTTATTGGGGAGGATGACAGTCGTTTATGTCGTCCATCATGAATGGAATGGACTCCAAATGGTACAGCTGTAATGATAATGTGTAGCAAGTTTAATTAAAAAATACCCTGTGGTTTATGAGATATTTTACTAACAGGCAGAAAGAGAAAAAGACAATCTGTCTTCACCTTTTGGCTCAGGTGGTAAATATAAAAGGAGTTAGTCGAGCAGCTGCAGTTGACTCGAAGCACAAAGTAAAAATATGGTTCCTCCGAGCGCCGCTGCAATTCCTAAACATGACATTAAAAACCAGAACGATTAGTCTAAATTTGTGGAGAGACTTGCGCCGGTCAATATTCCATACCGGACCGTAATGGCTTCTCTTTGATTCACGCAGGCCTGTCCTTTCTGCAGATACAGCCATTTACTACTATTAACCGCAACATTGAACCATTCATCACTTCAGTCCACAACCAGCAGAGAGGCTGTCACTTCCTGTAACCCAATCACACAAGTGAGGAGAAAAAAGTCCACATCAAGCCGGCAGCGATCACGTGTGAGCACACGCGCCCTCCAAAACAGAAGCAGTTTGACAGATTTGTGCTCTGACTTCATTCAGAAAACCCACTTTAAAACAGAAGCTGCTGACTCAGCATTTACATGATTGTTTTAATCCAACCACTTCTGCATCCTCTTGTTTTATTTTAGCCATTCACATCCCTAAACCTTCAGCTCATTCAGGATTCATTCAGGTTCGTTCTGCAGTGACTTTTGGTTTTTGTAACTTTGATACATTTTCAGATATTTGACTTTGTTTATAAATGTATTTCCCATCGGAATCTATTAAGATGTTTTTAAATCCTCCAAAACATTGTTCTTTTTTAAATCAACTGTTCTGTTTTTGTTTTCTCATGTGATTTTTTTGGCTTATACTCTTAGCTGTAAAAGGTAGCGCGACCCCGTTGCGAATGACCTGTTTACCTTGTTCCCCCATGTATGTGTTTCTCTTGAACA
>JAUBOC010000001.1:4782505-4795129 GCA_032275365.1 Anablepsoides cearensis
GTTTGAACCTGGTGAGCGATACACACAGCTGATTATTATATTTTTTGACTTCTCATTTAATATTTCAATGGTGATTATTTCCATTTGATCATCAACAACTTTTGACATTTTATCTTTAATTTTACATTTTATTGTAGTATTTACAAACAGTGCAACTCCTAAATATTAGTGCACATAAAGAGTCTGATGTTTGTGTGAATGCCTCTGAATTAAACTGCTGAATTTCATCTGTTACCTTGAGCAGCTGAAAAATAAAAAAACATTCATTAAACAAAAACAAGAGCCGATAAAAGATTCTATCAAGCAAAACACACAAACATCAGACTTATTACTTTTCTAAAATAAAAAGAGGATAATACCTGTAGTTTAAAACCATTTCTTTGTTCAATAAAAGAAATCTGTATAAAATGTGTTTTTCTGATACAAGATGCTTTGTTTACGTTTCCTCATCACAACTTTTATTAGTATTTGTTTAGTTCATATTGTTTTGTGTAAAAACACATAACCATTTATGGTTCCCTATAACTCCTCAGACTGAGGAAGTCTCTTGGATGAGAGATAAAATGTACCTTTTTTCAACAAAGAAGATATAGCCTATATATATATATATATGAGTTTATATGAGTTTAAAAAATATATATGTACAACTGAACTTCTATTCTGAAACTAAAGCCTTTCTGAAGGTCAATAAAGCTTAGAACAAATAGAATCCAGTTGTTTGTGTTTTTTTCTTCTCTTTTGTTTTTGTTTGTTTTTGATGTTTTTCTTTTTATCATGACCTGGATGACTGAGAATCTTCAGCAGCATAATAAATATAAAGTTCAGCAGCACGGTAGCTCGCTTGGTAAAGCTTTTGCCTTTCAGCAAATAGGTTGCTGGCTCAAATCCCAGCCTGGGACCTTTCTGGCTGGTGTTAACGTGTTCTCCCTGTGCATTAGTGGGTTTTCTCCAGGTCCAGTTTCCTCTCACAGACTGAAGACATGAACCTTAGCTTCACTGGTACACACTGTACATCTTAAACAAATGCTTGTTTTGTTAATGATATTATTTTGAACAAAATCCAGTCTAACCCTAAAGTGGACAAGTTTGTCAGTAACTTCCAAGCCACTTTTTCTCCAAAATACCAGATTTTAAAGGCTAAAATGATCTGTGTGGACTTTATTAATAGGAATAAATTAAATATATTCAGATGTGAGTTTATTTAATCAGACATAGTCCATGATGTGCCTTCTGTCCTGATCCACAACAACAGAATATCAGTCATAAAGTGAAGGTTTTTTTAAGCAGCTGGACATTTTTGCCTCTCATGTACTGACCTTTGACCCCTGAAACTTTGTTTGGTGGTAATTTTTTTTAGTTGAATTTATGAAAGTTTGGAGCTTATTAGAGGGAGAGAGAAGTTTAGGAGTCAGTTTTCCTCAACATGTTTGGTTCAGTTTATTTTTTTCCATCCAATATGTAAAGCATGACATTCAAACTGAAATAATTTAGTCTTACCTTGAATCATGAATTTGTTCTCCAAGAAAACAAGTTGTGTGAACTTTGATGATAAGAACAAACTTTGATGGATGTAGGTTTTTAGATGATCGTTTCACATTCCTCACAGCTTCAGAGTAAAGTGGTTGTGCAGATTGTTGCACCAAACTACAGAATCTGAATTGTTTGTCTTTTCAAGGTTATGAAAAGTGAAGTTTGTGCTGAAAGTTTGCTGAGCAACGATCTCAGTTTGACCTCTCCGTATCTGAACAATGATCTTTTTGTTAGATTCCACTGGGCCAACAAATCTGCATCCAGCTGCACCACCCACCACTTTAACCTTCAGCATCCACAGTTTAATCTAATTTAAATATTAGAGCCGAACAAAAGCACAAGTCCTGCTTCCACCAGCAACCCTGCGGCTAAAAGCACGCCTATCAATTTTGTCTGTCAAAGTTCTTATTAAAATATGAGAAAAAGTTCAGGATGTTCAGATCAGGGTCTTTGATCGATCTGCAACTTATTTACGATTTTAAGGCTGACCCACTTTTAGAAAAAAAAAACATTTCTAACTTGTGAAAAAAAAATATAGCAGCGCAACTTTGATCTTGCAGAGTTTGTGTAAAATTCAGTTTTGTTGCTTTCTGGTGACCTGCACTATAAGAGCACTAATATGCAAAACCTAGCAGAGCCTAAAGGGTTAAACTGTACTTCACTGTTATTTATCTTGTTCCAGGTTCAACAAAACTAAATTATGTTTTAGTAGCTCCTAAAATAGAAAATAAAGAAAATCCCTGCATCATATTCCCTGTATCTTCGTATCTGTAAATTTGACTAAGTTGTAGGCATTTTTGTCATTTGGGGCGGCCATCTTGAATTGAATTGCCTCTAAATCAGGAGCGCCCCAAACATTTTCCTCAAGAGGGTCAAAATGAGAATCTATCCGGGGCTGTGGGCCAAATGCAGTAATAAAACCATGTCATGTATTTGCCCAGGGTTTAAATCAGGAAACGAAGATATTTTGATAGAAAATGCAGATGATGGAACCACTTCATCAAGCGAAACGTTTTTCACTCGTCTAAAAAAACAGGTTTATGTCCTGCTTTTGTTGGGTTAAGCAAACATTCCTCCTCAACAGAAAAAGACTTTGTCAACACTTAGATTCAACTTGTAAACTTGTTTTTGTTCCCATTCGTATGGTAATCAGTTCTTACTGCTGATTTGCTCATTATGTCAGGCGACGATTCAGAAAGTTTGTAGACAAAATAATTATTGCACACTTTCTGTAAATCATATAAACTTAATTTCACTTCTCATATATCAGTTTGTCCCCTATATAATTTATTTAACTGAATTGTTTTATCCAATCAATGATTTATAAAGGTAAATCAGGAAAATTAACAAGGCTGCCCAAACTTTCACACCCCACTGTATAATTAAAGATTATATATTTTATTCATTGTCTTCAAGAGACCAATAATAAATACTGTACAGATAACTATTTTCCTAATTCACAGGTAAATACTGAATATATATTATTTATTTTTGCTTCTCCTCTGGCTTCCCCCCAGCAGTGTTTGGCATTCAGAACACTGCAATGTGAGCACATGTCAAAGTGCTCATCCAGGCCTCCTGAAGTCGAACCTATAGAAAATTCATGCTCTGAACTTGTTCACGTCGTGCTCTCCCAGCTTCTTGAAAGTGCATCTGGTTGTGATAATGGATTTAAAAGAAATGCTGACTTGCAGAGGAAAAGGCAGGCCTTTCATACAGCAGACCTTGATCTTAGTTAAAAGCAGCAGGTCCGATTTATGAAAACATACGTGCTTATTGCCATGAAAGCTAAAGGAAGCCTCCTCTCTCCAAGCTTTTCTGACTTGTCGGTGCTCTTCCACTTCTCTCCCTGCTGTCAGGCGAGTGGCGAGGAAAGGAGAGTAAAGATGAGATTTTCAGTAATTGGTCGGCGCCTGAGCCGGAGCTTTCCAAAAGGGTCTCAAATCAGATCCTTATGTTGAATTCAACGCGTGGTTTCTAATCAACCTGACCACACGGATCAGTGAAATGACTCCCTTTGGGCTCCAGACAGACCTGGTCATTACTGCAACACGCTAATTAAAACCCAAACCAGTCCCTGCTCGTAATGAAGAGCTCCACACAACACGGTTTCAATTTAATATTTTTATTTATCGCGCAACATAAAACAATATCGTGGGTTTTTTTAACCACATACACTATGTATTCACATAATACACCATACAGCTACAAAGAGAGAGATAGAGACTGAACAAAAACACTTTTTTTTACATACTGCATCCTTGACATGAAAATAAAGAACCAAGAACAATTCCTACAACTCAAAAAAGAAATGTAGCTGCCACTTGTGTAGGTTCATTTTCATCTTTTTGTATGGGCCAGGGTCTAAATTCTTATTCCAAATTTTTCAATATTCAGCAAATTGATAACATTTCAACATTGGGCCATACATAATGAGATGCATTTTTTTTCTTTTTTTTCCCCCGTTTTTTTACGTGGTTAAGAAAGACAAAATATACAAGATTTAAGAGAAAAGGGTGAGGATATGAAGTGCATGACTAGGGAGAGGATGAGGGCGGCAGTACACAATTATGGAATTGTTCAAATATTTTAGCATTCAGGTAACATGTACATTTACAACATACTCAGAAGAAAAACCTAATGGTTCGGTTCCTCGCACTGTACCAGAAATAAAACCCCAGATAAGAGTCTTCATATAATTTGTTTCGACTTCTCATCCTAGTTTCAGTGACTTCAAGTATAACATGGAATGAACAATGAGAGAGGATGTGATCAACTGTTGCCCTCCAACAAAGAGATGTACATTTGTAGCGTTGTAACAAAAAGACTCGTCATAAAGTCAGCACCAGGGCAGCTTCCTAAACCTCGAAACTGCTCCAATCAAAAGTAAAGTTTTCTTGATATTCAAGGAGCTCAGAAAAATATTTGTGGTTATCACTCATCCTTTGCGTTTTCCTTTTTTTTCTTCCTTTTTCTCACTTTCACACAGTGAATTTTAAGGTGTAGCATCATAGCACCGGTTGTCCGATCCCCCCCCTCACATTTCTCAGTACGTGTTTGAAATATACTCTCATGAGAACCAACAAGGTGAGACATTTAGAAATGTAAAAAGCTGATCAGATATGTTGCACACGCTATCCTCAGCACCCTTTCTTACAGAAGTGTGTGACGTCGGACGTGTCTTGTGCTCAGGAAGTACAACAGACCCTGGCCACGGCACCGGTACAACTTCCTGTAAGCTGTGACAGGTGTGTGTGTTAAGTTGATGAAATACCATAAAAAGCTAAAAGAAATCCGAAAGGGGCGTCGTGAGCCGCGAGCGTCCTTAAATATTAGCAAAGCTAGATCAGACAATATTTATACAGACATCTAAACAAGCAGGGAGGCAGGCTCTCTTACGTGATAGTCTAACACAAGTGGAAAAAGATTGGCAGGCTATAACTGTAACTCACTAAAACATCACCTCTGTGTTGTCAGAGTCATGAGGACACTGACATATTTTTCTTTTCTCAAGATGATCATACGGGCAAACAATCAAAGATTTTTAAAAAAAATCTCCATGATAGCACCTATACCTGTAGAGAATCTAATGATTAATGTGTTTTAGAGGAGTATGGGGTTTCCTGGTTGAGCTGTAGGGTTTTGAAAAGACTAAGGAAATAAATGACGTGTAAAATGTGCTGGTAAGCGTGAGTCTATAAAAACAGTATTGATCATTTCATTTTATGTTTAAAAGTAAGTAAATAAGCATATTTCCTTAACTCAAATGACCATTTTGTTCATGACAACAGGTTTAGACTTGTCTTTAAACACGTCGCTGATAATGTTTTTCATTTGGTTGACGGAGTTTGTCATTGGGTTTTTGTAAAAAAAAAATAGACACTATGTAGATGTAAAGTTTGAAGAAGAGAACTGCAGCATGGGTTTGGTGTGTGTGTGTGTTTAGGGGGGGGAACTGTCATCACATCATCGTGTCTGTCATTTACAGGCCAACAAGGGGTACAGTACTTAAAAAAGTAAAACAGCAGAGTTACTGAGCACAAAGTTTTTACAACACGTTCAGATGAAGTGTTGCAAAGGGCTGTCTGAGACTTCGAAACACTCCCGTCATCCATGGTTTAGTTACTATCCTCACCAGTTAAATAATCTTACCTAAATAGTTTAATATTTACATTTTTTATCTCTCTCTTGAGGAAATGAACAAAGAAAATAAAACAAAAAAAAACTAAGCTTCAAGTTGTCAATAATCGGCTCTTTCTTTTTGTCATTAAAATCAAGATTAAAAGTGCTTTTATAAATTTTTTCTTCTCTATGTACAATTTGTATTAGCTATATAAAAAAGATGAAAAACGCAATAACATCAAAGACAATCATTATCATAATCACAATGTAGTAATAAATAAGAGTAAAAAAAATATATAAAACAAAAGCAAGTTAAAATGAGTATGGGGAATCTAGAGCACACGGTGGGGGGGTGGGGGGACGTGCAGGATTTTCCTCCTTCAGTAGCAAGTTGTGATTGTGACCAGTGTCTCTACAGCCTGAGGTAGAGAGCTGGAGGCCCATGGGAGAGCAGGGCGCTGAGCCAAACAACTACTCCTATAGAGTCCTGTCATTTCCACACACACTGCAAGCAAACTATGTGACAAAAGAAACAAATGAGGACTCGAGTGGCGCTGTCAAGTAGTCTCTCGCTTTGGTTTGCCTCTTTCACACACCTCAGTCGTGTCCACAAAGTGAGAGACTAGTTGATTCGTATCTGCTCCCTGAAGCTACAGTAATTTCTGTGGTTCCTCTGCTGATGTATTATGAGGAGAAGCGATGACCGACTGTGCTTTCCTCAATTCTGGACAGTAGCCTTTCTATTTGAACCGCGACAATTTCTTCAACAAGAACCAGGTTTTAAGTCCAACAGCAAAGCCGCAACCCAAGAACAGCCACGTTAGCTAGGCTGGCTCTGTGGCAACATGGTGCCCGTGTGGAAGGAAATGCCTCGCTCTGCTTAAAGATGACAGCACCATGCAGAGGAAGGAGGAGGGTCCTTCGCAGTAAATCAAGTGTAGTAGGACAGCACCAGAGTGTGTGTGTTAGAAGCACCGAGAGCACTGCAGTCCCAACACTTTTCCTCTGCTGGAACCCAAGATCTGCTCAGATCGCAGCTCCGGTTGTGTTCGATCCACGGTGGGACAGAGATCTGAGCTGCTTTAGCGAGTCCCGGCTATGGTCAGCAGACGGGGTGAGACCCCCCTCTGCTGGCTGTGGGTGGCTAAAGCATCAAAGCAAAAAACGCTTCACTGGTTCAACAGCGGATCTCAAGTGCGTGTTGAAAAAGAAGACACTGCTGCCCTCTAGAGCTTATGCTGGGAAGTGCTGAGCCCTAATCAAAAGTTGTAGGAAGATAAAAAGAGTTCCACCTGCTCCATGTCTGTGTAGTAACTGCACATCAAGAGATATCAGAACCACAATTTTCACCATGGAAGAAAACTGAGCAAAGAACAGCATTTGTTTCTACCCTTGTCTCTAGACATCTGGATCTTAAAACAATAAAAACTGTTGTTCTGTTACCCCGCCGCCTATTTAAAATACAAGTATTTACCTGCCTGCAAACACTTCTTGAGCCAAACTGGAATAGAGCACCTAAATATTGCATCAAATGCAATGAAGAGTAGCAGAATAAGAACTGATCAGAGCCAGAGTTTGAGCACCAGTTGAAAGCTGGAGGAGTGCAGATAAGCAGGAGAAGCACATCATCTAGCCACGAGACAGGCAGTATTGTGGTTAACCTGCAGTCTGTTTGGACCTGGGCAACCAGTCACTTATTTCTATTATTATGATTGTTTTTAATCAATTACACTTTTTATCATTCCTGTAAAAACTTTTCTTAGATATCAGTGATAAAATACGCTGAAAAAACTGAGGCTAAAGTAAACACAGTAACTTCTTTAAACAGCCATGATTGTGTATTGTGTTCTTGATTTTCTGTCTGATTGAAAAGATAATGGCTCCTCCTGTTAGTAGAGTTTTTCAACCAATAAGGAGAAAGCAGAAGAAATGGGTTACAGTTTTCCAAATAAGTAAAAAGGAATGGTGACTCAGACTCGTCAATTAAAACAAAAACATAAACAAAAATCAATCACCTCAATAACATTATTAAAAACCAGCAATAAGAAAAACAAGTGTTCATTATAGTAATACCTGTAATAACAACAATGACAGTAACAAGAGCAATCATAATATTATTGATCATAATAGCAATTGGGATCATTAAAATTCTATAAACAAGAAAAAAATCAATGGAGTTCCTCTCTGGGAACGAGAGAGAAAGAGCACCACAGGCAGCCCAAACCACTGCCTGACATGAGGTAAAACACAATGAAAATGTCCCTCCTCCATATGGACTGTGGAGAGGGGCAGGATGGAGAGATGCCAGACTGTGAAACAGCAAAGAGACATTCATCCTGCCTTCTACAGCCCTCCACTGCACCACTATGTTGCTTTCGGTCCTTCTGTGTCCCTCAGGCCTCAGACGAAGTGACTGTAGGGCCCAGTGAGGCGGGTGAAGGCATAGGGAGACACTGTAACTACAGAGGTGGTGTAAAACGTGGAGGATAATCGTGTCACTGGCCCGACTTTCTTGTCTTTAGTTTGTCCAGGTCCTGGGCTGGAACCTGTGACTGTAGCACCCCATTTACGTTTCTTTCCGAGTGTCTTAATGTCCTCCTGGGAGAGACCGAGGAGAGCTGCTTCCTGCTGCCTCTGAAGCGCTCGCTCTGCCAGCAGCTTCATTTTGGCCTCCCACAGAGCCAGGCCGTGCATTGGCTGGTTGAGATTCTTGTGCTGGTAAAAGACCAGGGAGATGCGAGTGGGGTGAGAGCGATCGGGCTTTTTAAGGGGAGTAGTAGCATGTAGTTCCCTGCGAGCACATTCAATCAGGATGGAACCATGAGCTGGTGCTACTGCTACACCACCGATGGTAGGATCCAAGAAGTTGTGTTCACTGTCAGACCACACCTCTTCCTCGTCTTCTTCATGGTGCTTGGAGCTCTCAACGTCACTCTCAGCCCGGCAGGGGTTGCAGTAGGCTTGATCCGACTGCTGCAGGGCATCAGGGAAGAGGCGACCCTCAGGAGCAGGGGAAGGAGTGCTGCCTGCCACTGAACCTCCACACGACTTCCAGGCCTTTTCTTGGAGCCCAAGGGGAGTGGAACACCGATTCTCCCCGGTTTTGGACCACATCTTGTCAGGGTAGGCTCCTGCAGGATTGCTGTGCTTTAAACCAGGGCTGTATGCAGCAAGCCCTATGCCCCAAGCATTAGACTGAGGGCTGGGAGCAGGGCTGGCCCAATGCCTAGGGGTGACTGAGCCTGGAGTGCCTGGGCCAGGAGTGCCTGGGCCTGGAGTGACAGGGCGTGGGGTACCTGGGCCTGGGGTGCCTGGGCCTGGAGTGAGTGAGCGAGGGGTGCCTGGGCCTGGAGTCATTGGGTGTGGGGTAACTGAGCCTGAGTGAGAGGTGCCAGGCTGTGGTGTACCTGGGTGAGAGGGAGCATGGCATGTGGAGCCTTGGTATAAGTTAGCCTGGAGGGCCGTGCCAGTGTGGGGGGACAGAGGTGGAGAAGAAGGTACTTGGATTGATGGACTTGAACAAGGGAAGGATGTCCACTGCTGGGGAAAACCAGATGACTGTCGCTGCTGGGAATGCTGGTGAAACTTATCCAAGTTCAAGGAAGAGACTTCTGGACTTTGTCTACGATTTAAATGGCCATCCCAGGTGGTAGGATTAATACTTCCATTCGGCTTGTACCCTATCCAGGCTGCAGGTTGGGGGGTGGTTCTTGATGTGTTGGCACCAGTCTGACTTGGCAACGCACCTTCATAGACTGGCACATCTAAAGGCTCCTGTTTGATGAGTGGAGTGCCTCTGTTTGAGGACTCAGAGGAGACAGAAGAAGGACGGGAAGGGTTATAGTCTGGCGGTTGGGTGTATGCACTGGGGTTGGGTTGGGTGAGGTGCTCTGGGAGGTTGATGGAGGATTGAGACAGTCTGGCCTGAGAGCTCTGAAAGTCAGGCTTTTTGTCTACATGAACAGGCTTACCTACTGGTTTGGGCGAAGAACCACTTCGACCTTCATAGGTTCTCAATTTGCGTGGGAAAAGTGCATTGGGTGGGTAGTTGTAGTAACTATAGGGCATTGTGGGCAGACTGTGGTGGTAGCCATTCACTGTGTCAGCTGGAGAGGGCTGGCCTGCGGGGGAATTAGCTCCCCTTGCATAGTAGGCAGGATGTTGATAAATATTTTTGAAAGGGTCTGTTGCTTGCATGGGGTATCCATCCATTGATCCATTAAATGGCTCCATCTTGATGTTGGGCTTCACTTCCTGTTTAATCATTTCTGATTGTTCAAAACAAGAGAGAGAGAAATTAAAATTAAATCACACTTCAATCTTTCTATTACTGCTCTTATTTATTTATTTATTTATTTATTTATTTATTTATTTATTTATTTATTTATTTATTTTATCTTACTGGTAGGCATTTCAATTAAGGGAAAACAACAGTTGACTTCAACTGAAGTCATTACAAATAACATTAAAACATAAAAATACAAGAGAATAACTAACCTTTGTTGCCTTTGAGATCAGGGGAACCGGAAATGCAGAGCTCAGCCTTGACCACAGTTTTTTCTGGGGTCTCCCCTGCCTGGTGCATGAGTTTATTCTTCTTCTTCTCCGATGCTGCCTTCTTGGCTTCCAACCGGCGCTGTCGACAGGACTTGGCGGGCTCTGGCAATTTGCGTACCTCGCGGCGGAAAGCCTGAAGCACCTGTATGGCTCCAGTCCTCATTTTGTTGCGCTGGGCTTCTTCACTACCAAACTCATCCGTTTTTGATACTGTGTAAAGAGGCAATACATGGAGCTGCTCGTCGTCAGGGATTTCGCCCACTTTTCGGTTGTCTTCCTTGGTTAAAGTGCACACCTGAGAAAGCAGGACAAGTCAAATGTACAACATTCTTTTTATTAAGCTTTCCTGCATTAATTTTAAAGACTCGCTTTATTAATACAAAAGGTTTTAGATAATGATGAGAAATCTTACCACTGTGCAGCCATTGTGGAGATTATGCTGGTCCTTATGAGCATGGGCACAGAAATCCATACAAGCAGTAATTCCAGAGAATGGACGGCCTTCCTTCAACCCCAACCTACAGTCTGGAGCTCGATGTTCTGCCTGGCACTAAATAATAACACACAAAGAATTTTAAATCAGCCATAAATAGGATTTCCATGTAATGGTACTTTTGTACGACAGAGTATTAGGGCCACACAAGATTTTATTTTATTTTTTTCATTTTTGTTATAGATATAACAAAATTTATTTATTTTTAATTACGAGAATAAAGTCACAATATTACGACATTAAAGTCGTATGAAAATGAAGTCCTAATATTAAGAGAAAAAAGTCCTAATATTCTATAATTAAAGTCGTAATTCTATACCATTTACATGTAAAAACAAGCATGCAGTTACTACTGCATTAAAATCAGTAATGTTGAGCAACTTGTCAATTTGTTTTTTAGTATTGCTTAAAATAATTAGTTAATCTTTCAGCACATTAGCATCAAATAATCAGTACCAGGACTTGAAAATTTTGCAAACGACTATATCAAAAACTGAAGCCGTATTGTAATTAATGGATATATTGACAGATTTAGTCGTCATGTAATTTGGATGAAAGCATTTTACACTAACAGTGACCCAAGTCATCATGGACTACTTTAAAAGAACACAGACACATGGCTGTACACAGCAGGTGTGGGGAAAATAAGGAGGAATTGAGGAACGAAAAATGGACACGTCATGTAAGATTATATTAAGACTTTATTCTCATAATATTATGACTTTATTCTCGTAAAATTATGACATTATTCTTGTAATATTATGACTTTATTCTCATAATTTTATGATTTTATTATCATAATAATATTAACAAAAATATCTTGTTGTGTGGCCCTAATACTCCATCGTACTTTAAGACCTAATGTTCATATAGATTTTTTTTTTAAACTTTGCTTTAAATTACATCACTGGTGTTTTGAAGTCCTCAATTCTATGTTAGATTTAATCTAAATGGAAGCTGTTATTTGAGCATTGAAATATTTAGTTGGGTAATGTCCAACAAAACAAACCTGGTTACTGTAGGCCTGCGGTGCCAGTCGCTTGTACAAAGGAGCCACCTCCGTTGCCAGATTTTGGAAGTTATCCCTGAGTTTTTCCTCCTATCAAAAAAAAGAAAAACAATACAACAATGGATATTGAAGAATATCGGTGATGGTTAAAAGCATTTAATATTATTCAACAAAAACACTAATAAAATAAAACTTGGTCACTGTGTTAAATGTATTTTTAATGCTGTAAATCAGGAGGCTTTGAGGAGTACATACATCTTCAGGGTGATCTCCTTGTAGCCTGAACTTGCGCGGCATTTTGCTTCGGGCGTACTTGCAGCCATTGAAGTACATACTCCAGGAGCAGCCGAATGAAAAGGAAGCACCACACATTTCAGGGTCTTTGCCCTGACAGGCGCAGGTACGACTGCAGGGGACAGAGAAAGTAAACTTTGAGCTTCAGCCCAAAATGAGGGGCACAGTTAAAATGTGAGTCCTTTAGGCGACAAAAGAGCCAGTGAGGAAATTCCAGGAATTATTATTTAGAGCCAGTTTACACACAACTTTATTGTATACTTAAAGTTTTGTATGTATTTGGTCACTTACTGTGTGAATACACTTTTATAAAATACCAAACTATTCTAAAAATAAACAGGGTTGTACTGAGATTTTTGTTGAAGCTACCAAAGGTAAAATCTTTCCATAATGACGGATGGTTTTCTTATCAAAATTGAGACACAAAAATCTGAATTTTTAGAAATCTCACTTTTGAAACCATTTACAAATATATCAGTTTATTATGACCCCCGCACGCGCAGCGTAGCGGGAGTCATATTGTTTTCGTACTGTTTATTTTTTTTATTTATTTTATTTTATTTTTTTTTTCAGTGATTTTTGGTCAACCATAGCACAAAAACCGCTGCACCAATCAACA
>JAUBOC010000001.1:4800240-4823524 GCA_032275365.1 Anablepsoides cearensis
TCTCAAAACAAGATCAAAAAGACTTTTTGGCTGATATAAGGTTTTAAAACTTGGTTAGAAAGACAGTTTTTGCAGTGAAAGCATTGCCTGAAAATCTGTGTAAAAGAGCTTTTAGCCTTGAAGTCTTAGAGGAAGAATTCTTTATAATCCATAACCTGTGAGTTTAAAAAGCTCTAAATACTGATAACTATTTGACAGAACCCTTCAAAAATCCCCAGACTGTACCTTAATGTAGTGTTTGTGCGTTATCTGACAACAATATTTGGTTTTGAGTAAAGGTAATCCCAGCCAAAGGTTCTCAAAGTGTCTTAAACTTTGAAGTTTGTATTTGCTGCAATAATTACATCCAATTTTAGGAAATGCATTTAAGCAAATCATTGCTTTTTCTATTGTTTCTAATATTCAAAGGCGGAAGGTTGGTTGTCATGTCATCAGAATGGGACTGCAGGTCTCTGAGGGAGTAGTAATGGTGTCTGAGCTCAGCGACACTAGCTGAAGTGAAGTGTGTTTTCTCAACGCCCTGTGAGATTCACACAAACCCAGCAGAGTAAACCAGAACCCAGCAGTGTCTGCACAGCAGATACAGAACCTGCTCTCACACATGTGTCAATCGTGATGTGACTGGATGGATTTTTATATTCACAGACATTGTGTTTCAGGATGGACCCTGCAGGCAGGCGTACAGGAGAAGGGAGAGCTCATAGGTTGTATTGGGGTGCAGGAGGGTCAACCTGTCATATCTGGCCTCTGATATTATCAGGTCTCTCCTGGCTCAGTCTGATGCCTGCTATTGTCAAAAGTTCAGCTCTGAGGAGATTTTCTTTGACATAAATTACAAGCAAAATCAAGCTAAGGTGGCTGAAAAAGCGTCACTATAAGGGTGGTCTGCTGGGGTCAGCGGTGGGGCAAAGGTCAGGCAGGTTTACATGTAGCGTCATTTCTCGGCAACATCCCCTGATAACTACTAACTAATGACCAATCTAACCTCTCAACCTATAAACCAGATGATCAGTGTTATCTGTTAGATAAGACAGTAAACACTGTGGTCATTACAGTCACTAACTACTGATTCACTGCAGATAATAACTTAGTTACATGCTTACAGTGTCAGTCTGTGTGTGAATGGGAGTGATTGAATTACAGTCATGATGAAGGATTGCTGAATGTCATCACTTGCCTAAAAAACAAAACTATTACACAAAAGTTAGTTTTATCTAGTTTGAGGTTGTTTAATTCTAGATTTTTTTGGGGGGGGATACATTTGCAAGAACAAATGTTTAATTTGCCCTTTCTTATTGTTTGTGTTTTCCTCTTTCATCTGTCTCTTAGTAGCATGATGTCTGTCTCTCCTCCGTCCCGCTTCCTCCCATTCTCCACTGTCATCTGCTGCTACTCCCCTCGCTTCTCACCCTGCCTCTGATTCACTGAAGATGCTGATATTTCCTGTTTCTGCATCTAGATTCTGGGTCACTAATTCCCAGAGGACAAAATGAGAGGAGGAGGAGGAAGAAGAGGAGGTAGTGGGGGAGGCTGGAGAGAAAGGAGGAGATGAGGAAAGAGGAAAGCAAGCAAGAGAAGAGAAGAAGGTGGGGGAATAAGAGAAAAGAAGAATTGGCACACCTTGTCTCCATCAGGGTTCGTATGGAGGCTACAGTAGGTCCAGATCCCAGGTGATTGTAGTACGGTCCTTCATCTTTCTCCAGGATTTGATCTTGGAAAAAAGGAAATAACAGAAAAGTAAATTACAAATCCCTGAAAGAAGCCGTTCTTATGTAAACTGTTGTTACAGGAATAATGATATTGTCATGTTTTGTACTGATATGTATAAAAGTATGGGGATACATCCACCACTAACATGTAAGATTAAAACCAGTTGCTAAAATAAGGAGGAAATTTGGTTTTAATTATAGGACATCAAGTTTAGGTGTTACTCACTACTGAAGGCAAAAGAGTGATAATGTTTTAGTTTAGGTGTCTGGTCATTTGTCTGTCATATTAGCAAAATAGTTAATGAATCATTACATGTATTTGAATGAAATCCTCAGAAGATAATCATTGGATAAACATCTACAACTGATTAACTTTCAAAGTTGATCCAATTTAAGATGGCCGCCACAGCTAAACAACCTTAGCAAACCTAAAAATGCCTCTAACTGAGTCAATTTTACAGATTTTGAGTTAAAATTTAAAAATTTAGAAACTGAGACTGATCCCCAAACAATATTCCAGGAGCCAACTGATCGTATGATCTGTTTATAAAACTTCATCTTTGTCTGTTTGCTTGCAAAGTTTCTCATGGACCACCTGGAAAATGTTTAAAGAGACTTTCAGAAAGTAATCATTGGGCGTCCACCTACAACTCTGAAAATCAACCCAATTCAAGTTAGTCCACATTAGCAAAGAAAAAAATGGTTATCTGACAGATATTGTGATAACATTCAATGTGGTAGTAGCTGAGAGTAAGTCACAACACTTACTTGCTACACATTGCAAAACATTTTTGCTTAAGATATTTGCATTAACTATTACAGTCAACACGGTCTGTTAGCAAAATATCAACAATCATTGAATGCTTACCTACAACTGATCAACTTTTGCAGTCAACCCAATTCCTTCACAACTAATCAACATTTGCCTAAACAAAATGCCAATAACTGAATCCAGTTTACTGATATTTGATATTATCATCCTTAACATACTGTGAACACTGACTAAACTTAACACATAATATTAGTTTCAATGTTTGAACAACACAGCCTGAGCTCCATATTCTCTCATCATAAAATAATCTTAGCTTCAAAGCGTGGCAGAAAAGGCAGAGGGTGATATTTCACTGAAACATTTCAATAAATGTTAGACCTTTAACTTGATAGTTTTTGGAAAGCCTCATATCAATATCCACCAGTTTCTGCACAGCTTGAAGCTACAGAGGCTTTTCATCTAAATGCCGTGCTCAGCTTGTAAACATTCAGCCGCGAGTCTCAGCAAAGAGGAAAAGCTTGACTCTGCTTTGTTCTCATATATCACTTTGGTATAAGGACAATTGTACTCTGCTACATACTCTTTGAAGTTGAAGCCAAATCACTGCTGCAGAAGCATGGGAGAGTGCAACTGGCTGCAGCGTCCAGTCACACAAACATAATATCCTCCCCCAAGGAGACAGAGTGGTTTGTGACTGCAGGGTGTGGTCTGTTGGGTGATGAATCCCACAGCAAAGATAACTGTGTCTGTGTGAACCGTGTACTTCTGTGTTTATGTTGTGTGTGACCGTGGGAATTTATTTCATCGTGTATGCAAAGATAAACAGGTTTTGTTTCATCATTGTTTTGTTCTTCATCACATTTTTCATGAGATAAATTCTGACAATTTACTATCAAATTAATACTTAAGGAAACTGACGCTGTGATTTATGTGTGTGTTAGAGAGTGTGTGTTTCTATGGTTCAAAGGCAACATTAGGTCACATTCCCATGGTGGAGTATGGAGACACCAGGGGCGTGGCTCATAGCAGGAAGTGGAGGAGTCAGACCAGAGCCTTATTTAAAAATACCATGGAAGTGCATGTGTGTGTTAGTGTGCTCAAATTATGGTTTTACACTCTAACTGTGCATCTTGAAGAAAAATTGTTGTAATGCTGAAGGGAGCTGAACATGAACAAGATATACTTTTATCAACACCACGCAGTTAAATGCCTGTTGCTGCAGCTGCTCTCTTCCTGCTGTGTGCTTCAATGTTTAGGAACAGAAAGGGTTTACATACAGAGTCTTCAAGCTTTAGCTGGAATTATTATAACCTAAATGATAATAAACCATTTACACTTATCAATAGGTTTCCTGAGAACACAACAAGCATTTAACAAATAATAAATCCCACAGTAATGATACCAAGTCATGTTTTCACTTCTCTGGGATAAAATAATGTGCTTTTAATAGAGGGAAAGCTAATTTACTTTTTCATTGTTATCAACATTACTTTAAATATAAAATAATGTGTAGAAAAAAAATATTTTACCTGTACAACCACTACTACTATCACCTAGTCTGTTGTCCCAAGCAGGCTGCAACCCAAACAGGAGACTGAACTGCTCTGTCTAACAAAGGCATGGATTTGCCAGTCCGCCACAAAAGGCTCCTTCTGCCAGCACTGCTTTTGTTCCTGCCTGCTGCCTTCATTGCCTCACACTGTTGCTGTCTGGTTGATGGCTGCCTCACACCCTGGCAACAAACACATTCACTGACAAACAACAAATATCCAGAGGAGAGCAGGTGCTAGGGGCACGAGATATATTGTATATACAGAAGGCCTCAGTATGTGTTGTGCTATTGTTTGATTGTTATATTTACCAGAACTTGTGGGCAGCCAGGGGTCCTGATTCATTTTGGTCATGCACTTTAAAGGACAACCTAAGGTCCTAGTCTTACTAAATGTACATAATGTAATATCAATGCTCACATAATAAAAGCATGGGAATTTGCAGCAGTTAATAGTGAAAGTGTTTGTAAAGGAATCCCAACCAGGATATAAAGTATAAAAAGACTGAAAGAATTTGTCGCCTCAGTTTAGTAAACACACATGGATTCACATCAACATTGGTGTTTATGTGCAGCAGGTGTGTTTATGGAAGTTGAATAGCCTTAATTTACACTCCATTACAAATATAATGCAACTTTTAAAACATTATTGTTTGCAGGTACTCTTCATTAAACATAATAAACCAGGACTATTCAACTAAATCACTGCAGGGGCAAAGTTGTAAAGTAACAAAGTACAAATACTTTGTTACTTTACTTCAGTAGAAATTTTGGTTATCTATACCTTACTTGAGTAATTATTTTGCAGCTGACTTTTTACTTCTACTTGTTACATTTTCATGCAATTATCTGTACATTTAAAAAAAAAGGTAAGTCGTTGCTTCTATTTTGTGTTGGTCTGTATAAAAATAAAAGCCTATCCTGATATGTCATGGCTCCTTGGCAGGCTGGCCGCTGGTTGAATAGCCCTGACATAAACAGTTATTGCTGTATCCTGAGTAGGTGTGGTGGATGAATTTGTCTGTTTTTTTTTCAACCTGTGTTTCTTTACATTATACAAATTTCACCGAATTTTTATGAAGAGATTAAAATACAATTTTGGAAGAGGTTTCAAAGTTACTAAATGTGTATCTGAATGTTACACTATTTTCTGGGTTGAGAGAAGCTTGCAACATACAGTACACGCACAGACTGGTGCTACTGTAAACACTTACCCACACAGGTACAGGTAGGGAACTCTGTCTGTTGGTCCTTGGATGGAGTATCCAACAAGTTCTTGGTAGGGGTGTCCAAGTAGCGCAAAGGAGACTCTAGGAAGCCTTTAAGTGAAGGGGAAGCGTGAAGACCATCCTTTGTTGGTGTGCCCTCTTCAGAAAAGCAGGTAGTAGACAGTACTGCTAATTCCCCTGAAGCTTCAAATTTAAAGCGTTTAGGCAGCGGAGAATCTTGTGCGCTTAGCATATTCTCAAACACTCTGGGTGGCTGCTGCTTGTCTAAAATGGTTTCCTGGTGCAGAGAGGCATCAACCGGTTCTTGCTGTTGCCTTTCCATGGCGCGTTCTGTGTTTGGCAGGTTCATAGATGTCTCACTTTGACTACCTGCCTGACTCTCATTGACAACCATCTCCTGTTCATCCGATTGAGGTGTGGGATTGGGTTTAATGATGGAAACTGACCGGGAGGTGTGGGATGTGGTGGAACTGAGGCTCTGAGGACTGATTACACATTGATTCCCTGGCTTAGGGCCTGGAGCAATTGCCTCCTTGGGCTGACTGGCAGATACGTCAGGAGCTGAGTCTCCAAATTCTGCCTCAAACTGGCGGATAAGTTCTTCAAACTTTGGATCTATGTTGATGAGATTTTGTAACTGAGAATTGTTGGTTGAAGACACGGAGGTCACAGGTGTGGCATTGCTGGTGTTACTGGAGGTCAGGTTCTTGTCCGATTTTTCTGTTGTGTCATGGCCTGCAGGAGCCGCAGATAGGAATGCAGGGTCCATGAGGGTTGGAGTGTGTTCTGATGAAACAGAAACTGTGGAAGAGGAAGTCATTGAGGTGTTGGAAATGGATACCTGAGATTGGGCTGGGGCAGGAAAACCTGCAACAGCAGCCTGAGTGGAGGAACTGAGGAGGGCCAGAGAGGGGAGGGAGCATGCTTGCAGACTGTTTAAAGTTGGGGATCTGTCCATCACATGGACTGGTGGTTTTTGTGCACTGATCTGAGCTTGAGGCAGGAAGGTTGGCATGGAGGCTTTCTGCTTAGTTTTCTTGATGATTATCTGTTTGGGTTTGGGGAGGGGAGGTCCCAAGAACATCCCACCCACTGATTTTACGACGGGAGATCCTTGGCTGCTTTTCTTCTTTTTGGGCTCCTTGGGTTCTTGCTTAATCGGCAGAAGTGACAAACCTTCTGCGTCCACTTGCGGCCACCATTTTTTTAAGTTTTGGCAACCCATTGGTGCTCCAAAACCAGGAGGATGGGTAGAGAAGAGGTTCCTCCTGTAATGAAGGTGGTGTTGCAGGGCTGTCTGAGTGGAGTGGCTGATGACTGCTTGGCCAGGAGACATAGGACTACCAGGATAGTGCTGACCTTGCTGTTGCCCATTAGAGAAACCATATTGTCCCATAGAAACAGTGTGATGGTAATGTTCATCAGCGTCTGACTCCTGTTTTATTCGGGCCAGTGGGGAGCTACCTTGACCTTGAATTTCCCCATTCTGGCTCAAGCTGAGCTGCTTTGTGATTGGAAGCTTATAAGGGACATGTTTTGATTTACCACTGTTATCACCAAGCAGCTGTTTAAGCTCTGACATAGGGTCTAATTTATTATGAGGTGAAATGATAAAGTGAGACGGGGTTTCCGATTTCAAATACATCCATGGATTTCTCTGTTCATTTTCTCTGCCAGAGCCTTGCTGCCCCTGCTGAGGATTAGAACTAAAACCTGGAGGTTTTCCCTGACCTGGGAAAGGAGAGGTAGAGGATGGGAACGGTGTAGCATGAGGTGGCTGGCCCTGGGACTGGGGTCTGTGGTGTTCACATGGTGAAGGAGCCTGCTGGTTGGTATGCAGACCTGGAGGGACAGACTGTGGGCGTGATGATGAGGCGGTGTTTGGAGAGGATGGGATTAAACCATGTGTGATGTTCTTTGTTTGCTGTTGGTTATGAAAGTTATTACTGAATAAGCCGAGAGAACTGGCTGCTTGAGAACCAGAGCCAGACAACTCTGTCAGGGCATCTACGGCAATGGCTGCTTGAAGACTGATGTTTTTTTCTTTGACCATGGAAAGCACCTGGGGGGAGCAAGGAATAGGAGGTTTGGAGCAGGGCACTTGGCCTTGATGTGGGCCATGATTCACCACTTGCTTCTGCGAACATGAATTTGACATATGATGGGCACCATTCATCTGTTGGTAGGTCTGAGGGTGATGTTGCAAATTGGGTTGTTGTGAGTGTGGAGCACCATTGGCTTTTTTGTGGGAGCCTTGATTTCCTCTGGTTGCTAATTTAATCTTCTTTTCCAGCCACTCAAGATAGTCAGGACAATCAGGCCCATCACAATTGCAGTTGGGGGGCTTATGCCCGTGTTTGGCTTGATGCAGTGCGGTCTGTAAGGTCTCAAGGTCTTCCGACGTTTGGCAGCTTCCCTCAGGTGCCTCCACAAAACCTCTGGAATGAGCCCCTCCGGCTCCTGTCTCCTGGATGAACCTTTCATACAACTGGGTTGTATTAATCTGCCCCGGATGACAAGAAGATGAGGAAGAAGGAGGCAAGGAGCTGGCAGTGACAGAAAAAGCTACCAGATTGTGGGCATCCTCCATGTCTGCATGGTGCACTGGTTCAGTAGGGGTTGTACCTCCACTGCTGCTCCAACATGGCTGCTGCTGTTGGGTGTCACTGACCTTGCCACGTCCTGGCACCCAACACTGCCTAGGGGGCACACTTCCTGCCTTCTGTTGTTCTGTTTCCATAGGTGCATCATCATCATTAGGAAAGGGGCTCTTTCCATTGGCCGACTCAAGGCTCAACGTGCCTTCCTGGAGGCGGTCATGTGAACCAATTTCCATCTGGCCTCCACTTCTGGGGCCATCCACTGAAAGGACTTTGTGAACAGTCTGAAAGACAAATATGAATCAAAGTTAGTAAAACTGTAAAGAAGTTAATAAATCCAAACAGCATTAAAAACCAACAAGAGGCTGAAATAACGTAATAATAATAAGAACCAGATATTGGGCTTGATTTATTAACAAATACTGTTTTTACATTTACTTGTCAGAGTGACCACACAATACAGAGCTCCATTCCTTTCTTTCTAGTTCTTATCCCGTGGTTCCCTCCAACCTCGCACCTGTTTGTACAATAGCATAATGTGCTGCAGGGTCCGATCGATAACAGCAAGGAAAACCTAAGTAAATATTTCAGTGTGGTGTTATTCCACAACAGGCAGAAATTGTGTTAGGCCTCTAACATGTCACATAGCAGTTTCACTGTTGTTTTACTATGAATACTGTACTCATCAGTTGAGTCATATGCAAAACAGGCAGATGGGCATAAAACATCAACCCGGTGTAAAGAAGTCAAGCGTGACAAAGATGGGGGCATAGAAAACAAGCCCACTGCCACTGCCTGTTCATTCATTTTTTTCTTTTAACACAACAAAACACTTGATCCAGTCACAAAACAGCTAAAAGAACACAAAACTGCAGATATACATGCAATATTTTTCAACCATCTCACTTACGTTTTTAATAGGATTATCATCTTTGCCACCAAAGCAATCGTTGCTGTTAACTAAACACAACGACTGAATATTCAATGTAGCGCTCACTCACTCAGTCACTCATCTCTCCTAACATTACCACAACTGCACAGACAGTTCTTCCAAAACCAATATCTTTAAGGTTAAACTTTAAATGATCCATTTATTTACAGGCTAACATAGTTACATATTACATTATACTAGTAATGCACCACTTGTAAACATTTAAACCACCTGTAAACATATGACGATAGGTTTATAACTACAAATAGTATTTTTATGTGAACAGGAATGTTCTATCTCAACATAGCATAATTTAGGCATTACAGTTATTTAGTAATGAAGGTATTACTTGCAAAAAACTAGCAAAATAAACTTAAAAAGAAAGAAAAACTGGGCAACAAAATTATTGGACCTCCACGGTTTCTTTTCAGCAGCTAAAAGACTTCAACTTGACTGAATTTATAAGTTAGAGCAGGAGAAAAATAAGTCACTCAGTTTGGTTTTGTACTGTTTAAAAACAATGATAGTTTAACTCATTTTGCAGAACTCACTACATGGTTGATTCATGAAATATTTATTGTCGCTGTAATAAAAGACCAGAGATTATTTTCTTTGCCAAAAACAGGAAAAGGTTCAAAAACAATAGAAGAAAGTTTGAAAAATAATGTACGTGTGGACTAATATTTTTAGTCATGTTACAAAAAGTAACATGACCATGTTATACGTATTAGAGATCTTGTTGAGCTGTTTCTGTAGCCTTTTTCAAAGGAACTGTAATCACAAGAACATCAGTAAAGCCACATGTCTCACTTCCTTCATTTCAAAACAGTCACCACACAAGTACACTCAAACCAACAATCACCTTGCCTCAAATTACATATGTCACGAGCTACATCACTGTTTTACTATATAGATATTTTAATTATCTGTGGACAAGACTATTTTTCTTTATTGGCTTTAAATGTTTAAGCCAAATGTGTTGCTCCAATTCACATAAACCCTTAGATATTTCTTGCACACAGTGATTGCACCTGATAGACTGGAATTACTTTACTCTAGAGCTGGGCTGCAGGGCCACTGCAAGTTAAACAAACTTTGGGACAAATTATTTCCAGGTTTAATCTGAGCAGGGGTTGATTTAGCCAGTTACATCAGAAATAAACAAAAATGTAGGTTTCTATTTACAAGAAAACAAAAAACAATAAACCAATGAAATTGTTCTTTTTGTTAAAGTAAAGGTTTGCAAGGCTTTTTTACATTTCCTTTTACGCCAAAATTAGTCTACATTTTGATCTTTCAATAACATATTGTTGAATTTAAAAATGAAAAAAATAAAATAATCCCCCCCAAAAATGTGCATTTTTCTTTTGCAATTTTTGTGGCCTGCATGTACTTTGCATTTGATGATTTTGGCCCATATATCTGAAGGTTTAGACATCCCTGGTCCAGAGGGACAGCAAACAAAGATAATTAAAGGCCAGGTTTAGAAATCATTGTCAGAGTTCATGTTGTAGCTGTACAGAGTAATTCAATAAGCTCAATGACCCTTACGGAAAGAAAACAAAGGCAGATTTGCTATATAAAATACACACATTTCTTTCGCCTTATTCCAAAAAACCAGCATTAGAAAGCAGAGAAAACCTACAGACTGTTTTTTTACATATTATTTTAAGTGTTTAATAGTTATCGTCAACTAACTCCAATCTGTCAGCATAAATTGTACAATACACTAATGTTTTGTTTAAGTGCTGTTCTTCCCTGCTGGAAGAAGCAATACAAACTGAACTAGGTTGGGATGGTGGGGTGGAGTACTCTTTGTACATATATACAGTAAACACTAACCCTAAGCCTGCTGAAGGTCTCACACCCAAACAGTACTATAAAGTAATGTGAGAAATAGTGAGTCTTCCGGCATTTTTTCATTTGCACCCAAAACAAAAAAAGGCAGAAGGTGGCTTCTGTGTGATGATCTATCAGTGTTTGATAGCAGACTGTGGGCTGACGTCCAGCTTCCCCATCATTTGAATATTATTGAAATGAGCCTTTGAAGTGGCTAATTACCGGACAGGCAGAATGCTTGGGTCTTTTAAATCCACCTTCTGTGGTGGGTTCCTAATGGGGGTCCTGGGGTGAGGCGGGGGGGCGGGGGGTGGGGCGGCAGCCAACAGCCGGCATGCCCTACGTGAGAGGCCCCGTGTCGACGGCATCAGATGGGGAAGAGGAAGGAGGGGGTAGCGGTGTGCGGCAGTTATGAGAACTGCAGTGTGTTGAAACAGGGTGACTGCAACACTGCAACACCCAACATCCCACCACCGTGCTGTGTCAGTCACACTGACACTCTCCTTTCCTCTTTTTTTCTCACAGTTACATACACAGAACAGTCATGACAGCTGAACTTTTTGGAAACAATCGACCATTTTAAACCAGTGTAGAGAACAAAGCATCAATGAAATAACGAGACACTAAATTCATGTATACTATCATATTAATTCACATTAAAAAGGATTTTTATGAACAGCAGTCGGGGATAATAAAAAAAAGTGCTGACGCCTGCAGCTATTTTCACCTATCCCAGCACCTCTAGCTGTACGGGTCACATGCCAAATATTTACACAATGACAGAGTTTAGTGTTGTGGTGTTATATTTTACTTTTTTTTTATTCTATTTCACACACAAACACACATAGGAACTTGTACAGGCTTGACCGAAGTGCACCCAATCGCATCGTCCAATCTAACTGTACCAGATCCTGTCAAACCTGGTAGACCAGATGAACTTGAAGCCCTTTAAACAAGGCAGACAGGCTTGCCTGGGAAGCCAGACAAGTGCAGTTTACAACCGACGCTGCTCAAAGAATCTGGAGGGAAGAATCAAAAGGATCGGAAGGTAGAAGGGGTGGTACTGAGGGGGTTAAATGCAGCTTGCGAGTAGACAGCTGAACCTAAATCCCACATACACAACACCACCCCATCCTCCCTCTCATCCGCCTCTTTCTTCCCCCACCCCTTCCTTTGCTGCTGTGACGAGCAGGAACATGAAGCAGAGATCCTGACAATATTAAGCCGGCTGAGAGCCTTGAAGGGTCGGAGACACATACTTACACCGTCCTAGACGTCCAGACGGAGCTGCCGGTCGAAAAGCGGAGAGATGAGGAGACGGGGAGGAGCATTAGATCTGCTTTCCAGCACAGCGATCCATAAGCAATCCCTCCTTGTTTGGTTGTATTCTTGGTTTATTCCTTGCCGTCCGTGCGGCGCACAGGCACAACGAGCACCGAAATACACATGTAGGCATTCACACACGCGCACTCAGCCAGCCGTGCACACAACCCGCCACCTCCCCCGGCACGGCACGCACGTTTCGTATTCTCTTGGCTCTTCTTAAAGCCAAAGCTTTCTGTTCTCTCCTTTTTCCTTTCTCATTATCTGTATCTGCTCCTCCCTTCCCTTTTTCAATATCCTCTTTCTTTCACTTGACTACACATGCAGTCGGCTTCTCCTCGCAGCCCCCGCCGCCCGCACCCCCCCCTTCTCTCTCTTTCTTTCCCTCCCTCCCTCCATTCCCCTCCCTCTAGCGCGCAGCCTCCCCCTCCATCTCCTCTCCTCTCTCTCGTCAGTGTGTGCAGAGCGAGAGGCCATTATCTGAGCCGCAGCGGGCACGTACAATGGAATGGAGGAGTGTGCAGTGAGCAGAAACACAGAGAGCAGTGGGGGATAGACGCTGGTAGCAGCAGCCTAGGAAACAGCTCAGTGCAGCAGAGCTCTTACCAATGAGAACACCTCTCTCTGGCTATATCCACGCCCTTCAGCACTGCTGCATTTGATGGTATAACCTTGCAGGCAACATGTATGTTTTACTTGCAAAAAGCTCAAAAATGATTACTTTGATAGCAGATGACTTTTGCTGCTTTTGAGGCAAAACGCAACAGAACGAACAGGCATTCTCAACTCGCAATGAGAAAGGAATAAGGTGGATATAAAAGCCATTTTTTTTATTTGCCCACTGCAGACGTGATATATTGTTTCTTGCTACAGTTTTGTTCCTTCTTCGTTTGAGTGTCTAAATTCGGCTCAGTCCTGACAAAAGCAGACACCTCCGATAATACGTTCATATCTCTTACTTATTTCTCGCTCGAAAATCAACCCTTCAGCCCTGTACCTGTGGCTGATAACAAATCCTACAGCGAAGCTACAAGCACTTCAGGGCTGACAGATAGAAAGGGAGCTGGCTTGATGGTGTTGTTGCTAGCCAAACCTGAAAGAAACCAAAGGATGCAGTTGAAGTGGAAGGTTTCAGTCAGTAGGCAGCTGTTACTCAACTGATGCAAGACCATCATCAGACTTTGCAATGCCAATTTACTCATCTACACTGGCAGAACAGGAAAACCGATGAGGTCGCTACGCAAAGCGCAAGTGTGTGGAGAAATAAAGAGGGAACGGGCGATGACACTCCGACAACAGCGAGCAGGATGAACGGGATGATAGCATGGCACAGAGAAGGAAAAAAAAAACAAGAGGGAGAAGAGCTGTTCCAATGTTCTTCGGGTTGTTTCAGCAACTGGACAGAAGATCTTCACACAGAGAAAAGGATCGGCAACTTGTCAGCAAGCGAAGAGGGCAGCCTCTAAAAATCTGCTCATTACATTAACGTACGGCAACAACACGGAGCCTCTGTTCTCCCTCGCATGTCCACCAGCCTACGATGATGCACTCTTGTTATTCTCTCCTCACCCATGTTCTGCCTTAGCGTCTCAGCCACAATCATCGGCAGCCTGGTCTTCGTCGCTGGATGATTCCTCTCGCTCGCTTGCCGGCTGACGGGCCTTGTTGTCCTCTCTTCTCTCCTACATTGCTGGACTCTTCAGAGCAGGTTTACCCAGGACGAAGATGTGGATGGACGAGAGGGGACATGGGTGTCTCACCAATGCAGATCGCTGTGAGCTCCTGCGTTGTACTTTTCTCTTGTATTACTGAGCGCGCCTGTCAGCTGGCTCAATTAACTTCCCTAGCTGCTCGCTGCTTCACATATTTTGGCTTTTCCCCCCGTTTCCCCTTGCTCTCACTTGATCTCTTATTTTCGCCAACCTTCCCTCCCTCGATCAGTTCCTCTGTCCTGTTTCCTGAGCCTGTCCTCCTAAAATAGCTCATGGCATTACGTCTCCAACACTTTCTGACACGCCTGCTCTAAATTGTACACCGTCTGTCTCGCTGTTGCCACACATATTCCTATAAACACACACAGAGATGAGCGTTAAAACCCAAAGAGAAACACAGCGCAGCCGAAACTGTTTAAGGGAAGGAGAGAAGAAGTAAGAGCACTGGGTCATGTGACAAGCGAGTGCCAATCAGCGCGAGGGAAAGCGGGGAGGAAGAGAGGAAGGAAACACAAGCGTGGATGACGTAGCTGCCTCGTCAACCTGAGTGTCTCCCACCAGAATTTCTGCCTCCACCACTGGGTGGGCACGTGTGACATCAGACATAAAGCCCACTGAACTATCACCAACTCCGCACACACCAACGAACTCTTGAACACATCACCCTGGATTGTGCTCACTCTCCCTCAGCAGCAGTGACACAGTGTTTCTAGCCCAAGGCTCGCCTTAACCGCTGAATCACATGCTCTCCACCCACAGCTCTTACCGAACAAAAGCCGGCTTTGAAAACTGAGCTTTTATCTGAAGTTTGTTCTTCACAATATAATTTATCAAAAGATGAACAAATAAAAACCTATACAACAGTTTAGCTGAGAAAATTGTTACAATTGAATCACGTTATATGCCCGTTGGACAGTTTTAAAATCTTCAAAACTTCCCACTTCTTCCTTCCAGGGTCACTGGTGCCCATATCCAGCAGTCACTGTGTGACAGGGTACCCCCTGGACTGGTCACAAGTCCATCACATGGACACATAGAGACAATCATTCACTCTCTCACTCACAATTCAGAGTTACCAGCTAACCTAACAGTTTTTGGTCTGTGGGAGGAATCCGGAGTACCTGGAGAAAACCCACGCATGCTACCAACTGAGCCACTGTGCTGCCATCTTCAAAACAGCCCAGGTTGTTCTCTTCAGAAAGAACAATGGAATAGGGCTGGATGGTATGGCAACAATTATATCACAATATAACTCCTAATTTCAATAATACAATATAATTTTGATATTGATATGAGTAATTAAAAATGTCAGAAAAACTGCTAAGGACACCAATATTTACTGTACCTACAAACCTGATGTCATCTCTTGAAATTATGATTAGTCAGAACAAACAGCAAGATGTCTCAAATTTACTTTATGACTAGTCACAATTTAATTGTTGATATCTGAAATATGTTTCTTCATGTCAGTAATTTATTGCTGATACTTTGAATTAGAGCCTTCATGGTGACTCTGACATCATTTATACAAGGCGGAATGTAATTACAAATAATAAAAGTATTTATATAAATAGAAATAGGTGTTATGTCTAGTAAAAATATAATTAGAGATTAACTTAATTATCTAATATGTCTAGTCAGAAACCAGTTTCAATTATCTGGAATGTAAGTGTGGTGAAGCCGATTTTATGACACAATGGCCTGCCATACAGGGTTGTGTTAGAATGTTAGAACCACTTGCTCGACAGCTGCTGACGGGGAGATAGTGATGTTTTGGGAAGAGGGCTTAAACTCTTAAGGTGCATTTTCATACAATTAGAATGTTTTATTGAGTGGAACTTTTATCAGACAGTGGAAAAGATTTAGTTTATTTTTATTTAGTTATTTTTCGAACAAAACATATTCACATTTGCACATTCAAATATCATAACATCATTTTTTTGATAAATATTTGTTTGAAAAATTAGGTAGGCAGAAGTATTAACTTGTTTAATCCTGCCCCCTTACTTTCTTATGTCTTACTTTTTTACAAATTATTATTTATTTAAAGGGAGAAAATGAAAAATAATATATTATATATACATACAGCTATAAGAAAATACTAATAATACAAAACAGAACAGTTTTTTATAAGTATCACGCTCAGAAATTTAATTTCTGCGATGAGCTGTTGAGCTCATTTTGGTGCTGATATCCACTGTGTTGTATGTAGCGTTGTTAGCATGGTGGCGCTGAGCACTGCTGTTGAGCCTGTGGTGTGCGTTATCACGTACTGATGTAACGTATATTGATCAATTTATTTCAAAAGTCATATCACTGTTATTGAAACGTTTTCTATATCGAAATTTAATTATTGTCCAGCACTACAATGGAATAAAGAAGAGCTTAACTCTCACTACAAGTCTGTCATGATTCATGGTTCATGTACAGAAATAATTTTAAACCAAACATCAACATAAAAAATGTGGCCTTTGAAGTCACAAAATCAAATTGCTTTTAACCAACACAGATTTACAAAATAACGTGAAGCCATCTGAAAACAGGTTTTAAGAGTATAATTTTTTCATTAAATCCAGCACAACTTTAAGAGTAGACAGGCAGCACTTGCCGGCCAGTAATTTAAGAAAAATATTATTTAGAAAATGTGTGTGTGAGGATTTCTGTCAAACGAGCAACTGCTTGGATTTAATAACACCCTCAAAAATTAATGTTTGAATGTTCAACTGATTAACTTTATGAGTCAATCTGATTTAAAAGGGCCACCACAGTAAAGTGGGTCCTAACAGACACAAAAATTGACTATATGTCAGTCAATTCTAGTGATAATGAGCTAAAAATGGTGTGGTGGTAGCTGAGAGTTGTCCTCAGCACATACTTTGAGCACTAACAGATTGTGTATTATCTTTGTTTCAAACTCTGGCATGCAAGTTGATAGGCGGTGTGCATTTTGTTATGGAACACTACGTTTTAATTTTTCATAAAGTAACCTTAACCAAGCAGTCTTTAAAGCCTAATCCTAAGTATCTGATCAGTAATATGTGACTCGACTCAGTTACTTTTAAACACTTTTAAACAAGATTACAGCTGGACTCCATAACTCCACGCTCTTATCTTTAGCACCAACCCATTTAAATGTTACACAACTTTTCTTTTGTGGCTAAGTGTTTTATGATGTCATCATCCTGTATCCAGTGATTATATGTTTTGTCTTGAGATAGTTATTTTAACACACAGAAGCACTCAAGCATCTTACACGTATAATTAATACCAGATAGTTTACTTTGAGGGTAGTTGTGGCTAATTACTATTACAATAAATCTGACTTTACTGAACGGAGTTGGATTATATTCGAGTTGAACAGATTTATACAAACTGGGCCTGTTTACTTCGACTGTATGCTGTCCTGAGGTAACCTTTTGTGAATCTACTCTATATAAATAAACAGAAGTGAATTACAGAAAGCCTATTTGACTCAAACCCATGATGATTCATAGTCCTCAGCACCAGAGTAGGTGTCATTTCACATAAACATTACTCAACATTTCTGGTGTTTACCACAATCTGGTTTGGTTATCAAAAACCTGAAATTAATTAGCTTTAATTAGGCAAAAGCAAGAATAGAGTTTGATCGTTTTTACGATGTTTCATCTTTAAGGTTTGTAAAAGCAAGAAACACAACAGTCTCTCACACCCCCTTACCTACCATAATTTATAACTTTTTCACCTGACATTAGCCTGTTTTGTTTACTTCACATAAACAAAACCATTATTATAAAAAAAGGAATAATCTCACTAACTTTTCTTTAGCGAAACTGAAATCACACTTACGGTAGCTCTGCTGTACCCTGGCATTGGGAGAAAGTAATCGGCAGGCGCAACAGAGACGCTCAACCTTCCGCCGATCATCTCAACTAACCGTGTTGTCAAACCGTCATCCGAATAGGCTGTTTCACGCCCTCGTCTCTCTGATTTATCTTCATTCCTCTTTCTCTCCGTCTCTTTCACTTCTCTGCCTCGCCGTTTCTCAGCAGCGTGGAAGAAAGGTCTTGGTTGTAGGAGGGATGACTGACAACAGAAGTCCATCCTCAGCCGTGTGTGTGTTGAGAGCTGCATATGACTAAGCCTGACTCATCGCTCGCTTTTTTTCTCGGAGCTCAATCCTGACACAAACCCTCGCGTAGCTTCACCAGGACTCCACCAGTTTGTATGAAACACAGTAAAGTTTATTTTCTAAATGTTCTGTTTTTACACTTTACCTTTTAAATAACAGAAATATTCGATGTGGGTTTGAAACTGACAGAAACATGAGTCATGTCATGAGTGCTGCTCTCCTTCCATCTCTTCCTGTCAGCTGACACCTTATTCTATCCCTGCTCTCATCTAACTTCTTACACCCTCATCTCTAACCACACCGTCCTGCAGTCAAACACTATCAAGGTCATCTGTTCTGATCCCCTTCTTGCATCCCTCTTCATCTCACTCTCTCTCTCTTTCACACAACAAACACACCCATTTCTTTTTAGTGCGTGGAGCTAAAGACACGAAAGGCTGCTGCTAATGCACGCTCTGTCAATAAGTGCAGGGGCAAGCTTAATGATTTCCCTCCACACATGCCGCGCAGCCCAGCGAGGGAACAAAGTGATGGATTGTTCACCGAGGGTCACTGGGTTTATTGGTGGGTGGGACGAAGGGGCTGAAGGGCACAGTGGGTTTAAAAATGGTGGTAGCAACACAAAGCCCTTTCCTCGTGACTCGATACTGTACAGCAGGATCTATAACCTCAACCATAGTTGTTTAATTATTTTAACCCTTTTTGTTCGACTTTTTCTTTTTTTTTTCTTTGTCCTTGCAGCTGCCAGGCGAGTCGGTGTAAGGTTCAAGGAGTGTTTTGGGTGGGGATCATAGCGCCGCGCTGCGTTCAGCATCCAGTCTGAGTCATAACTCCTGACATTCGGCACGTGCAAGTCAGCACGATTCGCTCAGCTGAGGCGAGTCTGTCTTCCAACCTCGCCTCCGCCCCCTCCTCCTCAAACCCCGCTCACAAAGAGAGAAAGGGAGGCGGGGTTTCAGCACGAAGGGGGGAGAGACTGAATGAAAACTGGAAAAGGTGATGATAGGTGGGGGGAGGCCGTTGGGGTGGAGCCACAAAAATTAAAGAGGAGGAAGAGATGGAGGAGGTGTGTTATTAGGAGGCCTGCTCTTTGTGCTTGAAATTTAGGAAATAAAAAAAAAAAGAGGGAAGCAAACGGAGAAACGATCAGCTCGAATGGGGAACACCGGAGCTGAGACAAAGGAAGGTGAACGAGCAGAGGGGAAACAGATGGAGTTTAAAATAAAAAAAAGTATACTTTGTGCCTGTCGGCCAAATGTGTACCGAGTCATAAATTAATGAGCAGTTGTCATTGGACAAGGATGTACACCTTTTTAACAAACAGTAATTCTATACACAGCAGTGTTTCTGAGAGGCGGCACATTGTACCTTCACTAAGAGGCCAGATGGTGTTTTGAGGGACAATATTTTGGGGTAAATTAGAAGTTTTTTTTAGAGGAAAAAGCAGGTAAAAACAAGAGAAGCCTCCCTCAGGCCTGCACAGTGGCTGGATGCCAGTTTTGTCTCTCTGGACTGCGGCTAAGATTAGCTTCCCATATGTTCCAGTCAGGCATAACCAGACTAAAAGGGGCCGGTACAACACTTTGTCCTCGAAGGCTGCACACACATTTACAAAGCTTCACAGCAGACAATGACTTGCTGAGGTCTCTGATTACCGAGTGAATACATTTCTGAGTTAAAAGCATTTTGTACCATTATGCTCAGTTCAGTTCTTCAGTATCTGAAGGCTCCATTTAAATAGGCTTTGGCAATCAGGATTTTCAAGTGTGTGTTTCTATAGTATGTAATGAAGGCTTCAACAGCTGTTGCACTGTATTACATAAAACCTGGCAGTGTCTGGCGGCAGAGGGATTCAGGATTGTATAAACTGCACGCCAAGTGGGAGCAGCAGAGCAGCCGCCAGGGAAGTGAGAGTTAAAGGGCTCGAGCAACAGCTGAGGGCTCCGCCCCCTTCTCTTTCCATTCATTTTTTATTAACTGCGGCACCAAGCAGCCGACGACCCCCCCCTCCCTCCAGCATAAAGAACAGGTACCACAGCCAAAGACCTCAGCCATAACTCATGGAGCCATACAGAATATTGATCCAGCTGCAGGACTCTGGAAATGCTGCACACAGAGCTGCAGGACAGACCATGCAAAAGTGGACGGCTTTGCAGGATACAAAATTTACATGACAAATTAGACTGCAGGTGACTGAACACTAGTGTCACATGCTAGCCTGAGATATGTGGAACGGGACTGTTTGAAATAATTTTGAAAAAAGTGATTTTTTTTACGATCTGGAACCAGCTGACTCCTGCTCAGTTTGCATACAGGCCAACAGTCAAGGTTTGTTTTTCACTGCAGACAACTAATCTTAAACTCGATCTTGAACTTTGTATCATTTCAGCACTGACAGAGCGGTGTAAACAAGTTAAAAAGGACATTTTGGTCATTTTAAAAGGGTGTTTTAGCAAATACTTCTCAGTAGTTAGTCCCTTATCAGCTCTGACACTGAGTACAAAGAATGGAGAAACATGCAAAAGGCTTTTCTTTAGGCTCTAGCCAAACTATTACCCCTTTATATCATTTTTCAGGCTCTTTTCTAAAACAACAGCATACTGGTGTGATATAATGCTGTTTTATAACTCTGAAAACCATACAATTCAAGCCTTATTTGGCTAGTTGGATAAATGCTCAGTGATTTATGCCAAGGTTGATCCTATTAGGAACTTTTTGACAGAACTTTAGATGCATAAACGGAATAAAATTATTAATAAGTAACTACCTTAACTTTATGAAAGAATTGCAAAAAAGAACACAAAGATGTGAAAAACACATCATATAACGAATGAAACCTTTTATTTGTACATTGCTGACTGCATCAAATCTTGAATTGGTTCTTGTTTGTATTTTTTTAATAGTCTTCTGAATTAAGAAAAGTTTACGGTTAAAACCACTACTAGTGCCGTTGAGTAATCAGAGGGCAGAATTCGTCGGAAACCTTACAGAGCAGAAAAATAGAACGAAAGTTAACACTGAATGGAAGAGCTGATTTCAAACCCTCCACATCCTGAGTTTGTACTCTACAGCAAACCGCTTACTACACACACACACACACACACCACACGTGGAGCTGGCTAGCTAGGTCATGTGACCGCCCCTTTAATGCCGGGCTAAAATTAAAGCAATGATGTCATCAGATATTCAGTGTTGCCACGGAAACTAGGTCAGCGTTAACTCTTTGCGGACGAGGATTCCACAGGCAAAGCTACACATGTGATTAACAAATATTCCGTCAGGCAGTCGCTGCTCTGAGGGCCTCTGCTCCGCTGTTCCCCACCTGAGCGCTGCACCAAGCTCACGTATGAAGAGGAAATCCTGTGCATGGGCGGCGAAGAGACGAAAAAAATCATGCGAGTGCAGCCTTGTCTGTCTTGTAACCTGTTGTGGTAACCCATTGAAAAAAAAAACAGTTTTGTTTCCTGACATGTGAAAACGCTGCCTTCACCTGCTTGTGTTTCTCACACGGTGTTTCAGTGTTTGTTGAAGCTGTTAGGGCAGGAGCTGATGACACTTAATGATACTGCACAACCGCTCATTTAAAATGCCAAAATGAATGCCCTCAACTTCTAGAAAGTATACAGTGTTTATCTTTATGCAGCCAAGGAAATGGTTGTGTGGGAAACGGATCTCGATGAAGTAAACTCTCCACCCCGGATGAGCTCATCAGCTCTGGACAACCAGAAGACAAAGAAATGCAAACCTGTTAAACACAGGGATTTATTCTACTTTATTCCAGATGGGTAAATATACCTTAAAAATATAGGACAATGTGCATATGGTTGGGGATTAGAGCAGGCTTAAAGAAAGGCTACATGTTCAAAGTTTAGGATTTAAAATGAATGACTAACCTCTGCAGATATGCAATGAACATAAAAGCTGGAGTCAAACGTTATATAACGAAGCTCTAAATGCATCCCGGCCCCGTTCGTAAAAATTCAACCAAAGATTTCCACTTTCTATCACAGAAAGCTTGTAAACAAGTTTCATTTTCAGCACTTTGTGAGGCTCCGCCGCCTCTCTGCACTTTTTTATTTTTTCCCCCTCACACAAAACTCCCGGCGAGCCGGAGAGCAGTCGTCCCCGCCGACAACACGCCACAGGTTTTACTACGCCCCGGCAATCCCGCACGTATACGCATGCGTGACCTACTAACTTTCACTCCCTTTTACCTCATTTGACTCTGGAACCCAGGAGAAGCGGGACGGCCCTCCCCGGCTCCGGAGCCAGCGCGCAGGGTTTCCTCCTCCTCCTCCCCTCCTCCTTTCCCTGGTCTCTTGTATCTACACATGCTCTGGCTCTGGCACCAATCAGCGGGCAGCGTGGGACGCTTTAAACTGAGGTTGTCGCCGCCTCATCACTGAGGCGCTTAGCTCGACGCCGGCGTGGAGATAAAGTCGCTGATTTAAAACAGTCGGCTTGTAAGCGGTGACACTCGGTTTAGAGGGAACAAACGTGGCGGAGGAAGTACTGTAGCTAGAAGTGATCATCATCGGGGCTAAAATAATAAGCTTTAGCTTTCGCTGCGGCTAAATGACATCCTGGCAGCACAATTACATCTTTCTCTGAATACTCACACATATAAAGTAAAACTATGACGTACACAGGGAAATGTGGAACTGGTTGCTACATTAACCCAACATGGGTAGCGCTAACAGCGAACATGAGGAGGGATTCCACAGACGGGACAAAAATACCCACAAACCCAGTGACCTCGCTTACCTCAGCTGCTACTTCTGGACGTTCTGAGCAGCCTGGACCGTTGTCTTCAAGGTATTCCACCTTCACAGACGTCCCAGCACGACGACGAGGGAATGGGGCAAAGAGAAGGAGGCAAAGGGGAGGGAGGAGAGAGATGGGGGGGGTTGAGATTAACAATCAATAGAACAATGCGACACGGGCCTTTTCAAAGAAAAATGTACCACCTTCATGTGGAAGCTTATGGACACGGATGCCGTCCAACACGCCACCTTCTTATCATTCCTGGCATCAACAAGCAGCCGAGCTCAGAAACCGTTTTTCTTTGATTTGTGTTCAAATAGTGAGCCGGCATTTTTTTTATTTATTTTTTTTCCTCCGCTGCTGGAACAGCGAATGAGGTTCATCTATAGAATTATGTAACGTCTCTGTACAGATACAGCTTTCAGATAGATACCTTTTAAAACTAGTATAACTGTAAGACAGCTTTATTACTGGGGAATTTGGTAAAGTATGCCCAAGTGTCAGTGAAGGAGGTTAGTAAAGGATGAGGTGGGACAAGAAAAAAAAGGGCTGATAATTGTAAAAAAACAATAACAATAATAAGAAGAATGTTTTTATTTGACACAGCATGTCCTCCTTGTTTTCATGGCCCCGGCTGTCTCGCTGTTAAATGATCTGTTTTGTCTCGAGCTAGTCCCCAATCCCGCCCACCTTCACTCACACACACCCACACGCCGGGGGGGGGGGGGGGGGGGGGGGGGGGGGG
>JAUBOC010000001.1:4823534-4836597 GCA_032275365.1 Anablepsoides cearensis
CACACCCCCCCCCCCCCCCCCCCCCCCCCCCCCCCCTAAATCCCCACCTCCACGCCCCCACCCACCTATCAAACCTAAAATAGTCTGGAGAGAGGAATATTTACCCTGCGAGCCTGCAAGCTGCCTCGGTTCGTACTCCTCCGTCCGCTCACCAAATCCCCATCAGAGGGACTCCGGCTCCCTGTCTCGTCCTCGCCCCCACCCCTCTGTCCCCTTCCGTCTCTCTCAGAGTCTCCCCTCTCTCTTCCTTCTCGGTCTCTTTCTCTCTGGTCCGTGTTTCAGCGGCTCATTCAGGAAGCCATCTTGTGTTTTTAATCTGGTTTTACATGAGCCCTCGTACGCACGTTCTCTTTCTCTCTCTTTCTCTCTCTCTCTCTCTCTCTCTCATCGCGCTTGCTCTATCGCGTCCCCCCCCTCCTGCCCTCCCTCTTGCTCATATGCCAATAGCTCTACCTCACACACACACACACACACACAGGATTTTTTTCTGTGACCACTATCGCTCCGTCCTCCCACTCGTGCAGTTTTTTTCTTCCTCTCCACCCTCACATGTAATGTCCCCTCAACCGCCCCCTCCCCCACATCACTTTTCAAACATATACACTCATGAACTAATGTACACACACACACACGGAGCTCGCCTGAGAAACGTCACACTAGAGATAGCACACAAAGGTGGCCTGTCCACCAATCAGAGGCCGAGCTGGTCTCTGCTGCTGGGTGAAACTGAAGGAGAGCAGAAATAAGAGAGGAGGGGGGGGGGGGGGGGCAATAAATAAAAAAAAAGGGTCTAAGTGTGTGTGCAGTGCTGTAAAAGAAAGGCTGACATAAAGAGACAAAGTGAAGGTAGGTGGGAGGTGTGTGTGTGTGTGTGTTATGAGGGGGATGGGTCTTCTCTATGCTTGTCAATTATCTCCTCGAACTCGCCTTCCCTAAACAATGCCTCTGGTATGTGGTATCGCTGAGCACCATCTGTGTCAGGGCTGGCTGCAATAACTGGACTGGACTGCACAGCAAAGCCGTCCACACACACACACACACACACACACACACAGACACTGTCGCGCCGTACCCCTCTGACAGGCAGAAAGCACAATTACGTAGCACGGCCCACCGCGCTGACTCAGAGACGAGCGCGGAGGAAACACGAGACGCCGCAGACATTTTCCACGAGTCGCCGCTGGAGCGACGCGAGCGACGCTGTCCCGGCAAGGCATCAGCTGTGATTGTGTTTGAGCTGCGCAGCGAACGCTTAGAAAAGCCGGCTGGACCTTTCACTTTAAACAGAAGGCTGCCTGTGACGTATTTCACACCTTTTTTTTCCTCGTTTTTCTGTTTAACTTTTAAAGACTTTCTGAGAATGACATACCAGGCGTACTTCAAAGGCCCGTGTTTCTAGTGTTTACATTCCCAGTATGAAAAATCTCCGACTCGCATCTTTCCATCAGATACTGCCACGGATCTGATGGCAAAAAAAGTGCAGCGGAGATGGGGAAAAAAAAAATGTTTTGTCTACATCATTAATCAGATGCTGCGTAATCTGTGAGTCTTTTTTTCCACCCAAGCTCGTTAGAAGAAATGTCCCCAATTGACTTTTTGTGACAGGGGGAAAGTTTATAACGATATAAAGCGTGGCGGTCGCTCATATCAAAGGCAGCGTTCGAGCACGGAACAGAGAGTACCTGCTGCGAGAGGCAGAGACCGCAGGACGACAAGATAAAGTCAGCGAAAGTTCAGGCAGGCTGGCGAAGACACGGCAGATCGCGGAGAGACGGGCAGTCCGTGAGAGAATCGAAAAGGAAGGAGGGAGCTGAAAGTGTGACATGGCGAGGCGAAGCAGCCGCACTTGTGACACAGCGTTTGTGGTGTCTGTCTGATGCTCGTGTATGGCATTGGGAAATCCCCTCTGCTGACGTCAGGCGGGCCACGTGTGTGTGTGTTTATGTGCGAGCAGAGGCGTGATTGTGGTGAGCTGGACAGCGAGAGCAGCTGCCTTGCCTTCTACAACGCTCCTGAGCAGGAGGGCCGAGGGTAGTTGTTTAACTTGACCCAGCGCTGCTCGCACCGTGTTCGCGGTGCAAACGCGTCGGCAAAGTAAAAATAGCTGTGGTTTCGTTTACAAGAAAAGATGAGCGATTAAAAGAAGATAAATTATATCCGGTGCAACAGATTCGCAGTGTTTTGATCTATTTTTATGCATTAGGCAGATCAAAAAAATGGGTGTTCAGGAGGAAAAATAAGATCACTGAACGATTGACAGACATACAAACTCTATCTGCCTCTAGACCCCATCATTCACCATCTGTCTCTGTACAAATTCAAATTCTGCCCCCCTTCATACTGGATGACAACCCTACTACAATGTAAAAAACCAGCCTGAACCAGCTGTGTCTGAATGTAAAATAAAATAAAAAAAATCTCTTGCAAGGAAAAATAAAAATATAATCATGTCATAAGATGCTTATATTAGTGTGCAAGTCATTAAAATACCACCAATAGCAGCATTTGATCTAATTACTGCCATTGTTCTTCTTTGGAGCACACATGCTATGAATTAAAGTGACTCTGATCAACTTGAAATAAAGTTCAGATTCAGATAAAAGAGAAACTGGTCGGGGAGGCAGCAGAACCCTCCTCCCTTACAACAGCGCTGCAGGATCTGAAGGAGGTTCTGACAAGATCCGGTTGTATTCTACATATGAGCACAATCATTTGTTCTCCACATGTTTGAACTAGGGGGCAGGGACGCTTTCAGGCCCAGATAAAAAGTGCAATAAATCTCCCAAAAGCAGGTGAGAAAATTGTATTAATTTTAGCCTCAATCTGAAAAGGTGTTTGACAGGAACACCAGAAAAATGCCTAATCTACAGTAAAACACGTAGGTGTCAGCATCATGCTGTGGGGTTGCTTATTTCTATTTTTTTTCTCGTTCTGTTTTCTACTGAAGAACTGCAAAACATTCTCACAATCTGTCAGACTTTGAGCATTTAGGAAAGAAAGAGTGGGCAAATATTACAGAGTCAAGGTGGGGCCAGCTCACTGTGAAGACTGAAGGATCTGATGAAATCAGAAGCTGCTTCAACAAAATATTGGGCAAAATCGTACTGTGTGCAATTAATCATCAGACAAATTTTAATCCATCTTTTTTTTGGCACTTGATATATAATATATATAAAATAATTAATGCCACCAGGCAAACTGAATGGAGATCAGTCCACTCGGTGCTACTCTACACTTAAAATATGACGAACATTAAAAAAAAAAAGTTCTTTACTTTATTTATCAGGACTCGGGTTTTACTTGGTCAATCAACACAATTTAAAAATATGATATAAGTCCGTACTTTTGACACAATTTGAAACAGATTTTTATGGAGAGTAAATCTTTCTCACTAGAGTGATTTAAATTTGTCATATAAAAAGGGGATGCAGGTGTCCAGGGACTCCAGGGGATTAATCATCATATTAATCTTTATCGGCTAAATACCACAATTAATCATGATTAATTTATTTGACAATATCGCCCAACCCTAGTTTGAAGTTGTGCACACTTGTGAGGTATTGCATATTTCTACAACAGATTTGATTTATTGATTTAAACATGTTATGCCTCACTGAAGGTGGAAACGTTTCAAAATAACTAGGATTTCACTGTTTTCATCTATCAAACTTGTTGTTTTGAACATTTTAAGTGTGGGAATGTTTGTAACAAGGATAAAGACTTGCTTGTTTGCTGTTTATGTTGACCTGCACGGGGCCGTTGTGCGTGGTCCTTGGACACCCTTTTGTAGTCTATTCTTGTTTTTCCTGCTGACCATCTACCCCAGCCCTCTGTCCTGCTCTTTGCCTTTACAGCCCTTCCCCCCTCTGTTTAAGATGCTGCTGAGCGTTCAAACACACATGCACACTTCCATTAACGCACAAGAGACCGCTTAAAGAAACTGCACTCTCTCCCATTCTTTACACACACACACATACAGAATGGCCTAGGGTTAACCCCCACCCTCATTTGAAGCCACAGAGGTCAAAGGACAAAGCACAGGCAACGGCAGGAATTCTCCACTGCTGCTGTTCGGTAGCTCTCACCACCTTCACCAGGCAAACACACTTCACAGCCTTAAACTACTTCCATGGTTTGTCTTAATGTTAAGAAATAAGATGGCAATAATTACATAATAATAAAGAAGGTTAAACATCACTACCAACATGACAAAACACACATTCACTTTTTAATAACTGCTCTCTGCAGCTTTCATGCTGCTTTTCAAAAAGCAACAGAAAAAAAAACTTTTACAAAAGAGCATCCAACTATAACTGAGATTTAAAACATTGAATAATATTACTTAATCCATATTTATAAGGACACGGTGTCCCATCATAGTATAACTTTCTTTCTGTATTTGAGTTGGGAGAACAATTTCTTTCATCTAATCTGGCTCAACAAGGATATAAAAAGAATGGGGCTGTGTGTTTATCAAAAGGAGAGGGGGAAAAAATAACTTGCAGGTTTTAAATGTTCTATTTTGGGATGCAGTTTTTAGTGCCAGAGCCAGATTTGTAACTGATGTGGGAATTTCCACTGGTGCAAAAACTCTGAGCAAATATCAGTTTAAACAACTCTTCCTGTAAAGCCAGCCTGAGAAGGAGGAGGTCCTGGACAACAGCATGTTGGAAGCTTAAATTGTTTGTTTGAATGCTCATTCCTGAAAAAGATGCATGGCTTGTCTCTAATAGTAATAAACATATTATAGTAAAATTAAATGCACTTTATTTATATAAAATGTAAGATCCAGGATGTAACTCCTGATAAAAGCAGAGAGATTTATCTATGTTCACACTGCAGCTCATAATGCTCAATTCTGATTTTTTTTAAAAATCTGATGTTTTGGTGAGCGTTCACGTTGCATTTTAAATGTGACCTGCATCAGACTCCAGTGTGAACTGTACACGGCACTGATGTTAACTGCATGCACAGAAAAAAACAGCTGTTTGTTTACAGAGTTGGCATGGATGCTACTTTTTGCACGTTGAATCTAAAGTTGTTGTTCAATCAGAGCTGATTAAATAATTATGTGACATGATTGTTTAGTTCAGTGTTTATATCTGAACCTGCCTCTGATCGGGACGCTCCTGTGCAGCTTTTTATTTTTTTTAACTAAAACAACGTGCTGGAAATAAAGTATTGACCGAGTAACTTCAGGATCGATACGATCTGCGACGACACTGGACGTTACCATCATACTATCATACTATCCAGGATATAGAAAATTAGAAGTAAAAAGACGAAGCAACTGGACTTGTAGCTGTAAACACATGAAGCTACAGAATTAGTACAGAAGTACAGATTTAAACAGCGTGACTCGAGGTTAGTGTTTTTATCAATCCTTCACCCCCACCTCAGTGATGAAAAAGGCAAATGTAATGTGACATGAGTGTAGTCACACTGCAGTCACTTTGAAAAACATCACATATCCAATTCAGTACCACGTTCTGACACGACCTGAGTCGGATTTGAAAAAATTGGATTTGTCACGTTCAGATATGGGTCGCATTTGCCTCCAGTGTGAACATAGCCTAAGTCTGATCACTTTGAAACACAATGTCTGTTTTTATTTATAAATGATCTCATCAAAAGGTTTTTAATATTAATAGCCTAGCATTCCTCTGGAGAATGCATATAGCCTTCTGCCTTCTATCCCAGATTTTAAGACTAAGTTCATTTTATGTTAAGACAGAGTTGTCAGTTTGGTCAAACCTTGAAAATAATGTGATCTCCTGTGATATTATAAAATGTTATTCTCTGAGTATGTGTTGTGAATGACTCTCAACTACAACCATACTATGTGTAAAATTAACAAGTCTTATGTGTTGGCTAAAACAAAAGCTTAAGAAGGAAGGAAGAAATGATGAATAGATGACTGTTTTAAGTTAGAATTGAGATTAGTAAGGACATACAACAAGTAGAGTGACATCATACCTCACTCAGTTCCCTCTCGCTCCGTTTCTTCTTCAGTTCGTCACATTTGCGCTCCTTGCAGATCTGTTTGCCCGTCTTGCGGTTCAGACAGTTGCCACAAGTCCCGCAGTTCTCTTTGCGAAGACAGGGAGGGCAGGTCCCACACTTCTTCCTCTTCGTTTTTGCCAGGTCAAGTTTGGCATCAGCGAGCTCGCTGAGTGTAGTCAGAGACAGCAGTCCCGCTTGCTGGTGTTCAATATCTATATATTTGCTCAGAGGAGACCTCGTCGTTAATCGTTTTCTTTGGAAGAAGACGGTCTTAGTTTTCTTCACGTCGATGGAAAACTCATTAATGTCTTTAGGCGGTGGGCTTGACTCTGCCTTTGGCTGAGGCATGGTCAATCTCCACTGTTACGTCTAAAAATGAGAGGAACTTAAAAACAGAATTATGTTTAAAAAGTTGAGTTAAAAAATAGCAACATGATTCATCCAGATCTAAAATATTTTGCTGCACGGAATGTCTGTTCTTAAAAACGAGGCAGATAGAAAATGCTCTTGAACCAGTCTAGATTTTTCAAGTTAAAGAATAAAATCTCAGTCTTCTTATCTGTGTAGATTGTTGCCAAAAAATGTCCAGTGTTCATCTCGTGTCTGGTAACAATATGTATGTTATTTTGTTGTTAGTCACCCAGGTGGCCCTGGAAAATCCCGATGGTCACTCTGAGTCTGGACTCCATCTTCCAACTGAAGAATGGTTGGCAGCCTACCATGTTGTGGGGCACGCTGTTGGAGCTTGGTAATTCATGGCTTTGTCTACTCAGCCAGGGTACCGTCTGGAAGTGTGGAGAGACACAAAGAACAAGACTGGTAGAACAAAACACTTTCAATTCACCAGAAACAAGCAGTTGTACCAACTTCTATGCTTTAAGATTATTGCCTGTGTGCCATCTACATCTAAATAATGATTTACCCATCATTTTAATCCACACACACACCTGACCAGACTCCTCTGGACATCATCTGGTTTAAAAAAAACAGCAGTCAGTGAATCTCATTGGCTTGTAGCCATACAGGCCTACGTGCACAGTTTGAGAAGATGGGTTTTAATGGCAGACCCCACATAGGCAGGGGTCTTGTGTCTGTTTAAAAGAAAGAGGGGGATGATAAGTTGATGCCAAGAATAGTCTTTTTTGTTTTGGGGTTGTGCACTTTAGTCAGCCATGAGTAAAGTGAATTGTGCTGTTGTATAAAAGTACTGGGAGGAAAATGCAACATGTGACATGCACACTGTGTAAACCTGTGGAAATATTAATGTTTTTCTAGAAATATATTACTTAATCAAAACCTTTTAAAACTATTGTCTGTGTATCAACCGTTAGATTAGAACCAAAAATACATTAAGGACAAATCAAGTGGCAACAGGACATAGAAAATTGTATTCCTAATATTCAGAAGCTGTTTAATGTCCCTCACATGTAATGCTTCAGAGTAATCAGAGTATTATATTTACCATAACTGAAAAGATAATGGATAACTTAGATCACTAAACATTGTGTTTCAATTAGGTCAAAATAGAACCACAGCTTCCGTAGTTCCTTTGTGTTGACCTGAGGCTAGTGTCTAATTGATTAGAGGCTTCATGTTCCTCTCCTCTGATTTGAAACAGGGAGCAAAAACAAATGTAACGAAATAAATCTGAAAAAAATACTCTCAAGAACTTTAATTCACACAAAATAAACAACTTGAAGCTTCAGCTTGAGGGCAAATATAACTGCTGCTAGTTTTATTTTATTTTTCAGCCCAACATATGTTCTCTTTGCTCTTGTGATATTATGGAATCACTTTTTAACAACTGAGTAGCTGCCGATGAAAACCCAAATTAGCTTCTGTTGTAACTGTTTCAGAAGAAAAATGGAAGAGTTAACTTGTTAGCTGTCTAAACTAGGGGTTCTCTAACATTTTATAATGAATACCACCTCAGACGCTCTTTGAGAATCGTCAATATGACCTACATTAAAAAAACACAAGTTTATAAGCTTTTACTCATGTCTGATAATAAGAAGCATCTGGACTAAGCCCTGACCCTAAAGCGTTGGTTGGTTTAAGATGATACTGAGTGGTACTCTAATCTGCAGTCTTAGGTTTTCTCCACCACACCCCTCACAACTAAACACTTACTTGAATCAACTTAAATTACAATTTTTTTTTTACTGTATTGCAATTTTTGTTGCTCACAGCTCCTACAGAAACATTAGTGGCCATGGTTTACACAGCAAGGGTTCTCAAAGAATTCTCCACTGCACTTTTGTTTTCAGTAGTGTACATCCTTTACTTTTACCACTCGTGTTTTCATCCATCTTTGCTTTTCAGATTTACATCAGAGCTCAGCTGAAACAGATCAACTTATTGTTTTACTTGGATTTAGCTGACACCAAAGATTTTCTGAGTACTAAAGAGATCTTAAGTACTACTTCATTACCACAGTTCAATTCAGTTTATTTTTGCAGCGCCATTTCAGAACTAAAGTAAATCTCGGGTGCTTTACGAAAAGAAAGTTTGAATTACATCATGGACATCCTGGCCATGCATGAGCAACTGGTCACAGTGGAGAGAACCTTGTATACGCAGGTGATTTCGAGGCTACTTAATGTATCAGACCACCAGGAGCTGAGCACATTTTGAACTGACTGATCAGAGAGACTGGAATCCAAAGGTGTAATCTACCTCTGGATGGGTTATGACCCCCGCAATAATCTGATCCAGTCAAAATAACAACCCCAATAAAAATGACATTGTTTGCTCAAACGCAATAGACATTAACCAGTTAAGTAGACAGATGCAACTCTCTTGTCTTTAGGTAACTTTGACCTGATTTATTAAAATACAATGTCATATAGGTTTTAAGAATAATTGCTAAAAATGACATGCAGGGTTTTAGAGCATAACACCCCCCCCCCCCCCAATGGTTGACCTAAAGTTATGCTACGTTCACACCAAACGCATTTTGAGCGGTTGGTTTACATGCAGTCTATGGTGGACGCACATCTAGGGGTCTCGCGGTGCGTTTAGGCCGTTTAGCGCAGCCAGTGGGTGTGGTTGAGTGTTTGATGTGCATGTGGTGCGTCCAAAGCAGCCAACGCTCAAGTTCAAAAATCTGAACTTTTGCTGCTCGACGTGCCACGTCAACCAATCAGAGACTCGTTTTTCCACGTGACGACTTCCTGAATGTTGCTCACAAACCTGAAACAGATGGACAGAAGCTATTTAGCTGAAATCAACCGTCAGTGGTTGGTGTTCTGGCAGGAGATATCAGCACTGATGTGGGTCGGCGGCTCGTTAAACTGACAGCCGTGTTAAACTGGGCTTGGGACAAAATAAATGTTGGTCAGCTCACAGCTCATGTGGTGAAACTAACCAAACAGACCGCCTCTAAATTAATTATCAGGTGAGCACAACGTTCGCTTGCTCTAAAGCTAATAAAGCAAAGCCATTTTCTTTATTTCATATTTATTTCATACACCATTAAAGACAGACCAAGACATTCCTCCCTCTTCAGGGAGCATCTAGTCTCGTTCTGGTCTGAACGTAGTGCGTCCGGGGTTAGGCGAGTTTTGGATGCTCAAAACGCATTTGGTGTGAACATAGCTTTATACAAACAAGTCTATCCATGCTCTGCAGGAATAGGTTAGCAAAGTAATACGGACATTCAGTAAGGAAAACAGCGACGGACTAAACAAACATGCAAAAGAAGAAGTAACAAAAAAAAGAATGGTTCTTAGCTGTTCCCCATCATTAGTTCTATGGAGCTTTTTCAAAACATTTTGGATCGTTTGTGAATGTCACATCTCTAATTTGGTCATGTCTTTGTCTCATGAGTTCCCAATGGGGAGTAAACCCTGGCTGCAGACCTCGGGAGGGGTCGGACGTCTGACTCCGCCCTCAACTCTATAAATAACCACTCCCACATTTTTAAGGCTTATATTAACTTTGCCTACAAGCCGTGACTGTCACAGTCTGTCTCTTTTCTGCTTTAGTTTTCTAGTGTTTCAGTGTTTCCCTGTGTGTCACTGCCCTGCAGCCCCGCCCACGCTCACCTGTTTCCTCTTGTGTCTTCTCCAGGTGTTTCTTGTTTGTCCTCATTAGTGTCCCTTTATATTTTGTGTCTTATCATCTTGTCTTTGTTTGATCACTGTGCTGCTTCTAGCCAGTGTGGTTGTCCTCCATGTTCGTGTTCTCCTGAAGAGATCCATTTTGTGAGTACTTCGAGCTGCCTCACCAACCTTTTGAGTTTTGGATTTTGCCTGCGCCCTGGGTCATTCTGCACAACCTCACAGCGACCACGCCCACTGGACATCCAACCCGCCTAGTATCCTAATCCGCAATCATGCAGCTGGGGGTACTTGGTTGGAGCTGGAGTTCATGCAATTGCATCCTCTTTGGTGGTCTTTGTGTTCAACCTTCCCTGACATCATCACTCTTTGGCAACATTTGGCCATGTGCTCGAACTCAACTGCCTTATAGGTGGCTTTGACATATTTCTTGGCTTCGAATGTGCATATAAACATTTCTTTGACTACATAATTAAAATAAAATGTGTAAAAAATATAGACCTGTCCCCTTTAAGGTAGTCTTTTGCTGTGATAAGCAACAGCTGCAGGTTTATCTAAGCATAACAGTTAGATACAACCTTCCAGCTTGGGATAAACACCACCTCTGTGACTGCGTAGTGACAGTTTATAGCTAATGAGAGGGGTGTCAGGTTATCTCAGCCAGCATATTACCAGTTTTAAGGCCAGATAATGGCTGACTCAACGGTTGGGGTGTTTAATAAGCTGTAAATCTAAAAAAGCACGTGGTCTCCCCGGCGTGCCTACCCACACCTCCTTCAAATGAGAACTGCGCGCGCCAATTACCTCCATCAAAGGCTTTCGGCTCCCCTCTACTGTTGTTGTTACTGTAAGTCCACGTGCTTTCTGACAGGGGACCCCCTGCAGCCCCCCTCCCGCACTGAACAATCAGATAAACGCGACTCGCAGTGGGACACTACCTGTTATCTGCGGCGGGATACACAACAACAGTGCCGCGAGTTAACTCGCGACACTGTTTTTGTGTATCCCGCCGCAGATAACAGGCAAACCCACGCGCCCCGTTAGTTCAGGTGACAAAACCAGCACTTTCACCGACAAGAAAACCCACACATTAGCATTTACGTCCCTGCTGCTGAGGTCAGGTCACGCTGTCAGAGACACGTGCACGTCGTTATGTCACGCACATTCAATAAAATGCAATTAAATAAAGTAAAAAGCATGCTTCCAATTAATCAATACATTCTGTTATTAGTAAAACAGGACCTACCATTAAATGTCTTCAAATTCTCACTTGCACGGTGAAGATGTGAATTTGTAGCCAAAATAATTAAACAAAAACAAAAGTTTTTTTTTTTTTTTGTATTTTATGACTTGAGTAAAGTAAAATAAAGTAAGTCAGGCCAAAGTTTTAGCCTGTGACATAACCCTGCCTTGGGGGCTGCTGTCCGGTCGATGGTGAGGAAGCAAAAGGTAGAGTCCTTTTAAAGGGTTGAAGTCATGAGGAAATTATGGAGTGGAGTCCCACCACCCGGAGCAGGGGGAGGGGGAGGGGGTGACGTCACCCCGTGGGGGAGCTGAGGGTCCAAACTGACCTGTGAGGTTACACTAAACAGCAGCTTTAATGGATAAAGAGTTGTAAAAGTACAAATATTATTAATTGTATTACTGTATTATAAAAGGTTTCATCAATCATTCATTCATACAATATTAGATTTGCCACTAAAATGTTTTATGGCAGCCTGTGATTTAAATAAATGAAATACAACATATATTTTTTATGTTGGTTTCTTAAACATTGCAGGGTTAAAATCCCACACAAAAAGCCTGATATTTCGCTATAGTTGAGACACCATCAATATCTTCTATTTGCAGCAAGTCTTAGTTGTGATTTTTGCTGTGCACATGTGTATTAGTGTCCTTTTTGATAGTGGACAATTTGAACACCATGAAAAGTGCCACTCCAAAGATCTCGACAAAAGTATTTTTTGTTTGCAGGCTAGATTTTTACTTTACCATGTCCCTTCTACAGTGAATATCTTATTACCCTTAAGTGACATCTAAATGTAACTTGAATATATACAAATATTATTTTGTCCCCTAAAATATAAGATATTTTATGACATCATACATCATAAAGATCCTTACATAATCCAGTGAAATGTGCAACATGGTCACTGTGTCAACAGTACCTGACGTTGATTTGCATGGTGTTTAGCAGCAACAGTTTAAGTATGTTCATTCATTCATTCATTTGAATTTAATAGACCTTAAATAAGTTATTATTTGAATGCAAACCATTCATATGAACTGTAGAACATTTAGTAATACCAATATACTATAAAGTATTTTAATAATCAACCAATTATTATGTATCTTTGAAATATTTAATTAGTTTTGCTCTTTTTTTTACATTTTAACCTATGCGATGTAAATAAAAGAAATGCATTATTGCTTAAGTAAATTTTGGATATTTATACTTTACTGGAGTAATTGTTTTTCAGTCTACTTTTTACTTCTACTTCTTACATTTTTATGCAATTATTTACTTTCTACTTCTTACTTTGTAAAAAGATGGAAAAAGTATTTAATTTATTTTTTCACTTTTGCTTGTTTTCATTCTGTCTTGTCATTGTACTGTATATGGGGCAGCAGAGATAGAGCTGTAGCCTCTCAGCATCCAGGCGAAAAAAATATATACTAAAGTATATTTTAAATATACTACATTTTACAGAAATATATTTTTAATATATTATCAATAGCATATTCATTTTAGGATTATATTTAAAATTTAAAAAAAATTATATTTAAAAAACCATACTTCAGATATGCTTTTTTAAAATATATTTCAGGTACTTAATAAAAATATATTTTATTAAATACACTTTACATTTAATTTAAATATATTATTTAAACTATACTTTTTATATTCTTTTTTGAATATACTTTGAATGTATTTGTAAAAGTGTATATTTTTAATGCACTTTTCAAAAAATATATTGCAAAAATAAATTCAATATTTT